>JAJJMB010002444.1:460702-688184 GCA_023531105.1 Papaver atlanticum | reverse complement strand
CGTGGCGAAGCGAAGCCACATCACACCAAATAAAAAATATGATCAAATACGCATAGGGCATAAATCATAGTAAAATATTAATTTCGTAGCCAATATCTGAAATCTCTGGTAATATTATCTTTCTGAACTTGAACGGATATAGCATAATCTGGTTATCTACTGACAGACGTACCTGGTAGTATCCCCCCAAGCAACCTTGCACTCTCTTTTGGATAATATCCTATTATAGGGGTGATAGGATTTCGGAAACCTTATATGTAATAACCGCAATCGCACGGTGTCTAACTAGTAGACAGAGGCAAGTACGGGTCGAACCCACAGGGAGCGGTGAAAATACAACTATTAATTAATATCAAGAATAACAATTCAAATTATAAATTTCAGAGAATTATGAATTGGTGAGTAAGATTATGAAACTCGGAAATCGCAATGACAGAAAACCTAACCAAGATTATGAAGGTGTTAGGGATCCGGGAATCCCTTGTAGGCAACTTATTGTATTCAATCACAAAGGGTAATGGCATAAAAGATATTTCATTCAACAATTGCCGACAAGATTATCAAAAAGATCATTTGTTCTCACCTTAAAATAGAATTCCAAAGCACTAAGTATACATGGCATAAATAGTCAATAGATATTCATAAAACGATTATTGCTAAGGTTCAACGATTCCTTCTACTAATCTAACTATGGACTATACATGGCATAGAACATGAAAAATATAGCTAGAAGGTAAATCATTGATAGAGAAACAAAACCGTAATCATTAAGCTCATATTATAGAAAACCCTTGTTCATGAAAACAAATAAATCCTACAAGTTCATCCTTTCACCCTAACATGAATTTAGCTAGCCATGGCTTTCTTAAAAACCATAAACAAATATGAATAAATCCCTATCTAATTGAAATCAAATGGGAGAAATGAAACTCCAAACCCTAAACAAAGCTATGCAGCTGCGCCTCCATCTCCTTCTTCCGCGTTGCGGCTCTGTAGCCTCCTACCCCTCCTTTGTGTCTCTGTTCCCTTTCATAATATAGTGCTGCTGCGAGTTTAACATAAGACCTAGCAACTGCCAAGGCCCAGTCCAAATACCCTGGCCAGTTTATAAATCCGGACCCATTCAAAGTCCAGCAACTCTAACCTAAAACTGACCATGCACATTAAAATGAAGTTCATCATCACTGTCCATCTACGTCTCAGCTACCCCACCAGTTACTACAGACTTCGGAAAATTTTCTTTTCCAGTCCATCTCCGAGTTCACAGTGCAGTCGTGCACTGCTAAAACCTCCATTTTCTGCGCTACATCCCATCTCAACTCCAGCATCACCAGTATCACCAGTAACACAAGTATTAAGAGCAGACAACTAAATCTCTTGAGCATCTTAGTTCCAGCCAACTCCGATAGCAAACATCTTAGCCAATATCTTTCGCAACTGAGAAACCATTACTGGCAGCAACTAATTCAACCATCCAAACAATCAGCACCTTCCGTAGCTCCATTTTCTCATGAGATTCCAATGTAAACACCAGCGAGAAACTCAGTTCACTCCCAATTCATCTTCCATTTCAAACCCAGTTGACGGCAACATCAGCAGAAACTCCAGATGGTTTTCCGACGTAAACCATCTTCTCCTCGTTCAGTACATCTTCATTTGTATCTACAAGCAATGCAATGCCAAACACAGACCCTAACTTCACTGCTGCAATTAACATGCCAGTTGATATGAAACTCAACCATCTCCATTACCCAAATAACCACAACACCATTTTCCATTGAGCTATACAATTCAAAGGCCACCACTCCATGTCTTGGTTGCTTTCACGATACTCAACACACGCAGTATCTTGTGTACTGTCAGTTCATTCTCCATCAACTGTAGTCATTTCACTTCACCGGCAAAACCAACTCTCTTCTATTGTTCTCAATCAGGCCACTGCACCGACTGCAACAGCTCCACCTCCACCTCCGTTCTCCCTGACCAGTCCATGCCAAGAACAATACATATTCGCATCGAACAACTCCCAATTAATTCCCATCTGCAGATTTATATACGGGACAATCCTCCATTTTCACTTCATTTATAATCTCGTCATCACTTCAATAAATCGAACCCCACAGGTCCATAGCATCACTTCCCTGCGGCTGTTTCATTTATCAAACATGTCATCGATTCAACCGATTGCAACCTGTTTTAGAAGTTAGCTTTTCCTCTGTCAATTACCACTTGCTCTGCAAATATCGTAAGTCTTGCTAACATTTGTATCAACAACCCCACAAAGAACCAATTAAGCCAGCAACCATTTCAGCCTTCGATTCCTGCCATTTAATTCTTCCTCGAGACTGAGAATTGAAACTCCAGTACAACTTCTTCACATTAACAATCGACGAACCCTCAAGACCTGTTTGTTATTGGAAATTCTGTTCTGATATGAGAGACGACATGTGGTGAATGAGTAGCCATGTCCCACTGTGTCTTAACTCCAAATGGTACACATGCGGCAACAAATGAAATGTTTTCTTTAGCCTCCAGTAGAACTCACGTGCCTCTTGACAGCCAATATTTGATTGAGCGTTGCTTCTTTCTGGTGTCGTGCTATAATTGGTGTTATATGTGGCAAACACCACAAAAGCTCCAATATTAGCCATTTTCCGGGAGAATGGATTTACTTGTACTTTCTACAATAATACTAGAAAAAGAGTTATTAGCCAAAATATCGAGTCCTAGCTAATATAAATATGGGTATAAAATATAACATTTACGTGCTTATCAAGGGGCTCAAGAAACCATTAGAGGGGATGATATAATAGGACAAAAAGGGTCATTAGATGGTAATTAGTGCTGATAATCAAGTTTCTATTATATTTACTCTAAAAAAAATCAAATTAGTTTTAGAGGGGAAAAAAGTGTAGAGGAGAAAAAAAACAAAAACTTTTGTGATATTTTTGAAACCCTAGGTTTTGATTCACTCAACCAAAATGAGTGATTCAAGTGACAAATTTGAGATGGGTGAATCTTTATATGACCATGTATACCTCTAACTTAGATCCAATTAGCTTTTTGTTGCTCAAAATTATCTAAAATACATAAAAAGATCAAAACTTTTAGATTTTTAGAGAGACTTACGGTTGGTGTTTTCACGTAACCAACAGTAAGTGTGAGTTACGGTTCGTAATTGATGAACTACCAACCGAAACTGGTTAAATTTGGGGAAAATCGAATCGTAAAACCAGTTACGGTTGGTGTTAGTCTCCTCTATATTAACCGTAATTTAGTTACGGTTGATTTGTTCGTAACCTTCATTCCAACTGTAGCCAATTACGGTTTGTAAATAGAGTATCGAGACCAACCGTAACTAGTTTATGATTGGAATATCAACTAAAATTTTGAACCGTAAAATGCTTTTTGAGAACAAAGTTCAGGGAAATTCTACGGTTGGTAATAGTGGTAAAACTACAAACCGTAACTAAATTACGGTTAATAGGTATTAGCCAGGAAAATTTACGGTTCGTAATGGTGGTATCGACACCAACCGTAAGTGAAGTTACGATTGCAAATACAAATCGTAGATGGACATTCTTTCTTAGATTTTCTCGTCTATGGTTCGTAGTTCATCACTTACAAATCGTAACCGCATCAAAAACTAAAATTACTATTGATAATTGAACTATAACCAACCGTAACACACGAACCCTTATTTTGAACTTCAATTTTCATCTCCAACACTAATTTGCAATTGAAATTTAAATTTTCTAACCTAAATCGAACACAAAATAAACAAAACCCTAAGTGGGTTTCTCAAAACATATCTCATATAAGTCATTCCCGTTAATTTGTCCGATGGATTAGGACTTTGAAATTGTCGTTCTTCAACCATTGGAGGATGTGGTTGATTATAATCACTACAATAATTGAAGTAATGCTTAGCTCCTTTGGCTCATGGAGAAGAGAAGATGAAAGAAGAAGAAAGAAAACAGATTTTCAATTTATCTTTGATTTAGGTTAAAAAGTGGAGAGGGTAATCTAGACAATTTACAATACCATTTGGACACCCCCTAACCAACTAGATAGACATTATTATCATGGTTCAGCCCCTCTAATGATTCCTTCGACCCCTATAACAGGTTACTTTGGATATAGCATAGGGGAAAAAACGGTTTAGTCCAAAATCCCGTCAGAAAGTACTGTTTAGTCCAGCCCGAGTCGACTAGGTACAGATTAGTCCAAAAAAGATGCAAAGACATTAATATCCTCCGCACAGTTTTCGTAATCCACACGTGTTGCGAATTAAAACCGTTATTCTTCTCAATACCTGAATAAAAAATGGAAAAAAACGAAAAAAAATCAAAAAAATCATTTAACCGACATAAAAAGAAACAGAAATTAGTGAAGATTCAAATCAAAACCCTAGCTATGGATGAACATCGCAACAGCAGTAACATCATGGTGAAGAAGACACAACAACAAAACAGTCCAGAATCATCATCTAAATCGAAATCAATGATTGAAACAAATCAAGAACTTCAAAGAGAAGTAAACGACAACAAGCATTAGATTCAACATCTAATTAGGTAGCAAAAGATCCAAAACCATCGTTATCTAAAAGAAAATCGACGATTGAAGAGAAATCAAGACATCCAAAGAAGAAAAAACAACAACAAAAAGAAGATTCAACATCTATTCAAGTAACAAAAGGTAAGATATGATCATCTGCTACTTTCATATATTGGACTGTTATATGTGTACGAGTGATATTTTGTTAGATTTGTTGTGATGGTATACAAATATGTACGTCGACGTGCTGTTTCAGGGATGTATGACCTGTTATATGTGCAGGAATGCTATTTTTTTTAGATTTGTTATGATCATGTAAATATCTGTATGCGGGCATGCTGTTTCAGGGATGTATGGTTTGTTATGTATGTATGTATATATGTATGTTATTTTTGTTTGATTTTTTTGTGATGGTGTACATATTTGTACACCACAGTGCTGTTTCAGGGATGTATGAACTATTCTGTGTGTATGAATATCGTTTTTGTTAGACTTTTTGTGATAGTGTAAAGTTCTGTACACCGCAGTACTGTTTCAGGGATGTATGGATTCGTCTTGGGGGAATGAATGTTGGTAGTGTACAGATTTTTTATGGTAGTGTACAAATTTATACACCATAATAATGCTATTTTAGGGATCTATGGACTGTTATGTGGGCATGAATGTTGTTTTATTAGATGTATTGTAATTGTGTACATACCAGTACACCATAATTTTATTTCACGGGTGTATGGACTGATATGTGGCATGAATGCTGTCTTTGTTAGAGTTTTTTTAGCTGTGACAAATTTGTACAACAACACTTACTATTTCAGGGGTGTATGAATTGTTATGTGAGTATAAATTTTATTTTACTTAGATAGTTGTGGTTGTGTACATATTTTTACACGTGTATGATATCTCATGGATGTATGACTTGTTCAGTAAGCATGAATGTTATTTTTGTTAGATTCATCATGATAGTGTACAGATCTGTACAACGGCATGTTGTTTCAGGGATGTATGACCTGTTATATGTCTATGAATATTGTTTTTGTTAGATCTTTTGTGATAGTGTACAGATCTGTACATTGGCGTTCTGTTTCAGGGATGTATGGACTATTTTGTGGGCACGGATGTTGTTTTTGTTAGTTTTGTTGTGGTAGTGTACATATTTGTATACAAGAATGCTATTTCGGGGGTGTATGAATTGTTATATGGACATGGATGTTATTTTTGTTAGATTTGTTTTAGTTGTGTATAGATTTGTACAACAACATGCCATTTCAGGGGTATATGTACTGTTATGTGAGTATGAATTCTATTTTACTTAAATTAGTTGTGGTTGTATACAGATTTGTACACATGTATGACATCTCAAGGATGTATGGGTTATTTCGTGGGCGTGCATGTTGTTTTTGTTAGATTTCTTCAGGAGTGTACATATTTTTATGCCGTTGTATCATGTTATGGGTATATGATATGTTTTGTGGTTTTGAATGTTGGATTTTTGTCATTTCTGTAGGTGTGTACATACTTTTACACCATTGTATCATGTCATGAACATATGGCATGTTTTGTGTGAGCATGTATGTTGGATTTGTTAAATTTCTGTAGGTGTGTACATACTTGTACACTGATGTATCATCTCATGGGAGTCTGACCTGTTCTGTGGTTTTGAATGTTAGATTGTGTCATTTCTATAGGTGTGTACATATGTACACTGCTGTATCATGTCATGAACATATGACCTTTCTTGTGTGAGCATGAATATTGGATTTGTAAGATTTATGTAGGTGTGTACATACTTGCACACTAGTATGCTATGTCATGGATATATGATCTGTTTTGTGGGTATGGATGTCACGGGTTCTATAATTTTCGAAGTATGGATGTCATGGTATACATATTAGTACACTGGTACGCTATCTCATGGATATATGTAATAAATTATGGGTATCGAGACGGATCATCGATTAGAAAAAATCAATCAAACATAAATAAAGAAGAAGGAGAATTAAAGTGGTTCGGCACTAACACCTACATCCACTAAGAAACCCCGAAGGGTGAAATGTATTGATCTCCAGTTTTGATTATACTGGGATGGTTTTACACTTACAATGGAACTCTTATTTATGGAGTCAACTAAACCTAGGAGATAACATAGAATCTCAATATTTTATTTGACTAGGTAATAATATCTAAAATATTATTTAGGTAATCTTTGACTTTATCTAACTTGACATCGACGTGCACTGCACGGTCACTTGATCTTCCGTATGGTCTTCACGGTCGCCTCGGCTCACTGCACTTCTTGGTTTCTTGCCTTGTATATGAGATATTCTAACAATATGGCTTGTTTCATAGTTTTTGAAGTGGGATTTGTCTGATTTCTGTAGGTGTGTATATACTTGTTGGAGATGGTAGCATCAGAACCTGCAGAAACCTTTAGGTGGTCCTGCCAAACTGTAGAATATCGCAGAAGATAAATAATACCAAAATCGGCGTGCGAGTAGGAGAGAAACAACTTGATTTATGTTTAAAACTTGCTTAAGTTGTTTGCAACTTTCTTAAACTTTTGACAACTATGTTTCTTAACTTTCTTAAAAAAGTATTATTACTAGTAAAACCTTGAATTAATCTTATTATTAGTGTGAATATTGATGTTTTGAATGTAGATTTTCTCATATTTACACGGTATATTATAGGTAATTTTTTTTCTTCATGTGTACATAATGGTGTACATGATGGTGCACATCTACTGACAGGTTAGAAAATTAAAGTGTACATGATGTTGAATATGTACTGCCATGTTAGAAAATTATTCATACCTGCAGAAATAAAGACAGATGTACTGAAGTGAAAACCAAACTAAATTCTTAAAATAAATAAGATAGTAACAATCATTGTAACAATCTACATGAAAAAACAAAAGTACAAAGTCGTAAGCAAGAAGGGTATAAATCATCAAGGAAGGTGCAAGTAAAGCACTCAGTGGACATCATAGGTCTTCTTTACTTCTCTCTAGCAATTTTAATGCGTTGATTTCTTCATCTTTCAAATGGAGTCCTAGATATGGGACTAATGATTCTATCTATAAAAGCTTTTACCTGTCTCTTAGACATCAACATGATAATCTTCAACCTGGAAAATAAAACATAAGCACCAATGAAATGATCTGGAAAAAACAAAACAACATAAAGTTGCGGAACTATGCGCTGATTCAAAAAATAAAAATAAACATGTGTATAAATATGTATACATTAAGAAAAAGCATGTGTACAACTATGTACACTTAGTTGCAGAACTATGCACATCTTCAAAACAATCAACATGTGCACATCCATACCCATAGAAATGCCATATACAAATCAGACAGGACAACGTGCACAATTTTATACACACATACAACTTGAATCGTGTACCTAAGCAACAATATCACTACCTATATTGAATAAAATCATTTTGAGCTTATGAGTCCCTAAATTTAATACATACAAAATCAAATAATACCTAATGAGTCTGAAGTGTGACATATCATCAACCCGAATATCATTCACGTCATTACTAGGGTTAACTATGCTCAAAATAAGGTTTCAAGTTCAATTGCAAAGGTAAAGAAACTTACCCTAGTGACATCCACCATTTATAAATAAAATAATCAAGAGGTAATCATCTCTTTGTCGTATTCATGTTCAACAATCTTCATTAACTGCGACCAAATAATTCATGCACCCTAGTAATATATTTCATAAAGTCAAAAATATGTACAACTATGTACACATTAACATTAACATGTGTACAACTATATACACCCAAAAATATGATCCCGAAAATCTTAAAGTAAAAAATAAACTTCAAAATAATAAATACATAGCAGACAAGTGTACAAATATGTACACATCTATAGAAACGTATCAAACTCTAGCGTACATACTCACAGGACATGCAATCAATTCATCACAGAGCATACTAGTATATAAACATGTACAATTCTACAAAAATCTAACTAATCAAACATCCACACCCACAAAACAGACCATAAAATTATGAGAGAGCATAATGGTGTACAACTATGTATACACTTATAAAAATCCAACATCCATACCCCTAAAGCATGCCATATCATAATGACACGACACAATGGTGTACAACTATGTACACACCTTCAAAAATGCAACTGATCCAATTTCCATACCCACAAAACAGAACATAAAATCATGAGAGAGCATACTAGAGTATAAGTATGTACACATCTACAGAAAAACAACAAAACTATAATATTAATTCAAACAAAACAACCCATACGGTCATCACACATAAAGTTTTAGTATATAAATGTGACTCATCTCCCAAAATATGGATGAATACTCACCATGATTCAAAAATAATATACACAACCTTCTCAGATATATGGTTGATACCTAATATATTACAAAAGCCATATATCAAAAACATAAATGGTGTATAACAAAGTGCATGAATATGCTAGACAAACTGAAACAAAATTTTGTGTGCACACATTTACACCTCTACAGAAAACTAACAAATGCTAGCATCATACCCACTGGACATGCCATGCATTCATCAAAGAGCATCCTAGTGTACAAAACATGTACACTCTACAAAAACCTAACAAAATATAGCATCCATACCCACATGACAGACCATATATTCATGACTGAGCATTTTGGTGTACAAACATGTACACATCTACAGAAAAATACCAAAATCTAGCATATATATACCAGCAAAACAGGTCATACATCCATCACAGAGCATACTAGTGTACAAAGTATGTAAATATATTTACATGAAGATAACAAAATAGAGCAACGACTCAAATAAAAAAAACATGCATTCATCATAGAGAAATTTACCATACAAATGTGTACACATCTACGAAATATGGCCGAATGCTCACCATGATTCGAGATAGCATACACAATCTTCCCATACATGGTTAATACACTGCATTTTGCAAAATACATATATCAAAAACACATAAATGAAGACATTAAAGATCTAAACCACATGCAAAAGATCTCAAAAGTAGTATTCTTAGGTTTAATCAACACACAAATGATAAATCAAAAAACTAATAAAATAGATCCGAGTCACATCTAAAAGATCTCAAAATCGAATCCACCAACACAGAGATTTAACATCAAAAAGATCTGAATCATATTTAAATTTATATGAGAGTTAATTTTTTAAATCAACCTTAATATCACAATAAATCGAAATATATATAGTGTACAAGAAAGTACACATTCTGTATAGTAAAAAAATGGAAGAAATCAACTACTCTATCAGTTAATAACAATGAATAACTTTCACTCGATTATAAAACATCCAAAGAGTTCAATTATTTGAAAGAAGAAATCGAAAATAAAAAATCAAAGACCAAATTAAGATCGATTCGATTTCATATCATACATAAAAAAAAATCAAAATCAAAACCAAAAACATAAACATAAACCAAAAGAGTTTCATGAAAATCAAATCCTAACAAATAACAAAATCGAAATCAAAAACATATTTCAAAAGACAAACGATTTCATATCATGCATTTAAAAAAAATAGAAAAATGGGATTGAAATCCAGGAAACAAACAAAACCGAAAAAATGACAGTAAAATCTGAGATCTCTAACCTGGGATTGAAATACGATGAAGAAACAATTGAATCCAAGAAATCGCCTCGAAATCTCTCTCGTCTCTCTCTGAATCTCTCCTAATTTGAAATCTTAGATCTAAAACTAAAATGTCTCATTCATATCTCTGTATTCTTTGAAGAAAGGGTAATTAAGGTATTGGAAAATTCTGAATCGTTGGGTATTTGGACTAATTCGTCAAAGATTTGGACTAAATGGTAAGACACAGGACATATTTGGGTTAGAGCGTCCTGGGCTTTGGAGGAGTGGAGTAGAGCGTCCAAAGCCCACTAACTATGGGATTAAACGTTAATTTCTACTGTACAATATGGAATGGGCTGACAGTTTGGTAACCCAGGCTGGAGTAGAAAACACACAATCATTGTTCCTCAAACCATCAGAAGGCTACCGGTCTCTTCTCGCTGCCCTTCCAGGTCAAGTTCTCCTCACGCGATAGTGATCAAATTTCTTGGTAATCAAGTATTGATTTTTTTAGGTATTCTGGTAAATTAAGATATGATATCAAGATGTTCAATGTCGACAAATGAAGTTCCTCACTTGTTTCAAAGCTTTAATGGGATTCAACAATTAGCAGAAACTCGTCCATTCAAGGTAAATCAACATCAACTCATTTTTTCTAGTTAAGTTGGACCTTGTAATCATAATATGTTAGGATTCGAGACCGGTGTTGGTATCCCAACATAATAATAATGGGTTTCAAATATAACTTATTTGTTTGTTTGTAGGCTTGGTTCTTAGATCAATTTGGAGTCCTTCATGATGGGAAAAAACCTTATCCAGGAGCCCTTTCTACGCGTAATCCTATAATATTTGTAACACTCAATTCACATTTCCAATTAAGCATTTTGATCATAAGACCTGATTATTTGGATTTGTTTTATTTTTTTCTAGTGGAAAAACTGTCTAATTATGGTGCTAAGTTGGTGATTATTAGCAATTCGTCAAGACGTGCTTCCACAACTATGGAGAAGCTGAAAAACCTTGGATTTGATCCTTGTCTATTCGTTGGAGCTATCACCAGTGGAGAATTAACACATCAGTATCTTCAGAGGTAAAACTTTCTAAATCTTCTTTGATTTAAATAATTCAAATTTTGTATAGCATAATACTTTTAACAGTTGACAATACTACTCATGTTATGTTTTTTTTTTAAGACATTTTCTCTAGTAGTAGGAGGGTAATCCTTATTTAGTTTAATCTATATTTCAAATTCCGTCTCGTCTGCCTCAATTGTTTGAGTCGCACAGGGACACTTGATTGTTGTCATCAGAAGACACTAATTATTTATATAATCTGGGAAACCCGCCAGATTGTTGTATCTTAAGTCCACTACATATGATAGATTGGTTATTCATAGGCTCCACTTGAATGGAACAACATTGGTATCTTACCTCAGAATGTAGCAGTGCAGAAATACTCATTCTTTCTTATTCTTGTTCCTGATCATATCTATACCCTACTGGCATAGGAGGGACGATTCCTGGTTTGCGGCACTTGGAAGATCTTGCATTCACATGACTTGGAGTGATCGTGGAGCAATATCTCTCGAGGTAACCTGACATGTTGGAGGGTTTTGAAAGTACTCATCGTTATCGTATTTACTTGTTTTATTTTGGAGACTTAAAATAACTACAACATTACAAGTGATATAGATGTTATTCAAGTATTGATGTGTTCACTGGAACATTTTAAACTGTCAGTAGAACGTACATTTCAACTTTCAGTATTAACTTTTCGAGGTTTAAGTGTGGAGTAGGTGCTCAAGTCTATCTCAATCATCGTCAATTTCTTCAATGCAATAATAGATTCTTTATTCTAAATTATGTGCACAAGCTGTGGATTTTGTTAGTTTGAGTATCTTCATATAAGTCTTTATGGTTCTTGGTCTAAAGCTTGTCTTTTTTGGCCTCTCAAATGCTTAGTTGGTCATATTTGGGCATGTGCAACCATTGAGCCTAATCTGAATTCATTGTCTTGTCACTCATCCGTTAGGAAACATATTGCTGAAAAACTTCATAACCATCCTTACGGCAAACACATCTTTCTTTATGATAGACTGCTACTGCGATTAATTTTTTTTGTGAAAAGAGTTCTAATTTAGGCATTGTGATATCTTTCGCCGGGTGCTTCAATTCTGTGTTTTTCATACAGTCTGGTGTAACTAGGGAAGCTTGTCTACGATAAAAGTAAATTGTATACTCCTTTGCATCATGCTCCTGAAGGTACATATGGTAGACACTTGGCAGCCACAAATTTCTAAACTTCTTTGGCATTCCTCTTTACCGAAATGAACTTTTTTTTCTCACAAATTATGTAACCCCCTTAATGGAGTCTGCACGAGGCCATGTTAAACATAAATAGCTAGGCATTTGGGATGTTGCAATGCTTATCGACAAGAAGATATTCTTATGTTTAAGCATATTAACAAGTTACCTCTAACTTAATCCCAGACCATCTGAATATAATTGATGATACAACCAAGACAGTGTCTGGTGAAACTAAAGGCCGTACGTTTAATTCTTGATACAGGGCCTAGGTTTACACATTGTAGAGAATGTTGAAGATGCTGAGTTTATTCTTGTCCATGGTACTGAAGCTCTTGGCCATCCTACTGGTACATCACTTCCCATGAAACTCGAGGATCTTGAGAAAATATTAGAGTGTTGTGCAGTAAAGAAGATTCCCATGGTGGTTGCTAATCCAGATTTTGTTACTGTTGATGCAAGATCTTTGCGTGTGATGCCTGGTAAAGAATCTGACCCCTGGTGCTGTTTTTCTAAATTAGCTCTGGAGTATAGATTATAATAAGAAGATATTGTATGCTTAACTTTTGACCATTGCGCCGATCCTTCTTGTGCTTCGGGCTTCTCACGGGCATGGCTATGCGGAGCCACCATCATTGAGGAATAAATAATCCAGAAAAAATAATGTACATTAAGTATTGATAGGCTTTTATTTGTTTTTTGGCTTTGCCATATCTTAGTTTGTAGAGGGGAGAACTTCATGTTATCAGCTTGATGCTTCTTTTGACTGCTTTTGCTCACTGTTATCAGCTTCTGTATGGCTTCATGTCTTCAAAGAGGAATGAAACCGTAAAAGTTGACGACATGACCATACATAGCATTTGGGTTCACTTAATTTCGTTATGATCTAGTATTAATTTGTTATTTTCATTTTCTGGGAACACTTCGCATTATATCTGTGTACCCTACTAATCGTTTACCCAACGTGAACATTGTCAATTCTGGGTTCTGTTTCACCAATGAGATTCCATGGAATTCCTTCTTCTCGAGATGTTTAATGTTTCTGTCTCATCAATGTACTCAGTTAGTATATATGCCGTTATGTATGAAATTTTATAATGGAAGTTCGATGAAGTTTCTTACATTTCTCAGAAACTAACTTATCTATGAAGAATGTTTATTTAAGGCACCATAATTTGAAACTTTGCCAGAGGGAAATGCCTCTAGGATAAGTTACAGTTCCTGGCTTGTTCATTTTCTAGTCTACAATGCTTACTCTGTTGTCATGACATAAGCACTCTGATATTCGTAGGTACTCTGGCGGCAAAATACGAAAAGCTTGGAGGTGAAGTGAAATGGATGGGTAAACCAGATAAGGTACGGTACTTAAGGCTAACATTCTTTTGCTTATTCTGAACTTTAAGTTGTTACTAATTATACCTAGTAATAACCCTTTTGCTATTTATGGAACCAAATATGGCATGACCAACATTAACTTTGAGTTCAATGAAGTTTCTTTTAGGAATTTTCTGTTTAGAAATAAAATTTTGAGTGTGTGTATCTTGATAATCAATTCTTGATACTTTTTTAAGCTGTCAAAAAGAGGAAGGGGAAGATGCAAGTAGTTTCTCGCTTTCCTCTAAAATTTATTTTGATTTATAGATGATAATAACTTCCCTTTTTCTATCCTGTGCTTTGGGTCATTTAACCATATATCCAATTTGAAGGTAATCTATAGGTCAGCAATGGCCATGGCTGGTGTTGAGGATGCCTCCGAGTGTATATGTGTAGGTGATTCTCTCCACCATGACATAAAAGGTGCAAACTTCGCTGGAATCCAGTCAGCTTTTATAACTGGTGGGATTCATGCAACTGAGCTTGGTCTTGGTAGCTATGAGGAGGTTGCGGATTCCTCTTCCGTCCAAACCCTTGTTACCAAATATGATGCTCATCCGTCTTATGTGTTGCCCTTCTTTACATGGTGACTGCGGTTAGGCAGTCTTACACTCTTACATGTGTTTCCCTTCTTTACATGGTGACCACAGTATTCGTTACACCATTTGGAAAAAGATATGTGATAACGTGACATGATAAACTTTATGAGTAGAAGGGTTAACCTGTTACAGTTCATCTTTTTTCGTTATCAGGCGAGTCAGGGGGAATCAGGCCAGATAAAAAAAATAAAGCAGACTACTCCAAGAAAAATGAACAATGCAAGTACAATGATGAAGTAACAATCTATATAGGATCAGTGATGCACTTCATCCCCCACCCTGCCCATCATGAGATAAATAGGATAGCGAACCTCCTTTCGAATAATGCCACTGCCTCCCCAAGCACGCTTAAATTCATCAACTAATTCTTCCCTTAGAAGCTCAACATTTTTGGAACGTGCCGTTTGGTATGCCGACCATGATCTTATATAAGTGAAGTACATGTCCAAATCCATCAAGCTCTTCGTCACAAACCTATATGGACCGGTATGATCCATTCCTTCCACAGGTTGGAACGGGAAATGTATACTTTCATATTTATCATCAATAAGTTTACGAGCTGGATCCCAATAAGGCGCCGACTCTTTGTATAGGAGCTGGAAAATGGCATCAACACTATCGTCTACTTCAGGTGTTGTATAGCACCATACTGCAAGAACCCCATGGGGTTTCCGAAGGACCCAATTTACGTGTTGATAGAAGGTTGTGAGATCAAACCAGTGAAGGGTTTGTGCTACGGTTATGAGATCGACAGTTTCTTGTTTGGCAACGTCCCGTTCAAGTTCAGATTTAGACATATTGGTAGAGGTCTGTTGGTAACGAATGTTTTGGTTCTTGATGGCAAAAGCTAGTTGCTGGGAACTTGTGTCCGTAGCTACCACTTTCTTGTAAATTTCTGCCAACTGAACACAAGAATGGAAATAATCAATATGTTAATCGTCAATCATCCTAGTGTAAGTGCAAGCAGACGGTGAGAAATACTTACACGAACAGCAGCTTGACCACTGCCAGTACCAACATCCCAAACAAGGTCGTGGTTTGGGGTTTTAGAGGTAATGAACAAGAATAGTTCGTCCGGGTAAGTTGGACGAGTCATCGAGTATTCTTTCGCTTGCTTATCAAACAAATCCGCCATCTCTCTCTCTCTTTCTCTGGATATTATTTCCTTCTGAGTGAATAATTGCTTCCTCTCCGTTTCTTTTTATAGATTTCTGATTTGATAAAAGCCGTCTGTGACGCAGAGGCTGACCGAATCAAATTAACACGAGAAGCACGAATCGATTAATACGAGAAGCCGTGGTGCTGAAGCATGTGGTGGGGTTGGGACCACGATGTGAACACCCACAGTAAGAGTCTTAGGTAGGCCTATATAAGCATCGTCTATGGCTGGAAACTTATCTATTTCTTGTGTTTGACGTAATGTACACAAATAATCTTATCTTGATTACTGGCGTTAAAGATGATGCAACATTTATCTTCGTCCACGAATAAAATTTATTTACACGCAGGGAGTCAAATAAGATTTTTAATTTGAATGATTTCCAAAGATTTTTTGAAAATCTAGAGATTTTGGTGATTCTTTGAAAGTATTTTATAGAGTCTTTATGATTTATAGAGATAAGAAAAATAAAACTTGGAAAGAGTCTAGGTGATTTGTAGAGACAAATATACCCCACAAAATACTAACGATACCCACATTAGTTAGTTATGTTAGTTACTCTTTCCGTCCCTATTATAAAGGCGGAGGAGTGCAAATCTCGCCAAATAAGAAAAAAGCATAAAGATATCATACCAAAAGCATCATACCTATATCTCCCCCCTTTTAATGGCAACAAGGGATTACAAAACTCAAGTAGATATAACCGTTGGATCTCCAAACTTAAAAATTCCACCGTTAGATCTCCCAAATAGAATTCCGTCCGAACTATTGCTATTATCCGTTAGATCATTAGATTTCCTCTTTCTTATCAGCCGTTAGATTTTAAAGAAGTGGTATAAAGAATATTTATTGGGACATAAGCATTTTTTATATATTTAAAAACCTCATATCTTTTAAACTACATGTCGGATTTTTGTAAATTTTATATATTTGACAAAACCTCTAAATTATCTACACACAAATAACGATATCAAATTTTTGTTTTTCAATTTTTTTTATATTTCTCCAAATTTTATATGTTTTCTTCTTAAAAGTTAGACATAGCTTAAAATTAGACATAACTTAAAGATAAATTGAAAAAATCTACAAAAAAAAAAAAAAACAACAAATGATTTATTCTTAAGTACAAAAAAAAAACTAATTTTCAAATATAAAAATATGGTGTCGAATCACCACCAAATTATTTGCAAAGTAGAAAAATAGCACCGCCGACGTGCAACGCACGTGCTCACTACTTGTGTGTATAAAGACATCATACTAAAAGCATTTTTTTCCGGGTTAATTTCATGCTTAATTAAAAGATCATAAATCTGCACATAATTATGAACGGTTCTGTTTGTCAAAAACATATTTTTTGATTTCAATTTACCTTAAAGACATCATACCAAAAGCAATTTTTCCGGATTAATTTCATGCTTAAAAATCATAAATCAGCACATAATTATGAATGGATCTGTTTGTTAAAAACATATTTTTTTAATTTCAATTAACCTTAAAAAGAGAATCAGAAAACTAAACCCTTTGTTAAAATATATTTTTTGATTTCAACTGCCCTAAAAAAGAATCAGATAAATAAACCTTGAAAGATAAGACAAAGAGAAGATGAAAGATTCCATTTTCCTAGATATCAACCCTAAGTAGCCAAGTATTGATGTCGTTGGAGTAGTTTGTTGGTTGTTGTTAATGGTGATCTTGTTGGTGAGGACTAAACCATATGGTAGAAATTCTACAAAGAACTGTTTGATATCCATGATCTAAAAAAGGAGGAATCAATTGAAAAAACAAACCAAGTTATAAATATTTGTACACTTGTATGCTGGAAAACTATGAGACTTTTTCTCAAACAGGTTGTGTGCAGTATTATAGGAATATAAAATTTTCCAAATATGCACAAATAATTCATAATCAATAGTGTGACGACCTTAACAATTACAGTTGAACCTAAAAGAGAATTTGGAGATTTTAAGAACGCATGAATCGCTCAAATCAATAACCTAACAGAGAATTCATGTTGTAATAATGGTAGTTTAGTCGGAGGTACATGGAAATAATATTTTTGATGGGGTAGGTAGATAAATTCTAAGGGTACAAGGATAAAGGGGTACCACTAGTATTCTTAAGGGGTATATAAAAGAAGACCCAATATATATTATCCCCCGAAAAATTCAAAACATCTACCAAGTTCCAATAATTATAAAAGTACCATGAATATATGTTTCCATTGTCAAAATAAATCCCATTGTTGTCTTTCAATTCTCCTTCCAATAACAGGAGTGTTGGAGTGACCTTTATGAAATCCTAATCCAATAACATGGAGTTTCAGAGAATTTAAACGACTTAAAAAAAAGTTTCTAACAAATAACAAGAGACATTAGGAAACTCTCCAATAATCTTTATGGACTAACAGTAGATTTGCAAGCTTCCCGGAAGTCATTTGAAATCTCATTTGATTACCCCTGCTTAATTTAGAAACCTCATATATGGGCTTCACAAATCAATAGAGGGGCTTCTCATGTAAAGAAAAAATAGGGTGGCTAGTTGGTAAATTAAAAACCCCATATCCACTTAATTTTGTAATGGCCAAACATCCCTTGGTTAATTAGTGTTAATCATTTAGTTAGGTTAGATTTAATTGGTGTTAATCATTTAGTTAGGTTAGATAAATTTAGTTTTTAGATAAATTTTATTGATTTTAATCAATAATTAGTGATTCAACCGACCCGATTTATGATTATTTTTTTTGGATTACGGCTAGGACGAAAACCAATTTTCAAACCGTAGATATATTCTCTTGCTATTTGTGGCTAGGAACGAAAAACTCTTAATCGTAACTGGTTTGAAGTTTGATTACCGCTAGAAATTTCTAAAACCTAATCGTAACCAAAGAAGATTCCATCTATCTTTTTTGAACAGAAAATATGATTTGTTTTCTCCCGTTAGTGAGTTGTGATTATATATAAAGAATCTTACTCAATCCTAAAGCTTATGAAATTAAAGAGATAAAACTTAACTAACTATAACAAACTAAATACATACGTAATGAAAAAAAAACTAAAGATACGTAAAAACTAGACAAAAAAACCAAATTAACTAATTACCAGATTACAATAAACTAAACTAAAAAATATAAATAGATACGTCATGAAACTAAATAAATAAAATTTATAACCAGTCACGAATAGAAACATAATGGAATAAATCGGAAAAGAAATTACAGTTAGCTATCTCTAATAAAAGAACGCGCAATTGGGGGATACTTATATTAATTGGGGATATAGGAAAAAGACAAAAACATGATTTAAATAGTAAATCAAGGTCACCCCATATCCATGTATTTTCACTAATTCCTAATCTACCCTTCATTAATCAGGTTTAGTGGTTAATAATAATTAGTTATGTTAATTGATTAGTTTGAAAATGATTTATAGAAATCTTTATCATTTTGGAGAGATTAGAAGTATGAATGTTGGGTTCAAATTTTTTGGTTGAGATGAGTGACCATAGTGACCAAAGAGATGTCTCTGAGTCTTCACGTTAGCAACAAATATGTCTTTTATGTTGAATCTTCTCCAGATGTAACTTTGGATTCACCATGGCTGCACCTGTAAAACATCCTGTCGGCATTGATATAACTATGAATACCATGCCGGAAGAACCTAAACCGGCATGGTATTCATAGTTATATCAATGCCGGCGCACCATAGTTTCACATACCAGGGAATATTCAACCAACACAGTGTGCCGGCATTGTTGTTGGCCGTCCATCCATGCCCGCATTCGTTGGAAATTTTCATAAATTTTCAAAACCTATTCCGTTTTTCCAGAAATTTCTATGGTCGCGCTTTTTCCCATAGGGTTTCTCTGAAGAGATACCATCAATTTGTCCACTTGAAAGTGATGTCTGCATAGCTATAAAACCACTGCTTCTTCCCATTAATTTTAATCAGCCCACTGCGCACAGTCAGTTAATTCTCGAGCATGCCGGTACTGCTAACGGCATAGTATGTTGCTTAAATTTCTTTGCCGGCACATGATGTAAAGTATCCAGAAAATTGAATTTTTTTTCACTTGACTATCGGCATTGATAGATTTCTATCGAGCATGCCGGCGTTTAGTTACGGCATTGAATGTTAGTTACCAAGCATGCCGACACCATTTTCCGGCATGGTCTTCATCAATTACGGCATGGTCTTCATCACTTCCGGCGATGTAAAAAAAATTCATTTCCGCCATGGTCTTCATCACTTCCTGCATGGTCTTCATCACTACCGGCATGGTCTTCATCACTTCCGAATGTAAAAAAAAAAATCCTTTTCAAAGTGAGGAGCCGGCAGAGAAGGAGAAGAGAATTTGAAAGGGAGTGGGGAATATTTAGGTTTCAAAGTCCTAACCCTAACGAGAATGCCGGCAGTGAAGATGAAAATGGGGGATATGATTTTGTTTTTTGATTTTAAGTTTTTAGATTTTTATTTTGAGGGAAGGGTATTTTAGTTTTTTTTCCCCAAAACACCCCTTAGCAGACACTATTGGTTGGGGAAAGTAATTTATATCCCCCAATTAATATAAGTATCCCCAATCACGCGTTCTAATAAAAACTCTAACCGTAAATATCTACGGTTAGTTTCATGAAGTTGAAACTAACCGGAAATAAATTACGGTAGGCTATTTAACAATAAAATCAACCGTAATTTTGACTTGGCAATTTAACATAACTCCAGGATTTTTTACGGTTACTTAGAAAAAAAATCCAATTGTACCAAAATCACGGTTAGGTTTTATGAGTCTCGAATCCAACCATAAAGTAATTTTGACTTGGAAATTTAACATAACTCCAGGATTTTTTACGGTTACTTAGAAAAAAAATCCAACCTTACCAAAATCACGGTTAGGTTTTATGAGTCTCGAATCCAACCGTAAAGAAATTTACGGTTAGGAAATTGAACATACCTAACCGTAACTGGTTCTTCAAACTTAATTTTTCTACTCAATTTCAAACATAAAACAGGGAAAAAAAAAAGATGGGCTTATGTCTAATTATACTAAACATAAACTATTAGGTGCGGTTGAGGAGTTTGAAATTGTGCATCGGCTTCTTCTTGGTTTCCTTGATTGGGTTGTTGATAATAAATTTCTTCGTTTGATTGTTGTAAACTATCATCATTGCTTTGATGAGAAGGAGAAGAGAAGAGATGAAAGAAAAACTTATTTTGATTTTAGTTTTTTTTTTTGTTGATTAGGTTTAATCGATGGAAGGGAAAACTAGACTTTTGAAATACCTTTAGAACACCCCCTAACTAACTAAATAGACATAATGATCATGGGTGAAGCCCCTCTATTGCAATGTGAAGCCCCTATAGCAATAAACTGTCTCCAATAGTGTACCATAATTTTGTGGAAATTGAATAAATATCCCTCCTTTTCATGGACTTCACATATATCCTTATCCATCAATAATTATACCCCTCATCTTCTAAAATGTAATTCATTTAATTTTGAATCCTATAAATACCCTTTCTATATTACTAAAGATTTAGATGAAAATTGTCATTCCATTATTATTTCACATGCTAGTGGTGGCGGTCATGAGGGCGGTGGAGGTGGTGGTGACACCAGATTTGGGTATCAACTTGTGTTGTTGATACCAGATTTTGGTGTCAACTTGGGTTGTTGACACCGTAATATGGACCTAACTTCTGAATTTTCAATTTTGGTAACAACTTGGGTTGTTGACACCAGATATGATATCAACTTTGGTGTTGATATCAATCTGGTGTCAAATTCGGTTGTTGGCACAAATTCTGGACCGAACTTATTTCTGAATTTTCAATTTTTTTTATCAACTTGGAGGAGACAACACAACGACGGTGGAGTTGAAGGCGATGGTGGTGGTGGTGGTGGCGGCGACGGTGAGTTTTGGTGGCGTGGTGATGGTGGTTGTGGAGTGGTGGTGGTGGTGCAGTGCCGGTGGTGGAGTTGGAGGTGGTGGTGGAGTGATTGAGAAAAAAATTATTATTCTTTGAAATGAAGAAAAATGTTATGTACGATAGATTATTAAAGTAACCTATTTATAAGCGGATAAGGTTTCTAAAAGTTCGCACAATTGGGGATAGTTAAACTAATTGGGGTAGCTCAACTACAACAAGGAGTATATCTTGAATCTTCGGCAAATGATAATGATTCACAATTGCAATTATTTATGGAACCAACACCCTTAGATCATGATTTTTATGACCATGGAGAGTTTCTTGAAGAACCAACCCAAGAAAGTAAACAAGTTCAACATACAATCACCCCCAATACTCAGGTAAAGGTGCCAATTTGTTGAGATTTGACTTATTTCTCTTTAATTTCGCCATTTTTACAGCTGAAAAAACTCTGTGCCGGCGTGGACGTAGTATGAATACAATGTCGGCAGAAACCGTACCGGCATAGTATTCATACTACAACCATGCCGGCCAATAATATCCCCCATTTTGAAATGCTTGTCGGCAATGTATTCAACCAAAAAAACTATGTCGGTACAAAAGTTACTTTTTACCTACCACGGAATATTCTACGGAATATGCTACCGGCATGGTTCAATTCTAACGTTACCATGCCGGTACCTCAAAAAAACATACATGAATTAGTGACTTCGGCATTTAAATCTCGGCGTGGTTGATTAATTATCGATCACGCCGGCACTGTGTACCGGCGTTGAATCTTAGGTAATGAGCATGCTGGCACACAAGTTTCCGGCATTGATTTCTAATGAAATTATTATGCCGGAAGCGTTTCAAATTTGGTCTTCAGTTTCAGTTCAGTTAAAACATGCCGGAACTGTGGTCCGGCATAGCATTTTTTTTTTTTGAACTAATTTAATTTTCTTTTCATTTGTTCCTTAGATTGTGACATATATTGATCCAACAAATGCAAGACCGCTTGGCCGGGATACGTCAGAATACTATAAAATTCCTCCGGTATGTTACCAAAGAATACTTTTCACCAAGTATTTTGAGCTTTACTTAGGGATTGCTTATAATGAACCTTATAATCTCCTGTGGTTGTCCTTATGTAGGGAATAACATCTAAACAGGAAGCAATCGATTGGGCTAAAAAGACATCTAATAAGAACATGTGTGTGCTTGTGAGGAATACCCAAGGTTCAGATTTTCGGTCTGAGATAGTTTGCGAGAGAAGTGGGTCGTACAAGGATAATAATAGCCACAAGAGAAAGGGTTATGTATATCCAAAGAAGACTAATAGGGTATACAAGACTCATACGAGGAAGGATAATTGCCCCTTTAAGCTTGTATTAAATTTAAGAGACAAGGAATGGGAATGTGCGGTGTGGTTTGGCCGCCATAACCACGCGGACTCGAAAAGTTTTGTTGGCCACTCATTAGTTGTGAAGCTAAAACCTCATGAAATGGAAGATGTGTAGAGATTGACCAAAGCATGTATTAAACCAAGACAAATTCTCAGAGGCCTCAAGGAAAAGGATTCGACAAACGTTTCCTCTCTAAGTACAATTTATAGCTCACAAGCAACTATTAGAAAGGTGGAATGGGAAGGTAGGACGGTTATGTAAGAATTTGAGAAGATAGTCTTTGATCACAACTACACGCGTATCATTAAAAGAGGGTCGGACAACAAGCCCCTTCAAATATTCATTTCGCATCCTTTGCTTGCAAAATTGGCTCATACATGCTTTGGTGTTCTTATGATGGATTGCACTTACAAGACAAACAAATACAATATGCAGTTGTTCAACATCGTGGGGCAAAAATCGTACAAGGTATCATTCTAATGGAAAATGAGATGGATTATAATTATAATTGGGCATTACGACAATTGAAATTACTCTTCCGGGAAAATCATCTTCATAGGGTCATCATAATCGATAACGATGACTCATTAATGAATGCAATGTCCGACGTCTTCCCGGATGCACAAAATTTCCTATGTACATATCATATACGTACCAATATGACAAAAACTTGTCATGTTTTGTTTGAACCCACAAACGGGGATGTTAAGAAGAGAATGATTGCTCAACTTGAGGAAGAAGTTCGGACGAAGAAACTATCACCGGAAGAAGAAGAAAAAGAAAAAGAATGAGAAAGATAAAGATAAAGATAAAAGTTGAAAGAGAAAGTGGACAAGGAATACAATGAAAATCATAAAAAATGGTTGGAATTTCAAAGAGATTGGGAGAAAGTTTATTGGTCTCTTACCGAGGATACGTCCGAAAAGAATTTGAACAAGTTTATTGCCAATTGAAACGAAGGGTGTCCAAGTACCGTCTCGTATTGTCGGAAGCAATGGTTGGATAAGTACAAGAAAAAATTTGTGCGTGCATGGACAAACCGGTATAGCCACTACGGTAATGAAGCCACCAGTATAGCGGAGTCCGCTCATGGGATATTTAAAAATCTCCTCGAGTCCAACCAAGGAGACGTGGTTACGGTCACCGTGGCAATGGAGCAATACTTCAAGGGCGATATCGATAGGATCAAGAAGGCTTTTGAGAAAATCTCAATGGAAAGGATGACTCAATATCTTCGATATGGTAAGTTGCTCCGAGGAATAGAATTTAATGTGTCTCGGTGGGAAATAAAACATATGATGACACAAATGATATGGGAGATAAACTATTGCACACCGGGTGATGTGTGTATTTTTCCCGACATGTCTTCATTGGGGCTTCCGTGTCATCATATGCTTGTGAAGTATGAAGAAGTGATACCTATTGAAGTTATCGATCCGTTTTGGAAGCAACTATCTTTCCCCCCCCCCCCCCCCCCTACGGAAGCTCCCGGACAATCACCATGTGATACGAACAAATAAAGGCTTACTCACGTGGAAACTCGGTTAGACGGAAAGTCTTGTTAAGCTAACTAAAGATAATTACTCGCCCATGGACAGTACAAAGTGAAGAACCAATAAAGGGAAATCCTCCCGGTAGACCACAAACCAAACAGTAAGGAGAAGACAAAGAAAAGAAATGAGTCAACGTGAATGTGAACTTGAGACAAATAAGAAATGAGATTCAACGCATGTGAGATTTCGGAAGCAAGGTTCGCGGAAGCGCCGGTTCAAAAAAAATGGGTAGGCCGAGGAAGCAACCGCTATCAAGTCAACAACAAACGACAGATTCCGTATCTACACCAAAAGTCGATGGAGCGGAGGTTCCAAAGAAAATGGGTAGGCCGAAGAAGGTAACCACATCTAGTGAACAAGAACAACAAGCCGAGGATGCGTATGCCACACCTAGAGTTGATGGAGCAGAGGTTCCAAAGAAAATGGGTAGGCCGACGAAGGTACCAACATCAAGTGACCAAGAACAACAAGGTGAGCATTCCGAAGCCACAACCATAGTTGATGGAGCGGCGGTTACAAAGAAAAGGGGTAGGCCGATGAAGGTACCAACATCAAGTGACAAAGAACAACAAGGAGAGCATTCCGAAGCCACTCTTAGAGTTGATGGAGCGGAGGTTGCAAAAAAAAAAGGGTAGGCCGACGAAGGTACCAACATCAAGTGACAAAGAAAAACAAGGCGAGCATTCCGAAGGCACACCCATAGTTGATGGAGTGGCGGTGGAAAACAAAAAGGGAAGGCCGAATAAGGGACCTACATCAAGTCAAGCACAACAAGGTGAAAATTCCGAAGCCATACCAAAGATAAGTGATAGCAAAGAGAAGCGACCCATATCTAGTCAACAACAACAACATGGTGACAACTCCGTAGGAACGACCAAAGTTTATGTAGTTCCGGTTCCAAAGCGAAGGGGTAGACCAAGAAAGTACGCACTCCCATCACATATTCAACCAATTGAAAGTCTAGAGTTTACAGAGGATGGATTGGAGATAATAAAGCTACAATTTGGTAATATGAAGATGTATAAGGATGCGAAAACAGGTAGGCCTTATTCGTGAGTATATTATATATATGGACGATGTCGATGTCGATGGAAATTGTGGTTATCATGCCGTGACCGAACAATTAGGAATCTTTGAAACGGCGGTTAGTAAAGAGATGCCACCATGCCGATATGCTAGAACGAGGATGGCCACTCAACTTATTAATAAGAAGAGCTTTTATGAGCAATTGCTTAATGATGAAGAAGGGTTTGATAGTTTGTATGCTCGAGTGTTAGGTCCCGAGACCGAAATGAAGTTCCTTCTTACTCAATATTAGATGAGAATGATGGTTTGTGGGCATCTAGTAGCGGATACATTTAATTGTGTTGTTCATTATTTTGCCCCCACCGTACAAGCAACATATACACCAAAGTGGCAAAAGTGTGAAGGATCTCTTAAGAAGAGAAGAATTGCTTTGCCGTTCGTGAACGGGAATCATTTCATTATTCTGAAACTCATAGAAAATTGCCCATTGCCACGGTTTGTGCGTTGACTAAAAACAAAGATATAGTCCCCAATCACTCGAAGGAATGGATGAAATTGTATGAGGAGAATCACCAACTTTGGGATGCTTTAGAGCTATCAATTAACCGAGAGAGGATACAAGTTGCTATGGTTGGAAGCGATGATGAGTAATTTGGATATATGTTGTTCACTAATACGCAACATTTTGTTTTTTGGAAGTTTGAATTGTAATCATTAAATGATATTTTGACATTTCTATGGACATGCTAATGCCGGCATGATTAAGTTCCAAGATTACAATGTCGGGAACAGGTCCCGGCGTAGATCTAAACTTTTTGTTACATTGTCGGAAATGCAAAAAACATATACAGAGAAATTAGTACATATGCGGGCATTGAAATTGAATAACCAACAGTGCCGGAATTCTGCCAAAAAGATTTTGTGTCTGGAAAATGCAGACTACCGGCATGGTTACTAAAGGGCCAATGACGTTTGGTACCACAATAAAAGTTAACGAAACACAAAATACCACAACTTAACATAATAACATTCCATTTTTCTGTTTGGCTAACTCGCCCCCAACAAAACATAGATTACCTAATCATATCCTCGGACTTGGGGTCGCACATTTTGATATGGGATCTGGTTTTCAGGCATGATTGATTTGGTTATTTGATCGATAAAATAAATGGTTGTTTGATCGATAAAATAGATGGTTGTTGTAGAGAAAGAGTATTGATTTGGTCGATAAGTTTGTGATTCAGGGTTTCCAGTAAAATAGTTTTAATTAGACTCGTGATGGAAAATCCTGATGGTCTTTTAAGGTTCTGATCAGAATTTATATCGTTTCTGTGGGGTTCGTTTGTTGAATTACTACTTAGGATTTACATTCATGGTGGATCAGCAGAAAAGTTTAAAATTGATTAGTTATTATGATTCATGTCAATCGAAAAAACAGTATCTTAATTTCGAGCCCCTCTTCCAACAGTTCTATTTAACCCTTCAGAGCTGGAAATCAAAGCTCCTTTCTCAAGTAGGTAGAACAGTGCTAATCAAATCAGTTCTACAAGCTTATCCAACATACCAAATGCAAATCCTTGCATTACCCAAAGAAACCCTGGATCAAATGGATCGTATACAAAGACATTTCTGGTGGAATAAGGATAAGTCCAAGAGCAGGAGAGGATACATAAGAGCTTGGTCAAGATTATGCAAGCCCATTTCCCAAGGTGGGTTAGGAATTAAAAACCCTCACCATTTCAACATAGCACTCCTCAATAAATTATCCATTAGACTAATCACGGAACGTGATCAACTCTGGGCCCAATTATTAGAAGCTAAATACTTCCCAAATGCTCACCCGTTAAATTCTTCTAGATCCTTTAATCTACCTTGGATTTGAACGAGTATCCAAAAAGGCTTATACCTAATTACAGATAATTTTTTCTGGAAAGTCAAAAATGGAGCCTCTACAAAAATATGGGAGGACCGATGTATTCCAATGCTGAAACAATCTCTCAACCAACCAATTTACAAGAACCCGCACCACAAATGGTTCAATAGCTGATAACAGAAGAAAATAAATAGGATCAAGAGAAACTGAACAAATACTTTCAGCCAGAGGTCATAAAAAAATTCCAGCAATAACTCCAAAGACACAAGAACAAGACAAAATTAGGTGGAAGAATCATCAGTCGGGGAATTTCTCAGCTAAGAATATCTACAACTTTATAGTCAGTCAAGACCAAGATGAGGATAACTTAACGGATTTTCCTTGGATTTTTTGTTGTTGGAAAATACAGGCAATCCCAAGAATAAGATTATTTATATGAAAATTATCGCAAAAAATATTCCCAACTTCATCCAGACTTGGAGCCCATAATTCAGCTATTAAGTCTCATTGTCAGATGTGTAATTCTCAAGAATAGGAAATGAAACAACATTTATTCAGATTTTGTCCTTTTGCTAGAGCTGTTTGGTTCAATTTTTCTTTAGATAATATTAACTTGAGAAGTAATACGGACTCGATTAATTCTTTGTTTAAAGGTTGGTTATCGGACCCAGCTTTGGCTCAGTTTGCGGATAAAATATCCACCATCGATCCTATGGTTCATCTGGAAACATAGATGCTCAGTAGTTTTAGAGAAAACCAACCCAGAGTCGATGAATTTAATTAAACAAATCAGTAGATATCTTCAATCCATTCCCCCTAAAACTATCCAAAAGGGATTTAATCCACACAGAGAGAATTTAGTTAGGAATAACTGGTCTGATATTGACACAAATTGGATAATATTTACCGATGCATCCTTTAGGAAAGAAGATTCTTCTATATGTTACGCTTTCATACTTTATTCGGTGGACCATGAGACCTTCATGCACATATCAGCGGGATCGGAGAGGGCGTCTTCAGATTTTCATGCGGAAACAAAAGCCTTGTTAAAAGCAGTTACATGGTTAAAGGAGAATATTTTGTCAAGCGTTTCAATCGTTACCGTTTGTAAAGTTCTGGGATACAACATCAACAAGACAAGCAAAGAGACACCTTGGACAGCAGAAAACACTTTGCAGGAAGCCAATACAATTTTAGGAGAACTACCCCAAGCCCAGGTGAAGTATATAAATAGAAGACATAACTCAACAGCGGACTACATTGCTAAGGAAACAAAGATAAAAAATCTTCAATATGTGTCTACGCATCTGCAACAAAGAGTCCAGAAATCTAGCATTTACTCCGTATTTGATAAAAATGAAATTGCTCACTTATTGTACTATATTTGCTAGTTAATATAATTTAATCTTCCCATAAAAAAGAAGAAGAACCATAACACCGTGAGAAACATAACCAGAGTATCTAAAAGGTTAGGTTTTTTCACCCGTTAGACATACAGTCGTTTTTCCATAGAAGAAGAAAACCACAGCTTAAACCTTGAACCCTTGTTTTCTTCTCTCTCCATTTTCCTAAACTTCTCCATCTACGCCACCACCAACCATCAATCTCTCAGGTAAGCAGAACGATGTCTGTCTTTCATTTTTCTGATTAGGAATTCTTAATACTTGTATTTGTTTATTGGACGACGACCATAGGGATGATTCCTTTAGTGTTGAGAAATTGTATCTTTGTTCGTCACGAAGAATGTACAATTTTTTTTTTCTTTCACAAATTCATAAAAATCAGAGAAAGTTTGACATTATCAATCAATTTCAATCAAATACAACTAAAAAAACAAATCACCAGTTGAAAATTGTTCGAAATAGCCGCTAGATCGATTGGATTCACAATTAGCAGATTGATATTTCAGACAAAACAGAACTAGGGCTGCACAAACCTGACCCACACCCGCCTGAAAATACCCGTACCCAACCCACCAAGGCGAGGGTCGACTATGGTTCACAACTTCAAAACCCGCCATATGTTGGGTCGGTTGCGGGTGGAACCTTATCTCACCCGACTTAACCCGCCACCCGTATAAATATTCCCAACCCTTATATTAATTCCTAGGAATCTTAGCAATGAATCACATCCATTGATTTCCGCATAATTGGCCGACCTTTAGGGAGGCCTTCTATACGATGAGAAATTGTTTGTTTGTCAGATACAGAAAATGTCTCACAGAAATAAAATTGTTTTCTTTTTCACACGATTTCATGAAGTTAAGTTTGAAATTGAGATAATCAACCAAATTGATTAGAAATTTCATTCAATTACCATCAAAGAAACACATTACTAATTCAAAGTTCATCACATAATTCATTAAATCGATCGAAATCGATCAAATCTCAACGTTGTTTTCATTCAAAATAGAAAGAAAAAAAAATCATCAAGTTTAAATGTTCATTTGAAGGAGTTAATCAAAATGAAATCTACTTCTATTCAATGCAAAGGGAACGTAAAAGTCTATATTTCAATGATTAACCTGGTCGATTCAATTCGATTTTTTTTTGATACTTGGGAAATCAATTTTTACTGGAAAAACAGAGTATTGAACTATCTCATATTCTCATATCCGAAGAAGACGATGGGTATAGGGTTCGGGTAATTGGAACAGTTACAGATACCCAATTTCAACACAATTATTTCTATGTTTTCCACGCTTTTATGTTTAAGAGAGAGAATGACGGTGGTGATCATAATCTTGATATTGAATTTCCATTATGGGAGATTATTGGGCCGACCGACCGGAGGGTCCGAAGGACCCGAAGGGAGGGAGTCCCTTTTATGACCATTTTTTTTTTGTAAAATGAAGCCTCACGCAAATATGCAATCTGATAAAAAAAATATTGGAATTTTTGGTGTCCATGGTTACTTTTTTACTTGACACAATTGTCTCTCCCTTTTAGTCCAATTACTATAATCTTTCCTATCCTATTTTTTAGGGGTATAATTGTCAAGCAAACTAGAATATAACATATCTAAAAATCCGTGCCATAAAATTTTATAAATTTTATCTCGTTGGAAAGCTTTTAAAAAGATGGGACACAATGAGTACAAACAACAATGTCAAATTTAGAGTTTTAACGAAAAATTCGTAGGTGTTTATCCTTTTAGACACAACTTTTAAAAATTAAATACATAGCCATTATGCTAACCACCACAAAGTATGCATAACACATTATGCAGCCATATTTTGATTTATACATCAACTAATAAAACGATGTATTCCCTTCGTTTCAGATAAAGTGATACTTTCATTATTTCAATTTGACATATTTATCTTCTATTCGCTCGACCTTCCCCACCGTGGCAGCGGTGTTCTAGTTGTTGTCTTCTTAAGGATGTGTGAAATGTTTCTACGAGTAGGATTTTTTTACTCTCTTTATCTTGGTTAGAAAGTAGAGATAAAGATCGCACTTGGATTTTTAATCTTTTGTTGGATGTGTGTTTTAGTAAAAAACTAATCCCACTTCTTTTGTTCGGGTAGTACAGTAACTTTGTTTTTTTACTTTTTAAGTTGGTTAAAGAAGGCTAATTGTTAATAAGATTAATGAATGTGATATGTTTGTGTTAATTCCTAAAAGAAAAACTAACTAATCAAATAAGTGTGACAAATGCTTTGATTTCATTTTCGGCTGGATTAATGTTTACCCAGGTTGAGTAACACTGAACTTTTAGTTTTGGTTGTTAGGGTGATGGAAGAAAATATTCAACTACTTAATGTGTATTTCTGTTGTTCCTCAACAATGTTCTTTGTTGAATAATTTTGGTTAAGGAAGCTAAGAGTAAGTAATGCAGGTTTAGAATTTTCGTTCAGGGTTTAGAATTTCCGTCGGCCCCCCACCGCAAGCGGTTATCTAGTCCTAAATACGGCGCGAGTCTCATTTCTCTTCGGTATTCTCTTCTCAGTTCTCACTTCGCTCTTTAATTCAGAGAATCAGAATTCATATTTTCTTCTTCACTCTTCAGATTGGCACCACTGCACCAGTACCACCACCGTCATATCACCAGCAACATAAGGTAAGATCATTATAATTAGGGTTTTGTTTGATTTCAATTAGGGTCTGGAATTGATAAATCTATCATCTATGGATTCGATATTGTTTTTCTTTATTTTCTTCCCAAGATTAAGACATGAATTCGATTTTTTTTCGCATGCAAACACTTATAATTTCCTTCTTCATCTTCACAGCTGGAAGAAAAAAAGAACATATTTGCTAATCTTCAATCTGCTCTTACTTTTATGGTTACTTCTTTAATTTTTGTGTATGGGTCTGTGTTATAATTTTTCACCGATTTCAGTGTGGGTTTTTCTTTTTGATTCTGGTGATTAAATTGATTTTTCAGGTGAATTATAGATGTTCTTATTAAATTTAAGGTCTTATATACTTTGATCATTATTATGATTTCTTATACAATTTCAGATAACATTCACTAGCTTCAAATGTATGAGTAATGAGTTTATATAGTTGTTTTGAGAGTGATTTTACCGTGTGAGCACATATTAGGTCAGGAAATTGAAGTAGAATTAGTTCAATTGAGTTATTGTATGAACCTTGAGTAGTTGATATGTTGTAGATTAGTGTAATGTATGCTCCTTAGCCATGATATCTTTCACTAGCTTATGTCAGGCAAACATTAGTGTCAACCAAGAACCAACTTCAATTTGCCTGAATTTGCAAACCAGTATTGGTGACTTTGTGGCAGGATAACGCTCTCAAGCCAGTAGCGTTATTGTGTTGCAAGTTGAATGTAATTTTCTAAGTAGGATAGATCAAGGTTTTTAACTGATGTTCATGCTTGGTTTGTGTTAAATGTTTGTTTGCATGATAGTTGGAGTTGGAGATAAGTTTTTTCATTGAATGTTTGTGTTGTACTGTTGTAAGTTGTAACCTTGGAAATGGATTGCTCATTTGGAACTTTGGTTTATTCTGTAGATCATATACTGTAATGGGTTAGTATTCACATTTTATTTTGGTGCTTAATTTGATGGTGATTTTGACAGAGGAACAAATTGTTCCTTTAAATCCATCGTCTCTGGAGTTTGGGAAATCACACATTCCATCGAATATGCATATGAGCATGTGTAGAGGACTTGTTTGTTATTTTTCTCTACGAATATATCCCCTCCTTCGTAGTCACCCAATTAGAATGGATTTATTACTGTCTGTGTAGGGTCAGTTTTTCTTATTGAAGTTCCTCAATGTGGGTAGCTTCAAAAAGAAACACACCAAGCAGGTAAAACTACAGTTACAACTAATGAAAACTAGCATCACATAAGAATAGTTCTTAATAGTTTCGTGTCGATGTAGGAGTTTAATGTAATAAAGAGGCGATGTAAGGAGCGACTATACAACCGTTCATGTGCATTATTGCTGTTAGAAAGGAATGCGAGAATTCGCTCAATGCCATGCTCAAAAATGTCATTGGAACTCTGGATTTTCGCATTACGTACCTATTACAAGGGGAGACCTATCCCGAGGTGCATTATACTTCGATAATTTGCTAATTTAAGTTTGTGGCTTAACTGTAACAGTTAGTGATTTGATAGTGAGGATCACTTCAAATTTGAATTCCTTGTCTTGATTGCCCAGGAAGTTGTGAAGGCTAAGATGTTTACCACTGTGGAATTTTGAACTGTAGTTTATGGGAATTGATATGCACTTATATACTGAGGGCCCAGAATATGGAATTCTGGCCATTCTTCAATCTGTTTTCTCTTCCATTCAGTGCTCGCCTTATGTTGTCCGTTTGATACTTATGTCTGTGACTTTCTGTTCAAGTTGAGTTCAATCTCTGACAATTGAAGTTAGCCAGGACTAGCAAAAATGAAGTAAACTATGCTTATGAGGTTACAAGTTTAGTAAAAATTATAGTCGTGTTTTTATGCCATACGTACTGGTTGACAATTCATCATCTTTACATGTGTGTTTTAAATGTAACTCCACTAATCTGTAATTTTACCCGACTGGGACTTCCTATGATTTCATGTTCATCATCTATCCAGTGAAGATACTTTTAGGACATTTGCTGGGTAAACAGTGACTTGTGTGACTTTCTGCTTGGTACTTAAATCTCATAATATTCCACTTTAAAACATTGTTGGTAATGAAACTGATATGTTTGGATCAGTATTAGATGACTTTTCATGTTGTAAGAAGAGCTTGTTATGTTTGCCAACTTTACAGAGAGTCGCATACTATATATCTGTTCCATAGGCGTGTAAATAGCAGAATTTCTTCTTTGCTATTGCGGAGCATATATTTGGTCTTATATATCTTATAAAAAAATGTTCCGTATGCGAGATGATATATTGGATAGATCATAGATGTTCTAGGTGAAATAATCGACGTTTTAAGATGTTGGCATGGTTTTTTTGTTAGCAGGTGACAGCAGACTTTACTCCTCTGAATTCAAGAAAAGTAGTTGTTCAATTCTAGATACTAGGTTTGGTAAGCTACTCTTTGTTATGAGTTGTATATGCCAAATATTTGCTCCTCTCCAACAGTTAATCTTGTGATGGTATCAACTTCAAGGTTTTTACTGCACGAATTTACTAGTAGTGTAGTAAAGATCGGCGTTGGATTCTTACCACATTGATAAACTTAATTGCTGTGCTGAATATACTAGGAGTCTAGTAAAGATCGGTGTTGAATTCTGCTTGTGAAAAATTGGGGCTTGGTAGGCTGATTTGACAGTGAAAGAGTTGGTATATGCGTGTTTCCCAAAAGATAGAATCTGGGATTGAAGTCAATGGTGGTGGGTTTTGTGGGAGAAAAGATAGGAATGATTTAAGAATTATGATTTTTACGTACAAATTTAGATTGTTTTGCTAATGTTGTTTAAATTCAATTGTTTTGCAAATGTCGCTTGCTTGATCTTCGGTCTGGTTAGTTTCTTCGTCGGCCCCCCACTGCGCCAGCAGTCATCTAGTCTATGTTTTTCTAATTTCCAGAAACCCTTGAAACACAAATCGATTTGTAGGTTTATTCTGAATAAAACCCACACATTGAAATCGAGTAGGCGTAGGGTTCATTATGTATATAAATCAGTTTTACTAGTCATTTAGACAAGTATTTCTCTTCAACTCCACACTCCCCAGGTATACCAAACAGCTTTTTGAAGAACATATAACTGTGGAACAGAATGCAAATTTAATATTATAACATTGTGCTAAGTAAAAATTATATTACTAACAAAATATACCTTTTATTTTTTATTTGGACAAACAGTATGATTTCATCTGTGGTTTCATGTGTGTTGCTGAAGCAGTAATTTTCATGTTCATTCATTTCTAAGGTTCGAGATGGGGTTCGTTTCGAATAAATCACGTCGAGTTCGTGTGACTGATGCTAGTTCAGAAGAAGAAAGTGATCCAGAAATGAATATGGTAATTGTGTTATTTCTGTTAATTTTTTTTTTTAAAGTTTTTTAAGGTTAGGGTTTTGAATTTAGAAATTTTTGTGTAGTACGAAGAGAAGGAAGAAGAAGAGGAGGAGGAAGAAGAACAAGAAGAGGAGAGGAAGAAGGAGAGGATATGAAAGAGGATGAGGAAGAAGGAGGGGATACGAAAGAAGAACAAGAAGAATGCAATTTCCACTCATGAAGAGATATTATGAAGAATCTAAAGCATCACAAAAATGAGGATATTCTGAAAGGTCAAGCCGTAAAGAACCAAAAGGTATTAGTATGATAACTTCACAGTTATTGGCAAGCAATTTCTTCCAACCCGAAGATTGTAAATGTATTGTTTATCCCACCAATTCTTCTGCTTTGAGTTCTGTTTATACCTTCTTATTCCTTGACTCTGTCCTGTGTCTATAACTTTTTCCAGTACTCTCATTTTCTTAATTTCAATAATGCATTGGTTTGGAATTCGCTATGTTTGTTCTGTTTCTTGCACTGCATCATTCTGATATTTCCCCGTCTGTTTTGAAGGTTCTCTGGGATAAGACTCTTGAGTTCAGGTTCTTGTTGCAAAAACCTTTTTCTAGCTCAAACAAATTACCAAAGGTGAGCTATGAAGACAATATCTAATTCCACAAGCAGGAAAAAAAGAAATGGTATTTTTGTCTTCTACCTTCTTCCTCTTGGTTAGTTTAATTGCGTTGTATTGTTTAACAGGAACCCCTTCGTTCATCTTTTTGTGATTCTGAAAAAGCAACGAATAAAGCGTATTTGGACTTGATATCATCATCTGAGCAAACTATAAATTGTTTGTTGGAACTACAAGAGGTTAGCTGTCTTGTTTGTTTCATTATTACCAGCAATGCTAGGCAGTGCTTGTTTGTCATTAACTTTGCAGAGAATAGGTTATGGAGATACCAAAGGGTGATGAGAGCTCCCTGCACTAGTAGAAATAGGCGTCTATGTAGCCAGTGTGTGGGCATCTAAAAACTTCTTTTATATGTACTTTGGCAGGCTTTACTGGAGAAGAGTCCGCATGTTGTTCAAAATACAGATGGTATGCTATGAATTCTTACAAACTTATCATAGTCTTAGACATATGGCACCAAAAGGAGTTAAACTTATAAAAGCAGATAAACTAGTACATAAATGGAAATGATAGAACCATCACATAAAAAGTGGTTGAAATGTTCTTGAAGATTCAACAGAAAATTCAATGTTTTGGATTACATTTTTTTTTGTTTCCGTATCTATTTTTCATGTTTGTACTTTGTAGTGAACTGTTAGCACATATATTTTTCATGTTTGTTATTTCCCTTCAACATGTGTCATTAACTTAAAGTCCAATTCTGTTATTCTGCTTTAACCACTCTTTACATTGTTGCTTATTCTTCTTGATTTCAAGCTTAGAATTAGGATATTATCTTTTGGTTTATTTGTTTTTAGGTTTCATGTGCCAATATATGATAATTGAAGGATAATTACTAATTAAAGATTCTTTCATGTATAAAATTGCTCTTTCTCTTGCCTTATCTGTCACTTAAGGCAAGACAGAGGAATCTTCTAAGGAAGCAAAACGATCAAAGAGTTTGGATGCGAGGACTGACGAAGAATGGCTACCTATTCAACAAATGCATTCGAGGTATTGAGCTGAAAAATTCTTGTGCTACCTATCTCCATCTTCATGATTATTCACAAAGTATTTGAACACCTTAAATTTGATAAAGAACAGCAGAAGTAACTATCTTATACTCTCATACTTTTTAGTTGTTTGGGTAATGCTATCATAACCAACAGATATATTATACTTATTGTTCGTCAGTTTGATCTGTATGAGACCTGTAGTGGAGACTGTGATTTGGACTGATATATGATATATCCATATATGCTAGCTTTGTCAGAATTTGTTGGCATGACTTCAGAAACTTAGAACCGCGAGGTTTTGAGGCCTGTGTACTGTTCTTCTTTACTAGAAAGAACAACAGAGAACTTTATCTACCTAGTTTTAATAAATCTGGAACATGAACATGCATGTTGTTTATTCAAGGGGGTCCCTCACAATTGTTGTTTAACCTATCCCGAGAAAAGATAATCGAATCTTTTACATAGAGTACTTCTGTAAGTTGCCTTTGCTATTGATTACTTTAATAGTTTCTCCTTCTCATAGTTTATTTCATGTCCCCAAGGGAACCCATCATTTAGTTCAAACCAAACCGGAAAGAATAGAAAGAACATATTTGTAAATAATTAGTGAAGAATAAGGAAGGAATTTCCGAATTTGACTAATTGATTTATACATTTAGCAAAGTGTTTTATAATGTTTGTCAATTCTGTACGATGCTGAGCTTATTTAAGTGCTCTTTCTCTGTTGGTGTAGTTCGTCTCTTTTCTCCCCTTTTTATGATCATTTTAAACTTTTCTACCATCTTAAGGGAGCAAACAAGTGAAACATAGCGAAAGAAGTATTTTAAGTGTCATGGATATCCACTCTTCTTAACAAATACTGGGTGCTAGTATGTATTTGCACCACATTGTTGTAACTTCTATAAGCTTGATCTATTTAAGAAATTAGATTTAACTTCTAAATTATTGCAGATTCACTTCCTTCAGAAATAGCTCAATAGATAAATGGCAGAGAAATGCACAAGTAGGAACTGGTGTGGCTGGGATTAGAGGAAGATTACATGCATTTAATCAGGTTTGCTTCTATTTCTTTACCCATGTTCTTGGTTTGTGGATTGTACTATTCTCCTTACTTGTTTTCTTATTACAGAATATTAGTGAACAAGTAGCTGCTTACATGGGGGATCCAAGCAGAATGATTGAAAGCATGCAGCTAAGGAGATCTACTGTTGGTACAATTGTAAATCATAATTTACATCTGAATTTTGTATATTTCATTATTTTGTTACTTTTTGGTTGTGAAGGAAAAATCTTATAGAGGAAGTTCTAACCTGTTGAACACGATGTTACAACTTCTGAAATTTGGCTTATGTTCCATTCCTATATAACTATGGTTAACCTGGCTGATATTATGTAGGTTCCTGATGTGTGTGAAAATGGAAAGGAAGAGGTATTCAACTCACCTTAGGTTTAAACGTGTAAAATCAATTGTAAAATGGTTATATATATATATATATATATATTTATTAATTTATTTATTTTTTGTGAAGTAACTCCATTTCTTTTTCACCCTGGTACTTTTCTTTCTTTGATAGACCACATTTAGGGACTGCAGCTAGTCCGTTTTAGAAAATCTTAATTTCTAATAAACTTTTTTTGCAATACCTAGGATGCTAACATGGATGGAGACCCCGAACTTTTGGATGACTCTGAATTTTATCAGCAACTTCTCAAGGAATTCTTAGAGTCGTACAACCCATCCTCATCTGGTAAATTACCTATTTTTAAATCCTGCGGGCCTTTTTTCTTTGGGATGCGTTTTTCACTTCTGTGGATATATGCAGCTCAATTTACTATTTTACTGTATTAGTTGTATGTTATACAAATGGAGTTTGCCAAAATGGTTGATATTTAATATGTTGCTTCATTCTAATACCATCAATAGTCATGAACTTGTAGATATATAGATCATCTCTAGCCTAAATATAAAACTTACAAATTTAAAATTTTATTATTTTTGACTTCCTGCCAGAATCGGCATATTATGCTTTAAAGAGATTGCAGACCAAGAAGCAAAAGATTGTCGATCGTCGTGCTTCAAAGTGCCGCAAGATCAGGTAATTGTCTTGTTATCAACTTTCCGATGTGATATTTGGCATTGTAGTTATTATCACCCTCATGAAACTTCCAGCAGTGATGGTTTATTAATATTTTGGCAAACAAGTAGGGTAACTTGGTAACCTGAAGTCGTTGTACGGGAGCTCATGAATATGAGTACCTTTTGGTCTTGAACCCCTTGTGTCTGATATCCATCTAAATCCAAGATGCTTATGAGTATTTCATATCCTTCATAATTTGTCTTTCATCATCAAGTCCGAGCAGTCCTTTTCAATCTTTATTTTGATCTTTACCATTACCATATGCTGTTTCCTGAATGATACCATTTTCAGGTACCATGTTCATGAAAATTATTTTGTTCTTTACCATATGCTGTTTCCTGAATGATACCATTTTCAGGTACCATGTTCATGACAAGATAGTGAATTTCATGGCCCCAGAGCCTCGAGATCTTCCCCCAATGGATCCGAAATTGTTTGAGAACTTATTTGGACTGAAAAATTAGAGAGCTTCCTCTGTGATTTAGTCTTGTCCTTCCTTCTGGTCGCAAACTAAGAACGGTGGAGAGCTCAATTGTTCGAGAGCTGTAGAATTTTGATATATCAAATGTGATGATGTCGGACTTGTGCTTTATTTTGAAACCTAATGGAAAATTTATGTCTTTTCATGTCTGCAAAGAAGCTGGCTGGGTATCTTATAGATAGTAGGCTAGAATAATTCTAAATGACAATATCGTGGAATGCCTACATTCTATTTTGTTTCCGTATTTTTATAGAGCTGCTAGGTACCTAGAAGCTCTTGAAACTTTCTCTAGCTGTCAACTTGACGCCTGACAGCAGGTTTGTTTTATGTAATTCACTAATCAATCAGGATCATGTCGAGTGTTACGACTTTCATTTTGTTGTTGGCTGATGAGACTTTTCTGATCGGCTCCGTGCGTAATTCCAAATTTCCCATGTTTTACTACGTGAATACAAATTTTCCTTTTCCTCTTGCTAAGGGCTTGCACAAAATAAAGCTTTACAAAATAAATAGCCAAAATAATTACGGCACTTTGTTCTTTCAGTCTTGAATATATCCGAGCATAACCCTACTACAAGAAAACATGTCATTGTAATTTACAAGTCCAAGATTCCTTTTATCATATGTCACTACCAGAAAAAGGGAATGTCACACATTTTCACCCTCTTGAAACTTTCAAAATTGAATCATGTGTTTTTGTTATTTTTTGAAACAAGCAGTGGCAATTTGGTAACCCAAATTCTTTATAATAGGATCCTTGAATTCTAAATACTTTATGGTGTTCTGCTATTCCAAATATCTGATATGCATGTCCCATCTAAAATCCAAAAAATATTTGTAGTCTAGTAGTACTTTTTCATAATTCCTAATGAAGAGATCATCACCATCATGTCCTAGTACTAGCCCAAACTCCGTGAAAATCAGAACCCTGATTCATTCTCACTTCTTTAGACATGTTTATCATATAGTTCGAGCACTAACCAAAGCCAAGTCCATTTTGATGGAACTTGTTAGCAACAAAAACAAAGAAAATTACTACATAGAGTCTAGAATGAAAGATGGAACCAAGAAAAAGAAGAAGAGGGTTTTTTGTTCATCATCACTAAGATTGCACTACAATTGGTGTTCGTCACATGTATTACCCATGCCTGAGCCACCATCAGTATTTGGCGCAGATGGTTACTCAAATGATAATTATTCGAACCATGTCTATTATGACTCCACTTGGAATTCATCATCAATCCTGCCAGCTGAGGAACATATGCAGGATGGGTTTGACTCGCATCTATCAGGCTACCTGCGTTGGCTTGATGAGAAAGTGGCAACGGAGAATTCTACTGGTAATAAGAATAATTGTGGTGGAGATGATATGGAAGAGATCGATAGGCTTGCTGATAAGTTCATTGCAAGTTTTCATGAGAAATTCAGGCTGGAAAAGCAAGAGTCTTACAGGAGATATCAAGAGATGTTAGCTAGAAGCATGTAGATGCATGATCCTACGTGATCAGGGTCTTATACATATATAGAGTTATATTACCAAGATCCCTTGGAGGCACTTAACTAAGAGGTGAGAAATGAGTGGCATTTGAATTCTGCTGTTCTTCAGTATCAGTTTTCTTGATTTATTTTGTTTTTGTTTTCTTCATGGTGATTTTTGAGTATAATTGTACGTATCAGTTCGTAAAATGGTGATGTTGTTAATGCTGATACCAGTTCATGACTATTTTCCAGCTTCTACTCTAATTAACTAGTTGTATTCGGGAACTTAATTGTGTTGATGTTATTAAGTTAATCTTTGTTATGTCCTCTTACATATTACATAGAAGATTTCTATTATTCGACATTGTCAACCACCCCGATACCAACTAAACCCTGGCACTTGGAAACCACCGTTCAACAGTGCAGCGAATTTTTAGTCGACCTCCCACAAGCGACGTGTCATCACATGCCGCGGACGTCCAACAGTCCTGCAGATATTTTACCCAAGGAAGCTAGAATTCCATGGTTACAAGTTACTCCACACATTTGCAACCACCCTAATTGTATTCTCTGCGTTAATTTCTTGGCAGGCTACTGCTACTGTTATTTATTTAATGTTTATCATATTATCCTTCCATCAAAAAATAATAATTAGTTAGTGATCAACTGACTGACCTTTCTGAAAATGCAAAAACAAAGGCGAAACAGTGATCAACTATGACAAGCATTATATTTACGTCGCAGGATTCGTCTTGTGGGATTAGATATCGTTTCCAATGCAAACGCATGTACATTCTATGTACTTGCCACACTAATTTAAATCATCATTACATGCGTTAACGTTACTTTCAGTATTAACTGTGCGTGCCTTGGTGGCCTTGCTGATGATGAAACCTTGAATGCTTTACAAAAAAGAAAAGAAAAAAAGATGAACCGTGAGAACCTATTTTAACCATGAAACATGCATCTGGTCTATGTTGATCGGTAATATGCAGTTATATGGCAATTCTGTATCAAACATCAAATGTCTCTACTGATCTGATATATACAAGATCTTTTGCATTTACGATTGTTTCGTTTTCTGGCTTCTAAGTGATTCATAGCCGTAATAAATGCAACAAAGTTTCGAATACATGCATGGAGATTCAAGATAAGAGTTTTTACATAGTTACCGCTTACCATTATCAGTAATCAAAAGAACACACCTTACTGGTTCTTATCCAGTTATCATTGACTTACCTTTTTTTTGTTTCTCTTTTTTCTGCTCATTTCAATTTTAAATGCAAATTAATCAAAAAAGAAAAAGGAAAAAGAAAAAGAAAAGTAAATTAAATCGAATTAGGTAATGCGAGGGCCCTACACTTTCTTAAAAGTGAAATCTCAAATATTTGGAACTTCATAATCGCATGTGACGAAGTTGTCCTGCCAAAACACACCTCAACTCCATGAAGTCTTCTTACTTGCTCACAGTCTATGACCATGACTCTACTAACAAAAAATCTTTATCGCTGCCTTAGCTCTTATAAACTGTTTACGAGGTGTTGTCATTCTTTTGCACAATATGGGGGGTATTGTGGATGAAGTCATGAAGACAAAGAACAATTATATTGCGAAGTACTGTTATTTGGTTATAGTTGCCGGAAGAACATCCATAGGCTAGACAATTTCAATTACATGTTTGTTTTCAGTTTCGATTTTATTGTCTTTTAAATTTCTGTCATGTTAATTTCGTTCTTGCTTACAATTTCAATTACATGTTTGTTTTCAGTTTCGATTTTATTACCTTTTAAATTCTGTCATCATGTAATACTGAGGATCAGCTCAACATTGATTTTACCTTTTTTTTTTTTTTTTTCTTTCCGTGTTTCATCACAATAGTCTGAGGATTTGCTCAGTTCTTTGCTCTTTCACTTTTTTGGATCTTTTGATCTCAATCTTTCAATCTCTGCACAGTCTCCCTGCGTTCGCTCAATTACACTCCGATTTGTTATTTTCCTCATCACTTCTCTTTCCAACTTGCCTGAACTTGTTCTTACTGCCGGATGTTTGTTTTTCGTTCATATTCTTGATGTTCTTGGAAGCACATTTGGGTTCTTGTGTTTTTGGATGCTTTCTTTTGTGTCTTCTTGGAGTTCTTGGCTTCCTATTTGTGTTTCTTTCCTTTGTTCAAGGCCAGCGAAAGAACTGCAGTGGATTTGATTCATCTAGTGAGACTAGGTTGGGTCACTTTCTTCAGATCTGGTTGGTTTTGATCAAGCAAGAAGTGAATGTATGCTAATGGATCAACTTGAGTGCCTGATGCAGTTAGTGAGAATTTCTCACTTATCAAACTCTGTGTTCTACTTTAATGGCATGAGATTTGAAGTGTGTGTGGCGTTTTATGCATCACATGTGTCTGTGAATCAATAAGGCAAGATAGTTACATCCTTGCTAGTTTCCAATTTCTTGTTGGTTTGTTTCGTCTGTGTGTGAATAAAACCGAGAGCAGCTGCTGTTCTTCAACAACGTATGGATGCATGAGAGCTTATATGAGTGTGGTTTATTTCTATTGTTGGTAATTCAAGGATGCTTTTGTTATCATCATTTGTGTGTGAATCTCGGTTTGGAGATGGTAATGGTAATGGTTTTCAGAAAGGTGCAAAGTGAAGACCACTGTTCTCATATGTACGGTGTTTGCAAGTTGTAAGAATGCAGCTTACAAGCTCATGGCTGAATATGAGGTTTGTAATGAGAACAAGATTTGAAGGTATGCATTGTTGCAATAAGAGGTTACTGTTGTAGCTAGAGTGTGCTTGTGATTGTCTTGACAAAGGTATGCTTCTTATGAGTTGATGGTATACTTGCAACTCTTTTTACTTCTACTGGATATGCGAGTGTGTGTGGAGGTTGTGCTACAACAGATTCAACTGCTTTAGTCATCATTTCCTGGCAAGATTTGGTGTTATTTGCTTCCTCAGTTATTTGCTACAACTGTTACTAGATGCTGCTAATATAGTTTTCAACAGTCAGCTTTATTTGTGTCAGAGACTGTTTTTGCAAGAAGGATGCTTCATATGATCAAGATTTGTGGGTAGATTTTTGTGGCTCAATTTCCTTTCCGCTGATTCAATATGGATTCAGGACCTTGTTCTCTAGCCTACCTTCTGCCTATTACTGATGTTGATCTCTTATGCACCTTCTGGAGCTCCTGGTTCTTGGCATTGCAAACACATCCAAGTTTGCTGCAGATTTCTTATCTAGAAGTGTTACTCCACCTGCTTGTACTGGTATACGCTGTTCCTGCTGCCTTGATTATCTAGTCATTTGGAGTTCAGTTGGTGCTTCAGCTATTCCAGTTTGTCTCCAACTGCTGTGGTATTTTCATTGAGATATCTTCCCATTCCACCAGGTATACGCTGTCCTCTCCTGTCTTGCTCCAATACCCTGCTTCATTACCTATATCAGAATTATGGTTCATCAACAACTACAACTCTCATCTGCATCACTCACAGCTACAACAGAAATTGACAACTATTGCCTACTACTGCTACATCTCCAGACAGTCAATTTACAGTATTTGTTGTTCTTTTCTTTTGTGTGTGAGGAGTGATGTTGTATCCAAGATCAATGTGTCTTTTGCAAGCCACCTTGACCTTGAGGGGGGTGATAGTGTGAGGAGTGATGTTGTGAGTCATGTAAACGTGTTAATCACACGTGAGTGTGTATGCGGGTGAGAGACTTGTAAACGTGTTAGATACACGTGAGAGTGCGGTGACAGCAAAAAACAGTCGAGTATATAAACTCGACTGTGCATTCTGTAAGTTCATCTAACTCATTCAATCAATACAAACAAATTCTTCCATCTCTTCACAATGTAGATATTAGGGTTTCTCCAAACTTGGTGTAGGAATTGTTTAAAATTAAAATATAAAATGTGCACAAATAACCCCTATGCGCATTCGGTGCATATTTGTGCACCACGGTTATTGTTTTGAGGTATTTTCTATAAAGATAATCAACACGTGCAATGCAGAGTTTTATCCGCCACTTTTATCCACCACTGAGTTTGCTATTGAAACTGAGCATGACACCTGGTGCACAATTTTGTGCACTACCGTTTCTTTCATGAGTTGTTATGTGTTGTCGGTTGTTTAAGTTTTTTTCTTTTATAAATACTATTAATCTTTGTACACTATATATGTTCGGTTACGAAACTGTAAATTTAGTATGTACTGTACTGGATTAAAATTCCAACAAGAACATGCCTTACAATTTATATTTTAATATAAAATTCAACAAGAACGGGTCCTGTAGATTCTTTGCAATTGAGCTAAGACTATTTATGTTTAACAACGTACAACATATGATATTTCAATTATAAAGATAAAACAATATAATATAAAAGTAAATAACACAGACACCTGAGTTTTTGTTAACGAGGAAATTATAATCTTGTAGAAAAACTCGAGGACCTAGTCCATAATATGAGCACAATGATTTAAGTTGCTACACAAATTACCTACTACCACATTTCAGACTAGATGTAATACCTTGTTTCAGTTATATTCGTGCACCTGTATAACTCCTAGCAGGACACTGATTCTCTTTAGGAATTGCTCTTTTAAATCTTTTAGCAAAACGGTAATTCTCTTTAGAAGATACTCGTCTAAATTCTAGCAGAATGTTAAGTCTCTTTTAAAGATGCTCTACAACAATTAGGGTTTACATGTTCCCTAACCTAATTGATTTTCCCTCACAAGATCACCTAGAAATAATCCAGAGATATATTGGTCTATAAATGAAAGGATGATGGTACTAAGTGCACCATAATCTTTTCGTATCAACCTATTATAGACACACCTTGTGTAATCTTATAGAGATAATAATTTCCAAAAGATTTCTTCAACAAGATATTAACTTACTATATAGTTATATGTTCGAAACCGAGCTAACTATGGGATCGTATACCCAGTGGATTAACGTACAAGTATGATTAGTTACTGTTAGAACAACTGCTCAGTCGAACTCGCAAGTTTTTCTATCTCTAACTTGTTAATGTTAGATGCACAAAACCATATCTTGATTTCTAGTCTACTAAAGTCAAGTCTCGGACTAAGATTAATGTATGATAGTTGAGTATCAGACATCATTATAAAACACTCGAAAATTGAAGACCGAAAAAAACCCCGAAGACATTTGAAGAACTTCATCGACAAAGAGATATGTGAATACTAAACCATCATATATACTCAAAAAGCATTTACTATTCTATCTTATGAGACTTTGTTGTGTAATTTTAGTAGATTTAATTTTGCAAAGAAGATATTTCGAGTCAACAAACAAGTTTCCACTTGTGTTTCATAAAAAACAGGGGACCGAGATAAGTGAGAGTATTTTGGGATCTGTATCATATTTGGAAAGATACATAGAGGATTTATTCCTCTAGGATTCAGTTTTGTTAAGTCTGGGAGAGTTTCAAACAACTTAGAAGACTCGAAGAGAGGATAAAAAAAGAATTATTCATAACTTACTTTATGTGGAAGAAAAAAAAAAAAAACAAATATTTTTGCGAGATTTATTGGGTTGTTATGTATATAAAGGTTGGGGTCGAGTCATAAAAGCTTTAAGAAAGTTTACGGGAGTTTAGAAAGGGAACATAGTGAAAAATTCCAAGTTGCACAGAATTTCTGGTGCTGCTGAAGAGGAACATCAAGAACATTTTATGGTTAAAGACAGTCACTTATTCTTAGCTGAGCGACTGTTGTTTCTGCGATAGTTTATTTATACAATTCTTTATAACACTGCAATGCTTATAAACGTTGCAGTTTCTCTGTTTTCTATTATTTTCTCTCTTTTTTTCCTTCTTTTTAAACAATTTTGAGCCATGAATAGTTATCTTGAGCAAGTGAATAATATGAGAAGCTAAACCACATTGCTGAGGTGACATATGAAGCCATTTTTCCAATATTTATATGGTAATTTCTATTTAATTAATTTTTGCAATTTCTTTTGTGATTATTTGCATTGGACTAAAAGTAAATTGAATGATCTTTACTGAATGATTGTGATTTATTTTGATGTATCATGCTTAGTTTAAGACTTTTTATGTTCCATACTTGAGATTTACAATTATTACTTTGAAAATCTACTTATCTAGGCAATAAATTTGAATCAATTTGAATGTATGAGTTGCACAATTATTAAATTGAATTTCTTAAAAATTAGTAAATGGTGGAATCTTTAGCCTCAGTGTTCTTAAAACTTGATATCATCTATTTCAATTGAGTTTGCAATTTTTAGTATTATAAATTAAGTCTAAAATCAATCTTCACAAGTCTGAGTGAAGTACTTTGTTTACCACTTTCTACAAACACATCAATTTTTGGCGCCGCCGACGCGAACTTGTTTTTAGGTTAGAGTTTTAGATTTATTTTTAGGTTCTGTTTTTGTTTTTAGTAGTATTTATATTTATATTTTCTTGTTGTTTTGTTCTATTTTACGTTCTTGGGTATTTATGTTTTGCTACAGGTTTTGGAACAGAAACGAAAAGAAGTTGAACCAAAGATTTTGATGATTAATTAAAGACTTGGAGTCAAAGTTAAAGTGAAAAGAACAGAGAAGACAAATTTAGTTATATTCATTTAGTTTTATGTTTAGGATTTTATTTCTTTTTCTTGTTTAGAAAATTGTAATAGGAAATCTCTTATTATTTTTGTTATTTTTCTTTTATCTTTTGAACTTTTAAACATTTTTGGACATTGGGAAATTATTTTCTTCTTAAACCCTACGGAAGGGTAATATTAAATATAACTTATACGGGGAAGGACGGCAATTATGATATTGTCTCTGCACCTTGGGATCGTACACTAACATAGGAGTAGGTGGCGCAAGTCGACTACAACCGATTCATCGCACGTCTGGTACGGAAGGTAAGACTCTAATCACCCATGAATCCCCCGTCAGTGGGTTTACTGGACTCCTTCGTATGCATATATGTTGAGGACTGAAAATTGACTTTAATATTTCTAGTAAAGAGCAAGGATTGGCCATACAAGATAAGGGTTCATAATTCATCACCGTTCTCTTCTTGAACGCTTTAGGAACACGTTATCAAACACGAACCTAAACATAAAATACTGACCAGAAGGAGACCGATAAGGTGAAGCGGTTACTGGAAAATCGTTCAAAAGGATTGTATTGGGTACCTTGTTAGCTTAACTCAAGGTTCAGGAAGATTATTTTAAGTCGATTAGAGATGCCTTGTAACCCGAGAATTTTTTTCCAAAGAGACAGGGTTATTCAAGCTCCTCTGAGTTTATCCTGATTCTCTTTCGACATAATCTGATTCAGATCGTTCTAAGAGGTTTCCTAAATTGTAACTAGTTGCCTTTTGGAAGAATAAAATTTGCTTTGGAACAACAATCTAAATGGAGTCATCATGCTTTTTGTTTGCTAGAAATCAATAGGTTTGATTTGGTTGTATCGGCCTTGCTTGTATTTGTTTAGATTAGGATTTATTTTATTTTTTGTCTTTTTTGTGTATGGCAAAGCCGCAAGAGACCATTACTGAGCAAGCTTGGAAAAGAGTCGTCTGATTAGTGAAAATCCTAGTAGTTTTGTTCCTGGAAACGAGGATATCGAGGACCCTTATTTAGAGAGCGATGTTTATGGAAATTTTAATTTTGAAATCTTGACATTGTGTGAAGAGGTTACTCCAAGTCCTGTGATAGTGCCAGCAATGGCAACTTTAAAAGCTTTGTTGAACCCAAATAGGACCACTCGTCCATCATGTATCAAGTTAGCTGATACTGAAGCAAATTATAAACTGAAACCTGGGACCATACAGATGCTCCCAGTCTTCTTATGGAAAGAAAATGAAAACCCTTATTTCCATGTTAGATATTTTGAGAAAATCTGTAGTACTATCAAAATCCAAGACCTAGATAATGAAGCATTGAAACATAGATTATTTTTTTTTTCCTGAGAGACAAAGCCAAATCTTTGCTATATAGCTTGGCGTCTGAGTCAATTGAAACATATGAACCACTTACATCTGCCTTTTTCCAGAAGTTTTTCCCTAGGCACAAAACATCATCTATTAGGCAGCGGATTTGCACATTTGATCAACAAGAGGGAGAATCTTTATTTAGGTATTTGGAAAGGTTCAATGATTTACTAGCACAATGTCCTCATCGTGGTTTAGAAAATGTAAGGCTAATTCATATCCTCTATGAGGGTTTAGATTATTCGACAATAACCATGGTTGAGTCTTTATGCACATGTGGGTTTAAAAACAAAACTGTTATGGTGCGATGACATTTTTGAATGAAATCATCTGGAAAAAAACCCAGCAATGGGAAGTAGTAGGGAACCCCATAAAACAACTCTTTTAAGTAGAGGAAATGTGAAATTACGAGGGTACCCAAATACACCACCCCTTTTCGTTTCAACCTATTAGTCCGATACCAAGTGTGATCATCTACGGACAAAATCGAGACAATACAACAACAAGGTATTCACTTGACAATAGTTATGGTACAAGACTGATTGACTATAGGATCAATGTCAAGTGATTAGGATTTAACGTACTAGTGTTATTTACTTTATTATAATAAAATAATTATAATGCGGAAGTAAAGTAAATGACACAGCAAGATTCTGTTAAAGAGGAACCGCAAATGCAGAAAAACCCTAGGACCCAGTCCAGTTTTGAATACTCTCAGCACTAAGCCGCTATACAAAGAACAAATCCAACTTCCTATAGTTGAGACTAAGTAATCTATCCCTAGTTACTTAGTTCCCTCAGTATCCCTGCGTCTACGACTATCTGGTCGCGCATGTGAATCCCTAAATAGAAAATCACTATCTTGAGTTGCTTTACCGATGTAAAATCTTAAGCACTCAACTCCTTTTGATCGTATTCCAAATAGTAAAGGAACAAAATTGTTTGGTAACTACTCCGATATAGATTCGTTGAGTTTGGAAAAAGGCTCTTCCGTTTAAACTAGTAAACTCCTTTGTCAGGTAAGATCAATCCAAATTAGTAACTTAGATTCGGATTCACAACTATCAGATTCGAATATTGAAGAATACCACCAAATGATAGTTGCTGATCTAAACGACTATATGATCGAATCTATCAAAGATAAATCGTTTCTAAGTCGGATACCAACAGATCAAGATGTGTGCACAAATCATGATATACGAAAACCAATAAGAAAAATCTTCTTGTCTTCAAATCTTCAATTGCCTTCTTATGTACCTGCACACCACAAACTTGAATCCACATATGATCGATCACACACAGAACGGAGTCTGTTAACAATGGATGATCACAAGTTGTCTTTAGATCAAAAAATAGTTCTAAAGATCTCGTTAATACTTTGATCTAGTTTGAGTGACCCCTATGTCAGAAGAAAAGGCTCTCAAGAATCATCAAACTAGGTGTAATCAAAGTTTCAACAACCGTTAGTCAATCAAATCAATAATCGAAAACTAAAATAACAATGCAATTATCTAGTTTCCCACCAACGGTAATCGTATAGCTTCTTGATCCCACAGAAGTCTTTCAACGAGAGGTCGTAAGAGATTTTGCCTGATTAGGGTAATTTCCTCTCTGGATAGACGGATCCACCAAAAACAACACGAATGAAGTTTGCAAGGGTCTTAAGTTGGTTTGCAAGAAACACAAACTCAACTATTTATAGACCAAGGTTGTTTGGATAACAAGGAAATTCCAAAACCGTAAATATTCTCAAGATATGCAATAAGTACCTAATTTCAGATTTCATATTTCCAACTAATATCCATCTTGTAACTCTGAAATCTCTCATTAGAAAATATCTAATATTAGTTTAGCACTTAACTAAACTAATATAACTTTCCAAGAGATATGTTTTGATTTGCTGGAAAATCAAAAACATATAATCGAAAATCTTAAATAAAAGATTCTCAATATTTCATATTGGAATCACCTTAAGTATCAAGGAATATCTTTGAACAATAAAAGATAAGAATTATATTAATGTTGAAATTATGTCGACATCTTTCCTATTTAATAAACCCTGATTCCAAACTCACACAAAATTGTAAAGTAATATGTGAATATAAAGGATCGGTTTTGCTCATGGGTTCGGTTCTACCAAGTCTCTAAATATAGGTAGGGATCGATTCTACCATGACTCCTTACAATAGATACGATCGGTTTCGAAGACTCCCAACAATTGCTAGGATCGGTTCTACCATGTATCCCAATATATGTAAGGATCGGTTCTACCAAGACTCTCAGCATAACTCAAGATCGGTTCTACCACATATCCCAAACTAGGTAAAGATCGGTTCTACCATGATTCTCAACATAAGTCAAGATCGGTTCTACCAAAGTTCTTTCCTAGGTTCGAATTGGTCATCCAAAAGATCTTCAATGAAAACCGGTCCAGAACGCCTATTGATTTATTTTCGATTATGAAACAAGTTTTGTTTACAAACATATGTAATCAAACATAGTTTCCTAGGATGAAATCACACCTTTATCCAATACACAATCAAGTAACGAGTTATATAGATTATGTCGATATCGCAATTACGAAGTTCAAAAGATAAATGTTATACTTCGTAATCAAATATTCTACCTTGACACTTTGATCATAATAAAATGACCAAGTCTAATACTAGAGTATTAAATATAACCTCGCATGTTATGTTTTCAATCTTAAATGACTTAAAATCAACGATAGGAATGGAAATAAGTCAAGTTAGTATCACTAACCTCAAGTGGAAGGATAATGTCTTCATTGTAGTCGATACGTCTTCACGATCATCAAGTCTTTAGAGTGTAACTTGTATGTCTCAACATTCCTAGACTTTCTAGTCTACCTAAACGAAGTTGACTCTAGTACATTTAATAAAGCGACTTTAACTGAGTTTTTCTACTAAAATATGAAAACCAATAGTGTAGCGGATATTATTAACAAGAAAGAAAAGGGATAGTTTGTTCAGACCTCGAATTATTCCTAGGAATAACGACTATGAAGTATGAACAGAGATAATTATTTAGACCTCAGTTTCGCGACTATAAATAAAAATCAGAATTAAATTTAAACAAGTTCAATAAAATAATTATATTAATCAAAATTCAACTGTCTAAAACAATAACTAGAAGACTCTTAAATATACTTGGGAAAAAACCCTAACTTAAACAACCCAAAACCGACTCAAACTCGAAATTTGCTATTTTTGGAAAATTTGAGATTTTCCTAAATAATGAAAGTACATACAAAACAAACTACGGGCCACAAACGACGACTCAAATAGACTCCTAACGAAAAAGTTATTAGCAAAACAAAACTTTCATAAAACGGCAAAAACAGGTCTTAGATGCCCGAGACAATGAAATATGGCTAAATTTAGAAGACCACCTTGGCATGATTATTAGGCCATTTCCCATCAAAATAGACACCCGCTGCGTTGTTTCACAACAGTCGAGTCTTTTGCTACTAAATAGGCTATGGCGTGCTCGTTTGCATCATTCTCCCGGGGTTGAGAGAAATTCGCTCTCAACTTTTGTTGATCTTCGACTTCTGAATTATCTCCATGATACGACACCAAGTGTTTTACATTAAAAATATCAGAAGTACGGATATGGCTATGAAGCTTCAACTTATAGGTATTTGGATTAATCTTAGCAATAATTTCCACTGGACCAATCTTACGTGCCTTCGGTTTGTTATATTTACCCACAAAGAAATGATCCTTTGTTAATACCGCCCACACAAAATATCATACTTTAAAATTCACATCTCTACGCTTCATATCTGCTACCTGCTTATACTTCTCATTAGCCCGAATTAACTGTTCTTCATCCAACTTGTGAACTTGTTGCAACTGTTGGATACGCTCTTCAGCTCTAGCTTCAATTCTCTTCAAATCAGGAACATGTGCTAAATCTACTAGTGCTCGTGGGTTGTAGCCATAAACAACCTCGAAAGGACTCATACCCAAACTACGATTTACTGACCGACTAAATACAAACTCAGGTTGACAAAGTTTTTGATCCCAACTCTTCAAATTTTCTCCGACCAGACATCGTAGTATATCACCCAATGATCGATTCACAACTTCCGTATGTCCATCACTTTGAGGATGATATGCACTACTGAAGTTAAGTCTTGTATTAGCTAACTTTCATAAAGTCTTCCAGGAATAGCTAGGGAATCTTGTGTCCCGGTCACTAACAATTGAACAAGGAAATCCATGAAGACGATATATCTCACGAAAAAATAATTCAATTATCAGTGCATTAGTAGTCTCATTGCAAGCAATGAAATGCGCCATCTTTGAAAAATGGTTAACAACTACAAATACTAAATTATTTCCCCTCTGAGTTTGAGGTAAACCCAACACGAAATCCATGCTCAAATTTGTGCAAGGTTGGTTTTGAACTTTCAACGGCATATACAAACTGCATTAGATGCTTTTCCTTTCGATACTTGACATATTCGATATCTATCACGTCTCATGGTAGTCCAGTAATACGACTTCGAAACAAGTTTAAAGTCTCGTCTCTGCCCAAATGTCCTTCGTTATGTAACTCTTTGAGAATCTTAACCCTAAGACTAGAATCTGGAATACATAACTGATTTCCCTTGAAGAGAAAACCATCATGCATGTGGTATTCACTTCTTTATCCTGTATTGAGAACATTCACAATCTCCGCAAAATACGGGTAAGTTTGAATAAGATCAGAATATGAATCGAAATCCAATACCTCATTTCTCATAGTATTGAGCAACATACTCCTGCAACTTAAGGCATCAACAACTTGATTTTGCGATCCAGCCTTGTGTTGCAGCACAAAAGTGAACTCTTGTAGATAAGCAGGCCACTTACCATGTCTAAAAGAAAGTTTTTCTTGACTATTGATGTGCTTTAAAGAATCATGATCAGAAATAATTACGTACTCGTTATGAATAAGATAATGACGCTAATGCTTCAAAGCCTGAACTATTACATATAACTCCACATCATAGGTACTATAGTTGAGCTTAGCACCATTCAACTTCTCACTGAAATAAGCTACTGGTCGTCCTTCTTGACTCAAAACAGCTCCAATCCCCACCTTCGATGCGTCACAATGTAATTCAAATGGCTTTCTGAAATCAGGTAGCACTAACAGCGATGCAGTAATCAGCTTCAAAGGCTTCATCAGTTTTGTCAGACCATGAAAAATTTCCTCCTTTCATGCATTCAGTGATTGGGGCCATAATGGTACTGATGTGGGGAATAAAACGTCGGTAAAAAGAACCAAATCCGTGGTCACAACATAACCGAGAAACAAAACCCGATATGTCATGAAGGAGCACTTCTTAAGAGTTGCAAATAGTTTCTCCCCGCATAACACAAAAAGTACTTCTCGAAAATGTTGGACATGCAAGTCCATAGTAGCACTATAAACGAGAATGTCATCAAAATAAACAACCAAAAAAGTACCGATAAAAGGTCTTAGTACTTGATTCATGGTACACATAAATGTACTTGGTGCATTGGTCAAACCGAATGGCATAACCAGCCACTCATATAAACCTTCTCGAGTTTTAAAAGCACTCTTCCACTCATCACCTTCAAGAATCCTTATCTGGTGGTGTCCACTTTTCAAGTCTAACTTGGTGAACACCTTCGCTCCACTTAACTGATCTAACAAGTCATCCAACCTCGGAATAGGAAAACGGTATTTGACTGTGATTTTGTTGATAGCACGACTGTCGACACACATCCTCCACGTACCATCTTTCTTCGGGATCAAGAAGGCTAGTACCACACACGGAATAAGACTCTGTCGGATCAATCCCTTTTGTAACAACTCTTCAACTTGGCAACGAAGTTATTCATGCTCTTTAGGAATCATTCTGTAATGTGCTTTATTTGGTAAGCTTAATCCAGGAATTAGATCAATACGATGTTGAATATCCCGGAGCGGTGGTTACTCATCAGGCAATTCATTAGAAAATACATCCACAAATTATTCAATCAAAGGTTGAGCTGTAATGGGGATACTACTTTCAGCATGTTCTTCTTTGCCAATAAACACATATATTTCACTTGCATCTTTTATCTCATCTTCAAACTGCTTTCAACATGTTCTTCTTTCATCATGTTCTTCTATCTCATCTTTGATGTAGATCGGAAGCGTTCAAAGATTAATTATCACAGCGAACTGAAAATTGATAAGTAACCGATAATTGTCTAGACCTCGAATTATTCTTACGAATAATGACTATGAAAAAATAATCCAGACCTCCCGACTCTGAAGAATCACAACTATGGATACGATGATTATTTTGACCTCAGGGTTTACCCGACTAAAAATAAAAATCACAATAAAGTTAAACAATGTTTAACAATAACAAAATAATTTTAATAATCCAAAGAGTCCTTTAATTTTATTTTTTGGAGATCCTTATATAGATAACTCCTCCTAAACAAACCCCTAAACTTAAGAAAAATATAAAAAACTTGTTTCCCAAGGTATCTACTACCTTTAGACAACTTTCTAACTTATTAAAACTCTTAAAATAAACTTTTAGACTATTCTAAAATTACCCCAATTTAATAAATTCGAATTTTAATTATTTTCTACTAAAAATATCATTAATAAAATACGAATAATAGGAAAGTAATAGATTTAGTTTCCATAATTCTCCCTCCATCATTCTACCAGTGTTGGAGAAGATTCGTCGTCGAATATTGCTGGTATCATGTTCTGCATGTGTAACTTGTTGATGAAAATCTTCGAACATACGAATTGATGTCATGAAAAAAAATCTACGCACTGGGAAGAAGCATCAGGTATGGTGGAAACCCAAAACGGATCTTCATAGGTTGATTCAAAAAAATCTTTCTTATTATGGTAGATATGAGAAACCTTTACAAAGTTTACTTCTTGATCTCCAGGAACAACTCCATCAGTAGGTTCATCATCCCCAGGATCGGAGTATCATGATGCGAGTCGTAACTACAACAAATTAGTGAGTATTTTTTCACTTAATTAAAAAGTAATATGGTTGTAGTCAAGTTCGTTCCCACGAGGAGCAAGAGGTTTTAGTTGTCTTATAATGTCATAAAAGGGGGGTTTTCTTGCTTTAAGTTTGCAAAAGAAAGTAAATAAAGTAATCAAAAGTGTAAAGTTGAAATCAATAAGAGAGACAAGATCAAGGAATAGTTCTTCATTGCAAAACAATGATTCAAGTTATGTTCTTTTCCACTTGTTATTAGTCACAGATTATCACCAATTGTAGAATAGCAGGTTCGCTTAGCTATCCCAAAAATTCCTCGTTTCACTGAGTAACAGGTCCGCTTAGTTATCAGATTCTATTCCAAAGAACCACCTTGAGGTTCGCTTACAAGATGTAATTAAAAAGAACGCATTAAGATTTATGAATTTAGGTTTGATACTAGTAGTTAAACTCGGTTCGCTCGGTCCACTTGCTAGCGTTGTATTCACACACAATTGCTCCACAAAATCCCTCTGCAAGGTCTCGTGTTTTCTACTTGTGTAAAGAGTCAAGAAACGATTACTTATCCCCTAACTTTCACTAGCTTTATACTAAATTAACAAATCGATTTAGCGTGCACTCTAAACAATCTATCAAACAATCATAAACATTAATATTAGTAATCACAAACAATAATCACGTGAAAACTTCGAAGTAGAATTAAAAAAAAACTCAAATCATGTTAAGAACTAGGAATTCATCCTCAATCAATAAGAAAATTAGCTACTCATGGTTTGAATTTCACACAAATAATTAAAAGAAAACAAAACCAAAGTGTAGTGTGTGTAGAGGTGTATAGGTGTATGGGTCTTGTAAAGAAATTCTCTATTTAAAGGTTTCAATTTGCTTGCAATCTTCTTAGGATTAGGATCCCTTTCCCATTCAATCTCCAAGTCCTCGTCTTTGTAAAATTCCTCCACTTCTCTTTCAAATTCAAATTCCACATCCAATTCCAAATCCAAGTCTTCACACCCATGAGAAAAACTCACACAATTTTTTTGTTATTTTTGGTCGCCGGAGAAATCCTGGGATCATCGGAGTTCTACCTAAAACAGTACCGGAATAATGCTGTTGGCCATCTGAGATTTTGTTGTCGACGGAATATTCCGTCACAGAGCCGTTATATTAAACTTTCAAACTAACAGTCTTCTGTTAGTCAACGATTCAAGGGAGTAGTTCATCTACTGAGTCAGCATTCTGACTCTGTCTTACTGGTTCTTACTCAGCTGAGTTAGGGTTTCCCATTCACTGAGTCAAGGTCTGGATCGATCATCGGCGGTCACGAGTTAACTCGTTCAGGAGACGATTGATGTGGTTTGTATTGTAGTAAAAATGATTCGAACTCTAAGACTTGTGAAGGATTTTCTAGACTCAAATTAAACTCAACAATTAAATAAAGTTGTATCAAAAATATAAAGAAAACACCGAGACTATGGATTCCACCATTGACCAATTAAATGATAAACTCTAATAAATATTTATGCAATTTTTTTCTTTTTAAGTGATTCTAATATTTTTCCTCTAATAGATTTTTGAAGTAATAGTTGTAAACACAAAGCATGAAACATCAAAAGTTTTAAAACCTAGCATGTCCCATCAATACAATTCACAACTACTCAATAAAAATCAATTTTCCTATATTAGTTCTATGCAAATAATCATATAAAAAATTGCAAAAATAATTAAAATAGAATTATACCACTTTTCATGGAACAATGGCTTCCTCCGTCACCTCGGCTAAGGGGTTTAGCTCCTCATAATAGAAATATGCTCAAAAGTTGATTTCATTGCTCAAATAAGGTGTTTTTATTAAGAAGGACGAGCTGTAGTTACAGAAAGTTTTTTGTAAGGAAAGTAATGGTCGCTGAAAGTATTAAGCAACGACAGTGAAAAACGATAACAGCTTTCTGTAGTTGAACATAAGACTGCTTCTGCGACGGTTCGGTGTGGGTCGAAGTTCTTCGTGTTCTTCAACAGTAGCGGGTTTTCTTCAACTTTGATTTCTCGGCTCTGTGGTTTTCTAAACTTCCCCTAACTTTCGACACCTCTTCTATATGACCAACCCAACCTATTTATATCAAAAAGACCGATTAAATCACTCCAAAATCTCTTCCTTTTTCTTCACGGCCAAGTTGCGGCAATTTCTTGTTTTAGGATTTCTACGCGTATCTGAGCTTTCCTTTTGATTCTAAACTCTTCCTTAGATAGATATCAAGCTTTGGGAAGAAAATCTTGCCTTTAGTCTCCCTGAAATTCCTAAAATAATTCATCAAAGACCCAAAACTTCCATCACCTCTGTTTTGCTCTAATTCGATCTCTAGCCAATTTGGGTTCAATCCAAAGACTTTACCAGGCCTGTGTAGTCCTATGGAGTAAACCCAATCAATTTCAGCCCTTTAATCTCCATAAAAATCGATCAAAACTCCAACCCTAAAATCCGTCCGTGAAAACCATTTTTCCCGCCAAAACTTTCCTTTTAAACCGTGAAGAAGGTGCCCCCTATCCAATCCCGGTCTGTGCTTAGCAGCTGCTTGGAAATGGGTTACCCCTTATCCAAAATGAGAGTCCGAATAACAAATGTCCTCCCAGGTGCCTTTAACAACTTTTCGAGCCAATTTCGCCGCAGAAGCCTATTTCTCCAAAAACACCTACTAAGGGATAAAATACCAAAATTAGTACAAAAATGGGTACTAACAATATACACAATAGAGATGAAAATAGACACATAAATGCGTCTATCAACGATTTTAACAGAGTTCCCTTATATTCTTATGTTATTCTCAGGCCAATTTCCGACAATCCATATTAGGGTATAACCGATCCTAGTGATTGGTAGAACTGATTGAACCCATGATTGTGATTTGATATTCTATCAATCACATAGTTGTCTTGGAATACAGATGAACCAATTCTAAACTAGTTTGGAAGTTTGGTATAATCGATTCCAAAATTTTAAATATGAAAGATGATTTACAAAGTAAAGATGTCAACATACTTTGAACACAAACAGTAACTCTTATCTTTTATTGTTCAAAGTTATTCCTTAATTACTCAAGGAGATCCCGGTCAGAAATAAATTAAGAATCTTTTAATTAAGGTTGTTAGTTTTACATACTTTAATTACCAGCAATTAAATGCATATCTCTAGAGAATAAAAATTAGTAATGTGCATTTACTAATTGGAGATTTTCTATTGAGAGATTTCGGAAAATATTGGACAAAGCATTTCCAGGAATTAAGAAAACCGATTTGAGAATTTATTGCATATCTTGAGAATACTTTCGGTTTTGAAAATTCCTTGGTGTCCAAACATCCTTGGTCTATAAATACCTAAGTTTTCATTTCTAGCAAACCATATTAAGAGCCAGGCAAACTTCATTTTTTTTTTGTTTCTGGTGGAGCCGTCTATCCGGAGAGGAAAGTACCCTAATTAGGATAAATCTCTTACGACCGCTCGTTTAAAGACTTCTGTGGGATCAAGAAGCTCTACGAGTACCGTTGGTGAGAAACTAGATAATTACAGTTTATTATTTTTCGATTGATTTGATTGACTAACGGTTGTTGAACTTTGATTGCACCTAATTTGTTTATTCTTGAGAATCTTCTCTTCTGATATAAGATTCACTCAAACTAGATCGAAGTATCGACGGGATCTTTAGAACTGTTTGTAGATCTAAAGACATCTTGTGATAATCCATTGTTAACAGACTCCGTTCTGTACGTGATTGATCATAAGAGATTCAAGTGGTGTTGTGTAGGTTTAATTGAAGATTAAAGAAGATTTGAAGACGAAGAAGATTTCTTATTGGTTTCTCATATCTTTGTGTAGCACAAACCTTGATCGGATGGGATCCAACTAGAATCTTATTACTTAGATAATAGAGATTGGATTGATCTAAACAGGCAAAGGAGTTTATTAGTTTAAACAGAAGAGCCTTTGCATATGACTTGAGATATCTTTATCTGGAAAGAATCAATAGAGTTGTTACCAAACAGATTTATTGTTCCTTTACTGTTTGGAATACGATCCAAAGGAATTATTACATTGCGTGCACTTATTGAATGTCGGAAACGCAGGGATACTGAAGAAACTAAGTGAACTAGGTTTAGTTGCTTGGTATCAACTATACGAAGTTTGGTTTAGATTTTGTATATCGGCTTAATTCTTAGAGTATTCAATTCTGGACTTGGTCCCGGGATTTTTCTGCATTTGCGGTTTCCTCGTTAACAAAATCTTGTTGTGTCATTTACTTTTCCTTTCCGCAATTATAATTGTTGTTATTATAATTTAAAGTAAATTACACAAACGTTAACTCTGTATTACTTGATAGTGATCCTATAGAGTTTGGTTAAGTCCGAACCTATTATCAAGTAATCACATTTGATTGTTGTATTGTCTCGATCTCGTATCCATAGACAATCACATAAATTGTGAATACCGATTTGTCGTATGTCTCGACTTTGACCATAGACAATCACTTTTGGTAAGAGGACTTATAGGTGGATAATTTAAAGATTGTGGGGTATTTGGGTACCTTCGTCTTTTGAATTGGTATCAGAGCAGGCAAACACGAAAATATCTAACATTCTGTGTTTGGTGCGATCCAACCTATAAGAAATGAGTCTGCATAAAGGTAAGGCGAAGCCAAAAAGGGACTCAGTTAACGTATCACAAGATTTGGATAAAACTCTCTATGGGTTTAATTTTATCAAATGTTTAGAAGGGGCTTCTTTTGCAAATTCTATTTGCTCTTCTGAAAATATGTCTTTATGTTCTCATGAAGAAATTAAGTTAAGCCCTGTATTCACAATCAATGATTCAGATTCTGAGAAATCTTTTCATAATGATAAATTAGATATTGATGATTATGTGAATATAAAAACATCTCAGCTAAATGAACTAAGTAAAAAGTTTCTCTCGTGTGCAACCGAACTCACTCTTGCACTAAAAAGAGAAGGAAAGCTTCTTGAAGACTTATGTCATATGAAAGCTGAAAATGATCAACTCAATCTTGATCTAACTGTTAGAGCACTGCTCGGTCGAACTCGCAAGCGTTGCTATCTCAAGCTTGTTTGTCAATGTTAGTGATCAAAACTATAAGTCTTGATTTCTAGTCTACTTATAGCGATGTCTCGGACTAGGATAGATTGTGTAGTTGAGCATTAGACTTCACGGCGCTCATCATTTGAAGACAGAGAACTACTAAGGAGAGCTTGTGGAACTTCATCAACAAAAGGTATGTGGAGACTGAAGCTCATCTATCACTTGGAAAGTCTATTTCTACTTTATCTCCTATATTGACACAAAAGTCATATTGCTATATAGTATTCGATTATGCACATTTGAGATTTCGAGCTGAGTTTAACTCGCTTACATATTTCTCGAAATATGTTGGTAAGCTTTCGCTTCAACCAAGTTCATCTTATATTCTTGACGAAAGTCAAAAGATGATCATGTGAAAATCGTTGAGTAACATCTTACATGATTTGTGTGATACAATCATTTGGTGTAGACTTGGAATGTTTCGTAATGATTATTTCAATAACTTGAAAATTTCTTTGATGATAATAGTTCGTGAAAATAGCTATTATCATCCTCTAAGAATGTTTCAATGATTTAAATAGAGTTTAGAACACTTAACCATTATTGGATTATGAACATAGTATATGTTCTTGCATATATGTAATCCATGTCCGGGAACCATAGTATGCATACCCGTATGTGTACATGTTGGTTTGTGAAAGTCCGGGTACCTAAGTACACATACCGGTTCGCGTACTGGCGTAAGGTTTTGGTCCGGGAATTTTTGCTGAGTTTGGAGGTATGCGTACCCGTTCGCATATTGGCGAACCCAAACTTGGTACGGCTACTGAAGTATGCGTACCCGTTTGCATACTTGAGTGGTTAAAGTTCTAGAATCGGTTGTGACATGAACTAATACATTTATTTATATATAAAAAATGCAATCTTTTGCAAACCGTGGCTATAATGTTCATGAATTGATTCGAGTGAATCAAACCGATTTTGCTTCAATTGTGTTCTTGTATACTTCTATGAGAATATAACAATTGAACAACTCTATAACTAGTTCCATTTGAGTCATTTGAACTAGTTGTGGTTAAGATGAATAAGGTTGATATGAAAGTGTTCATATAGCTAACTTTGGTTAACTACTGTTGAGCCAACCTAGTGTACACGTTTAGGTACGGTTACTCAAACCTAAATGAAGGTACATATCATTTGTGTATAACAAGCTAAGTTCGATCTAACGGTTGAAAGATATTAGCTTGAGTCCAATCAGGTTTTCATCTAACGGTGAATATTGAATGCTTTGTTACCAAGGTAACTTAGATTGCAAACCCTGATTTGAAAACTATATAAGGGAGAACTCTAGCAACTGGGAAACCTAATCCCCATACCTTTTGTGTGATACTAGTTGCGACTAGAGTCGATTCTCCTTTAACCTTAGGTTTTCTCCAAACCCTATAGGTTAACGACTTGAAGACTTCATTGGGATTGTGAAGCCAGACCCAACTCTTTTCTCTTTAGTTGCGTGTTTTAATCTTACTTATACTATCGTGATTGAGTATTATCTTTACCAAGATTTGCTTGAGATTTATCTCCGATAAGTAAGATTAAAAGTAGTCACAAACATCTTCGTCTCATCGTTTGTGATTCCACAATATCTTGTTTCTCTTCCATACGATTAAGATTATTGTGAGGTGATTGATAATACTAGGCTGTTCTTCGGGAATATAAGTTCGGTTTATCAATTGGTTCATGTGCACCTTGAGACAGATTTATCTATTCCAATAGACTTTTCAGTGTGAGACAAATTTGTTTATCAAGTCTTCGACTTTGGGTCGTAGCAACTCTTAGTTGTGGGTGAGATCAGCTAAGGGAATCAAGTGCATAGAATCCTGCTGGGGGTTCGGAGACGTAAGGAGCGCAACTGTACCTTGATCAGTGTTAGATTGATTAGGGCTCAACTACATTCCATTCCGAAGTTCATTGGTAGTATGCTAGTGCCTGTAGCGGCTTAATACAGTGTGGTGTTCAAAGCTGGACTAAGTCCCGGGGTTTTTCTACATTTGCGGTTTCCTCGTTAACAACTTTTTTGGTGTCTGTGTTATTTCTTTTCCGCATTATATTTTGTTATATAATAGAAATATCACAAGTTGTGCGTTAAGTTCAATCAGTTCTTGAATCCGACCTTTGGGTTATTAATTGAATTGATTGACATTTCGGTATTGGTTTGTGATACCATCCAAGTTATTTCTCTTATTCAATCGGGCTCGCAAATTCCTATTTGTTTGATTGCAGATTGAATTGAGAAATAGAGATATAACTCTTTGATATACTTTTCTATAGATTAAGTCTGACTGTCTAGTTGATTCTCTTGAAAGTATATTAGAGTTTGTCCATTCAGATTGCCAAACGAAATATTGGGTGTGGTTGTTAGACCCCCGCTTTTTCACTAACTACCCTTAAATCTGATCTAGACTCTATCAAGATCGTATCCTCTTCAAATATTCAATCTCTAGAAGCAAGGCTAAGAAAAATTATTGATCAAAAAAAGAGGACTGAGATCTTAAGAAAAACAGTTGCAGATGAATACAATGCCTTAAAAATCTCATATAATTCTGAGATAAAGACAGTTTCAGAACATGTCAATATGCTAAAAGATAAAATGCGTTCGTTAATGTTAGAAAATTAGTTGGCTACATCCTCCTCGGATAAACCCAAAGATTCTGGTTTGATCTTTCCTTCAAAAAGAAAGGAGAATGACATTGAAGGCTCTCGAAAGAAAGTTTCATCTTCTAAAAGGGAATTGGTATTCTCAGAGAATCCCAAGATGAACTACTCACATCAGAATTTTCCACATCATCAGAAGCATCATCATAGACGATGTTTCCATTGTGGAATCAAAGGTCATATAGTAAGATATTGTCAACGATTACCTTGTTCAAACTCTGTAAAAACCACTTCTGATCAAGGAAGGTATATGAGATTTTTTTCAAAGAAAATCATACATAAGACTGGTCTTCCTAGATCGAAGAATTCTGCAAGAAATGTTCATCACAGGAAGGAAGAAGTTCTGAGGACTAGAAACTCATGGAAGTGGATACCAAAGAAGACTATGGAGCTAAACAGAAAGGAGTATGACAAACTTTCCAGCTCATCAACACATAAGGTAATACCTAAATATCTTGATGATAGCCATTTCTATGATAAGTTTTGTTTGTCCATCAAAAGGAGTAAGACTCTTAAGAGAACAGATAAAGAAAAATTCTCTTCTACACTTGAAGAGAAAAATCCATTTCGATCAGATACTTAGTATCTTGGCTGAATACACTGACTCATGAAGTGCTCAAACAATTGTTTGATGAGTTCAGTGTATATTGCACAATAGTTTAAAAACTTGCAAAATTTATGGAAATATTCACAGAAAGGCACTTTCTTAAAACTTTAATATTGATAAAATTTCAGTTTTTCCATATTAAAGGAGAATATTTGATTTCCATAATCGATGACCAAGTTTTTGGAAACTATTGGTATATAAAGTTTCGGTAATCTTTGTCACTCAAAAGAGAAAAATTCTTGTCTATTCCTCTGGAACAAATAATTATGTACAATACAACCATGAAAAACTTTCTGCAAGGGTTTCGGAAAGGTGTGCTGAAAAAATAACATGTGATCCCTTCGGACTCCATAATTTCAATGGAAACGGAACCACCTCTTACAATAATGTGAATCACTCACACTTTATGATCGATTACGAAAAGGAGTTTCACAAGATGGCACGAACTTGTGCCGAAACTAAATTAGAGGTATTGATGTTGAAATGTACTCTTGAAAAATCTTTACTTGTTCAAGCTCAGCTTCTCAAGCAACAAGATTTACTTTTCAAAAGAGTAAACGAAGAAGAACCTAACTTCCACAAGGTTGAGGAAGTATTCTTCAGTCAAGGATCTCTTCAAGAAATTCGGAGAATTATTCCTATCAAGCGAAACAGATCCCAAGATCATGAAGGGTTCTGATTTTCAAGAAAAATAGACATCACTTTCTGATTTACTTCGATTATTGTATAAGGTCTATTTTTGAATAAAATTATTATTTTATAACTTTTCTTGTGATAGTTTCCGATTACATAGCCTGTGCTTGAATGTCTATATTATTGCTATGTGTTTTTGGTTTATGAGATGTCTGATTCGGTTTTCATAACCTTAATATTCGATCTCATATGTTGTGAACCCTTATGGTTTATGTGGCTTTTTGATTTAGCGGGATTAAGTTCTATCCCATGTTGGTAGGCTTTATCAAAGGATCATAAGGTGTTCCGATTAAAACTCATATGTAAAAAGTCACAATGTGTTGAATCAATTTGTGTTTACATGAGTTGTGTTTAGCATAAACATATATGTTTCGGGTTTTCAACTTTTGCTATTGGCACGCATTAGTTAAAACCATTTCAACCTATCTCTGGTAAAGGTTGCTCTTTGGTGTTGTTCTTTTGTTCTTGCGAGAGGATGACAACATACTGGGGGAAAGTTCTAACTTGAACTTGCACTTAATGATATATCTTTCTGGGGAGAAGAGGATGCGAAATATGAGGTAACGAATTTGTTAGTTAATCGTTTTCCTGTTTAAGAAAAGCCTGCCTATATTTCATATATTTTGCTTTTGCTTAACAAAATTTTGGTACAATTGATATATATATTCCATTATGTGTGTATGGATGTGTGTGTGTGTGATTCAATTGTTTCCGGTTAAGAAAAATTGTGTCAATTTATTTGGCTTATTGTTTGGTATCTTCTTTATTGTTTGATATCAAGTGTTTTTGCTTAACGAAATTTTGGTGCAATTGCGGTGTTATAATGTCTATGTTTGTTTCAATTGCTTTCGATTAAGAAAATAATTGTGCAAGTCAATTTATTTTGGTTTGTATGTATTGTTTATTGCTTAACAAAATACAGTCGGATCATTTGTTTAGTCCAATTCGATTCCGTATTAGAGAAACTAAGTTAATTCTGATCTTAGTTAGACTTATCAAATTGAAGGATTTGGTTATTCAAGTCTAATCGAAATAAGCGATTGTATGTTTACAATCGGTTTAACAAGGGAACTAAGTTTCTTAGTCAATTTGTTAAACTATTAGGTAAAATTACTTCAGGCAATTGTTTTCTTGATAACATATTAAAACTAAATTACTTGTAGTTTCGGTTTTAATATTGGTTATCTAAAGTGGTATGTGAAACCTTCGTGCTTAACTCTTATAGGTTGTACAAGTCTTTTAGATTTGTAAGATCCTTTCGGTTTGACCATTATTTTACTCGAACCTTTGTCATTTTGTGACAAAAAGTGGGAGAAATATATGGAGTAAACAAGTGATTTGCAATCACTAAGGAAAGGACAATTGTGCTTAAACGTTATATCTAACGAAAGAGTAAAACATTGACTAAGGGGGAGAAGCATATCATATTGCCGTGTAGTTATCTTGACTACAAAAGGGGAATAACAAAGATGTTCGTATTGAATATCTACCTATCTTACCTTTAGGGGGAGTATAAGCTTTGTTATTCAGATGTCAACAATGGCATTTATTAATTGAATATAAGCAGGTTATTGTTCTGTTGAAACTTGGAATCAAGCGTATATATAATGAATTCTTGTAATTTGTTTATCCATATGTATTAAGAGTTTTGTTACTAAAATTGACAAAGGGGGAGATTGTTAGAGCATAGTGATAAGCACGTAAGTGTGACGCATTTTCACCCATAACTACATTATCTAGGACTCATTTTTTTTCTAATAAAGTTGTTTTAAGTCTTTTCTAGGGAATAAGCTCTTGCGGCAAAATTGGCTTGAAAAGTGGTGTTTTACACCCCAGGATAGAGTACTAAAGTCACCCCAGAAATGCACCGGAAGCACCCCAAAAATGTGTCGGAGGAACCCCGGAAAAATTACTATTTGCACCCCATAAGACAAGTGCTAAAGGGACACCCGTGCAGGATTAGGGGGAGGACATCTTCTTCTAAAATTAAAAAAATGAATTTTGGCGGGAAAATATTTTCATTAACAGCAGAATTTCGATAGGATGTTTGGACGTGATTTAGTGAGATTCAATCCTTGAAGCTTAGTGTGTATACGTGATATGACTATAGAAAGCTAGTATGGGTGTTCGTTTGGATAAGAATTGGCTGAATCGTGTCATGGAGCAAAACAGGGGAGTACGTGAAAAGGGAGAAGATATTCACGCGTCTGCTGTTGCTGGAGTGTGCTGGGAGAGTTTCGAATGTTCCGTGAGAATGCTAGATGCGTGTAAGAGTTAAACAAGGAAACAAATACAATTGCAAACGTGTGGAGAAGCTAAAACAGGAAATTATTGTCGTGAGAATAAAAATAATAAAGATAAGATTTTTTGAAGTTATGGAGGAGATTCGATGCATCTTTCGGGTATAAATAGATTACCCAGGTCATATAGAAAGGGTGTCGAGAGTTTGGGGAGCTTAGGAGAGCAAGAGAAGAAGAAATCACGAGTTGCAGAAACTCGGGTTCCGCTGCTGCTGCTGCTGCAGAACTGAAGAACACGAAGAACAAAAGCCTGTAAAGGAAAGTCGTTGGGAACTGTCGCATTTGAAAACTGTCGCTTAAATGCGACAGTTCCCAACTCCTTTCCAGAGACCGCGGAACAGAGTCTACAGCACTTCTCTTGTATCGTTCATTTTGTGACGATTTTTGTGCGTCGCAAATTACTGTTTTTCACTATTTTCTCCGTTTTCACCATTGTAAACAATTTTTGAGAAAATAAAAAATATTTTGAGAGTGTCTATAATATGAGGAGCTAAACCCCAACACTGGGACGATGGAGGAGGCCGAACTTCATACATGGGTAAATTTGTTTTATTCTTTTTTATGACTTTTGCACTAAAATTAATTGAAATATGATTTGATTAAATTGGTTGTCATTTGATTAGATGGGTCATGCTTAGCTTAGGTGATTTGATGTCCCATGCTTAACATTTACAATCAATGTTTTGAGAATCTACCTTGGAAAAAATAGAGTCCATGTTTATATTTCTTGAGCTAAAATTGTTGAGAATAAATAAGTGAACCTTATGTTATGAAGATTGGCTAAATCCTTAGTCCCAGTACCTCTTGCACCAATTGTAATATTATTGTATATTTTTATTAAATTTAAAAACTCGAATCTTCACAAGTCTCAACGAACCTTTTACTACAACAAAGTTGAAATCACATCACATAGCTCGGTTGAACCCACCAAGCGTTGGTATGTCAAGTTTGGTTGTCATATTTTAGTGAATCAAAACTCATCTAAGAGTCGCTTGATTATGTACTAGAGACAACTTCGTATAGGTTAGACTACAAGTATTACTCGAAGACCTGAAGAACGTGAAAAAGTAACGAGCTACAACAACGACATCATCCTTCCTCTTGAGGTTAGTAATATTGACTTGAACTGTTTCATTCCTAACGTATCTTTCAAGTCGTGCTATATTGAAAACATAACTGCGAAGCTGTGAATAAATATTTTACTCTAGTAGTGAGACATGATCATATAATCATAGTATTAAGGAATTAGACTACGAAGTATAACGCTTTTCTTTTGAACTTCGTAGATATGACATCGACATAATCTTATGAATGTTATTGTGATTATGTGTATGGGTAAAGGTGAATATTTCATCCTAGGAAGCAATGTTTACATTTGTTTAAAGGAAGTACATTCATGATCTTGTTTTATGAATTGAAAGGGAAATCGCTAGGCTTATTGGTATTGTTATTCATTGCATATCTTTGGATTACCAATATGTGTGAGTTAGTATAACCGATCATAACTTGTAATGCATCTTGGTATAACTAATCACAATGCCTGGCTTATGATTTAGCATGACTAGTTTTGATTAATTAGTGTAACCGATCATAAGTAATCACCTGAGATGGTATGATCGATTTTTTTAATTGGTGTGACCGATCCTAGTAATTGGCGTGACCGATCACAAAAGAGTTGTGTAATCGATCCTTGTAATTGGTGTAACCGGTCCTAGTAATTGGTGTAACCGATCCTGGTAATTGGTGTAACCGATCCTTGTGAATTGTAACCGATCACAAGCAATACCATGAGTATATGGTAACCGGTCCTAGTAATTGACGTAACAGATCCTGGTAACTAATGTAACCGGTCCTGGTAACTTGTGTGTCCGATCACAAGTAATCCATATTAAGGTATAACCAATCCTAGTTATTGGTAGAACCGATTGAACCCATGATCGTGATTTGATATTCGATCAATCACATAGTTGTCTTTGAATACAGATGAACCAATTCTAAACTTGTTTGGAAGTGTGGTATAATCGATTCCAAGATTGTAAATATGAAAGATGATTTACAAAGTAAAGATGTAAACATACTTTGAACACGAACAGTAACTCTTATCTTTTATTGTTCAAAGTTATTCCTTAATTACTCAAGGAGATCCAGGTCCAAAATAAATTAAGAATCTTTTAATTAAGGTTGTTAGTTTTATATGCTTTAATTACCAGCAATTAAATGCAGATCTCTAGAGAATAAAAATTAGTAATGTGCATTTACTAATTGGAGATTTTCTATTGAGAGATTTCGGAAAATATTGGACAAAGCATTTCCAGGAATTATGAAAACCGATTTGAGAATTTATTGCATATCTTGAGAATACTTTCGGTTTTGGAAATTCCTTGGTGTCCAAACATCCTTGGTCTATAAATACCTAAGTTTGCATTTCTAGCAAACCGTCATAAGAGCCAGGCAAACTTCATCTTTTTGTTGTTTCTGGTGGAGCCGTCTATCCAGAGAGGAAAGTACCCTAATTAGGCGAAATCTCTTACGACCGGTCGTTTAAAGACTTATGTGGGATCAAGAAGCTCTACGGGTACCGTTGGTGGGAAACTAGATAATTGCAGTTTATTAGTTTTCGATTGATTTGATTGACTAACATTTGTTGAACTTTGATTGCACCTAGTTTGTTTATTCTTGAGAATCTTCTCTTCTGATATAAGATTCACTCAAACTAGATCGAAGTGTCGACGTGATCTTTAGAACTGTTTGTAGGTCTAAAGACATCTTGTGATAATCCATTGTTAACAGACTCCGTTATGTGCGTGATTGATCACAAGATATTCAAGTGGTGTTGTGCAGGTTTAATGTAAGGTTTAAAGAAGATTTCTTATTGGTTTCTCATATCTTTGTGTAGCACAAACCTTGATCGGCTGGGATCCAACTAGAATCATATTAATTCGATTGATTAGTTGCGTGAGATCGGTAACGCCTAATAGTTCTCTGAGTTTTCTTTTGATTGTTACAAATCCGAATCTTATTACTTAGGTAATAGAGATTGGATTGATCTAACCAGGCAAAGGAGTTTATTAGTTTAAACGGAAGAGCCTTTGCATATGACTTGAGATATCTTTATCTGGAAAGAATCAATAGAGTTGTTACCAAACAGATTTATTGTTTCTTTACTGTTTGGAATACGATCCAAAGGAATTGTTCCAGTGCGTGCACTTATTGAATGTCGGAAGCACAGGGATACTGAAGAAACTAAGTGAACTAGGTTTAGTTGCTTGGTCTCAACTATACGAAGTTTGGTTTAGATTTTGTATAGCAACTTAATTCTGAGAGTATTGAATTCTGGACTTGGTCCCGGGGTTTTTCTGTATTTGCGGTTTCCTCGTTACCAAAATCTTGCTGTGTCATTTACTTTTTCTTTACGCAATTATAATTGTAGTTATTATAATTTAAAGTAAATTACACAAACGTTAACTCCGTATTACTTGATAGTGATCCTATAGAGTCTGGTTATGTCCGAACCTATTATCAAGTAATCACACTTTGATTGTTATATTGTCTCGATCTCGTATCCATAGACGATCACACAAAGTGTGAATACCGATTTGTCGTATTGTCTCGACTTTGTCCATAGACAATTACTTTCGATAAGAGGACTTATAGGTGGATAATTTAAAGATTGTGGTGTATTTGGGTACCCTCGTCTTTTCAGATTCAATTGTTTCCGGTTAAGAAAAACTGTGTCAATTTATTTGGCTTATTGTTTGCTATCTTATTTATTGTTGGGTATCAAGTATTTTTGCTTAACGAAATTCGGTGCAATTACGGTGCTATAATGTCTATGATTGTTTCAATTGCTTCAAGTTAAGAAAATAATTGTGCAAGTCAATTTATTTTGGTTTGTATGTATTGTTTATGGCTTAACAAAATACGGGATCATTTATTTATTCCAAATCGATTCCGGATAAGAGAAACTAAGTTAATTCTGATTTTAGTTAGACTTATCAAATTGGAGGATTCGGTTATTCAAGTCTAATCGAATACCTTGACAAGAAAAATTAGTTAACTAACCTAGTGTTTGTCTTGTCTAAAGAGAAATGTCTAAGTTATTGTCTGAATAATTATGGCCTGATGAGAGAAATAAAGTTAATTCTTATCTTTATTTTGGTCTTATCAAAATAAGCGATTGCACATACGCAATCGGTTTAACAAGGGAATTAAGTTTCTTAGTCGATTTGTTAAACTATTAGGGAAAATTGCTTCGGGCCATTTTTTCCTTGATAATATATTAAAACTAAATTACTTGTAGTTTCGGTTTTAATATTGGTTATCTAAAGTGGTATATGAAACCTTCGTGCTTAACTCTTATATGTTATTTACAAGTCTTTTAGAATTGTAAGATCCTTTCGGTTTGTCCTTTATTTGCTCGAACCTTTGTCATTTTATGACAAAAAGGGGGAGAAATATATGGAGTAAACAAGTGATTGCAATCACTAAAGAAAGGAAAATTGTGCTTAAACATTATATCTAACGAAAGAGTAAAGCATTGACTAAGGGGGAGAAACATATGATATTGTTGTTGTAGTATTTAACTACAAAAGGGGAATAACAAAGATGTTCGGATTGAATATTTACCTAGATTACCTTTAGAGAAGTAAAAAAATTTGTTATTCAAATGTCAACAACGACATTTATTGATTGAATATATGCATGTTATTGTCCTGTTTAAACTTGGAATCAAGCGTATGTAAAATGAATTCTTATGTAATTTGTTTATCCATATTTAATAAGAGTTTTGTCACTAAAATTGACAAAGGGGAAGATTGTTAGAGCATAGCTCGGTTGAACTCACCAAGCGTTGGTATGTCAAGTTTGGTTGTCATATTTTAATGTGTCAAAAATCATATAAAGTCGCTTGATTATATACTAGAGTCAACTTTGTTTAGGTTAGACTATAGAGTCTAGGAATGTTGAGACATACAAGTATTACTCTGAAGACCTGAAGAATGTGAAGAAGTAACGATCTACAACGACGACATCATCCTTCCGCTTGAGGTTAGTAATATTGACTTGAACTGTGTCATTCCTAACGTATCTTTCAAATTGTGCTATATTGAAAACATAAGTGCGGAGCTGTATATACTGTACATATTGTATAATACTCTAGTGATGTGACATGGTCAAAATTGTATGATCATAGTATTAGGGAATTAGACTACGAAGTATAATGCTTATCTTTTGAACTTCGTAGATATGACATCGACATAATCTCTATATACTGTTATGATTATGTGAATGGGTTATGGTGAAGATTTTATCCTAGGAAATAATGTTTTACATTTGTTTAGAGGAAGTACATTCATGAATTTGTTTCGTGAATCGAAAGGGAAATCATTAAGCCTACTGGTCCGGCTATTCATTGCAAATCTTTGCATGACCAATATGTGTGAGATGGTAGAACCGATCTTAATCTCGGTTATGTATTTAGGAAATAATGTTTTACATTTGTTTGAGTGAATCTTATATCAGAAGAGAACATTCTCAAGAATAAACAAACTTGGTGCAATCAAATTTTCAACAGCCGTTAGTCAATCAAATCAATAATCGAAAAGCACAATAACAATGCAATTATCTTGTTTCCCACCAACCGTACTCGTAGAGTTTCTTGATGGGAATTAAATTGTATACCGCAAGTGCACGGCTATCAATGAGATGATATGCAAGCACGGGTCGTTCCACTGGGACTACCTACTGTTACTTTTAATTTCTAAATAAATAAAATGCTAAAAATAATAATAAAAGATGAATAGTAAGTATAAGTAAAGCTAATAAAATTACAAGATAAGAAAAACCAAGGCTTAGAATTACACCACTATTATGTATACTAGATTATTCAACCAATTCTTTATAAAATTATTCATAAAATTGCTCGAGAAGATTTAGGACCAATATGTACGCCTCGGAAGATATAACGTTATACTCGATTATATTTCTCAAAATACTAATAACTCATTTTACTTCAAGGTGTTGGTCTCTAAAATAAGAACATAAAACCTTTGATTAAAGCACAGGGACATGTGAAAATAAATATTATCATTACTAAGCAAGAAAATAGGACCAAGAAGAATTATTATTGAAAATGGTTAGAACTCTCTTAATACACATCATAGGGCTTCGTTAGCATCCCTAGTGACGAGATTATTTCATTACAAAAGAAAGTAAAAAGAAAAGAAAAAAATAAAGCTACTTGCTCCTTAGACTAGAAAAAAAACGAACTCCCTTTTCTCCTTAACCAAACTCCCCTTTTATAGCTAGGCTTCTCCTTTTCATTCCTTCTAATTTTTTCGATTAAATTTTTTTTTGTTATAATAATTATAAGATAGGAAATTACGTGATAAATTGGAAGAAAATATCTTTTAAGGAAAGTAACACCTCGTTTGGACACCATAATATCTTCTTTAGAAATCTTCTTCCCTTTTATGCTTGCATGCATATTTCTTGTTTCCATAAGTGGAGAAAATATTCATATCTCATATTAATGCCATATAATTTCTAACTCTTCCTCTGCATGTAAATATATTGATTTTCCTCTATTCTTAAAAAACGTGGCATTTAACTTGTGTCCATAAATGAAATATAATCCCTTCATTAAATATGTCCATGCATATTAATATGGAAAGCTATTTTCCAGCTCCGGATCTTTCACGTAATTAGTTCACACACTTGCGCTTTAATAAAATTTGGGCCATTAACTCCAAAACGACGTCAGCCCATTTGCCTTCTTGCATCCTCTGCACATCATAGTGGGACGCTCTACTAACCTGTACTGCATAAATTGTCCATCAATTGGCCGGTTGGTCACGTTCTTTCATTGGTATCTTGAGATAATTGATTTTTCCTTCATTTTATGGGTGAAGTTCGTGTTTTAGTTGAATTGAGCTTTATTCATTAAATTCTAGAAAATTAAACATAATCATTAAATATGTACAAAATAGAGAACTAAATAAATGTAAATTAAAATGTAAAATGACGTGTTTACACACTCATCAAATACCCCCAAACCTATATTTTTCTATTCCTCGAGCAAAACTAAAATGAAAAACAAAAAATCCTAACTTACTGTCACAGGCATCGAGATTGCACTTAGCGTGTGCAACAAGACTTTAAACCCTTAGGTGGCCCTAGTGGCCGAGTTATAGTCTCCGAAGGGTTTACAAGAGGTGTACCCACAAAACCTTTTACTCCAAACCCTAGCTACCTGTGCAGAATTCAGGAATGACACTAAAGAATCTCCTTGGTTGGCATACTCTCATTGGAGGAAGTACCCTGATGCGAATCATATTCATATATAGGTGACAGAACTCTACTCAAATAGTCGCACTATGGACATCAATAATCGGAATCACACAAATCAGATGAATAGATAGAGATGGATAGTTTAAAACGATGTTGACTAAGGTGAACGGTGTTTCCCATATCTTTCTGAAGGCCACCGCCAAGATGAACATATGAATCCTAATGGATTGAGATACTGGTCTGGACTAATATCAACACAGCTGGTATATACAAGGGAACCAGCGGTCGATAATCTTAATTTTAGATCAACTCAGCTAGCATATGCAAGGGAACCAGCGGTCGATTTTATTGAACAATAATAAACCTTTAAATTTTAGATTTCTTTTTTAACAACATGATTAGATCTTTCGGATCCAAGTGCATGCTTCTTGTCAGCAGATTACATCGTAATTCCTATGGATCCTGCGTTCCACGCTTGTTTAGGCGACGGAGACAGGGAGAACACACACATATTGCTATCCAAATGTTATTTTTTTTAATTATTAATCCGTTTGGTCTGGTCTCTTTATTACTTTTTTGTAACTCAATCATTCTACTCCATCCCGGCAGTGGTAACAACTCGATGTGTGTGCCCCACCAAATCACTTAGAGAAACATATATTTTTCAAATAAAATAACAACATAACGTAATGTGATGATTCCATTCTAACACCTGAACTATGTATTTTTATGAATACACTATGTTATTGGGTTCCTCAACTCCTACAACCAAGATGTTTCCATCCACTTGGACTGGTTAGTGTCATCCTGAGTTGGCACAAATTTCTAGGCTCTGGAGTTTTATTATCTTTTTAAAAAAAAAATTAAAAACTAACTAATTTTTTTTTTCTTACCCCCAAACTTAAATCTAACATTGTCCTTAATGTTTCAAATAAAAGTGCAATCCTCAACAAAAAAAAAAGTAACAAGAGGGATCAGTAAAAAGAGAAGTCAGAAAGATAGTGCCTGGATGAAGCATAGCAATCCTTCCATGGGGAACAAGAAACAATATAAGAGCAAAATTCTACTAATGTACAATAAGAGGAGGGTCCTCCAGAGGAACCTTAATATAACCATGTATGGGTTGGCTCCCATAAAGTGTATTTATCCAGACGTCGGTAGAATTAGTCACCACATAAAATCATATAGCAATAGTCGGAACCTATTGGGTCATCGAAACCAAATAGAGCTACCACAAATAAAAGGAAAGCCAAGAAAATGAACAAATAAAGCACACCTTTGTCTAGTTTCCTGTTTAAGACAACTACATCTAGCTATGGTTCGGATTTAGGATCTGAAAAAGTGGGGGTACAACAACCACACCCAATATTTCGTTCGGCAATCTGAATAGACAAACTCCAATATACTTTCAAGAGAGTCAACTAGACAGTTAGACTCAATTTATATAAAAGTATATCAAAGAGTTTAATATCTCTATTTCTCAATTCAATCCGGAATCAACAAATAGGAATTTGTGAGCCCGGTTGAATATAAGAGAAATAACTTGAACGGTACCAAAGACCAATGTTCAAGCATCAATCAATTTTAATCAACAACCAAAGGTTAGATTTACCAATTGATCTATACAACGCACAACTTGTGATATTTGAATTATATAATAAAATAAAATGCGGAAAAGAAATAACACAGACACCATAAGTTTTGTTAACGAGGAAATCGCAAATGCAGAAAAACCTCGGGACCTAGTCCAGCTTTGAACACCATACTATATTAAGCCGCTACAGACACTAGCATACTACTAATTAACTTCAGACTGGAATATAGTTGAACCCTAATCAATCTCACACTGATTCAAGGTAAAGTCGTGCTCCTTACGCCTCTGATCCCAGCAGGATACTACGCACTTGATTTCCTTAGCTGATCTCACCCACAACTAAGATTTGCTACGACCCAAAGTCGAAGACTTGATAAACAAATCTGTCTCACACAGAAAAGTCTATTGGAATAGATAAATCTATCTTCCACAAAAATACCTACGAGTTTTGTTCTGTCTTTTGATAAATCAAGGTGCATAGGAACCAATTGATAAACCGGACTTATATTCCCGAAGAACAGCCTAGTATTATCAATCACCTCATAATAATCTTAATCGTATGGTAGCAAAACAAGATATTGTGGAATCACAAACGATGATACGAAGATGTTTGTGACTACTTTTTATCTTGCCTATCGGAGATTAAATCTCGAGCAAATCTTAGAGAAGATAGTACTCAATACGATAGAACAAAGCAAGATCAGAACACACAACTACAGAGAAAATAGTTGGGTCTGGCTTCACAATACCAATGAAGTCTTTAAGTCGTTAACCTACAGAGTTTCGTGAAAAACCTAAGGTTAAAGTAGAATCGACTCTAGTCACAACTAGTATCACACAGGAGGTGTGTGGATTAGGTTTCCCAGTTGCTAGAGTTCTCCTTTATATAGTTTTCAAATCAGGGTTTGCAATCTAAGTTACCTTGGTAACAAAGCATTCAATATTCACCGTTAGATGAAAACCTGATTAGATACAAGCTAATATCTTTCAACCGTTAGATCGAACTTAGCTTGTTATACACAAATGAAATGTACCCTCATTTAGGTTTATGTAACCGTACCTAAACTTGTACACCATGTTGGATCAACAGTAGTTAACCGAGGTTAGCTGTATGAACACTCTCATATCAACCTTATTCATCTTAACCATAACTAGTTCAAATGACTCAAATGAAACTAGTTAAAGAGTTGTTCAATAGCTATATTCTCATAGAAGTATACAAGAACACAATTGAAGCAAAATTGGTTTGATTCACTTGAATCAATTCATGAACATTATAGCCACGGTTTGCAAAGAATGCATTCCTTATTATATAAATATATTTGTTCATGTTACAACTGATTTTAGAACTTTAACCATTCAAGTATGCAAACGGGTACGCATACTTGAAATAGACGGACCAAGTTTGGTTTTCGCCAGTATGCGAACGGGTACGCATACCTCCAAACCCAGCAGAAATTTCCGGTCACAAACCTTTCGCCAGATTGCGTACGGGTACGCGCACTTAGGTTCCCGGACTTCTCAAACCAACAGATACGCATACGGGTATGCATACTATGGTTCCCGGACATGGATCACACATATGCAAGAGTGCACAACATGTTTATAATCCAATGTTGGTTAAGTGTTCTAAACTTTTATTTCAATTATTGAAACATTCTTAGAGGATGACAATAGCCGTTTTCACACACTATTAGCATCAAAGCAATTTTCAAGTTATTAAAATAATCATAACGAAACATTCCAAGTCTACATCAAATGATTGTATCATACAAACCATGTTAGATGTTACTCGGCGATTTTCACATGATCATCTTTTGACTTTCTTCAAGAATATAAGATGAACTTGGTTATGTAAGCGAGTTAAACTCAGCTCGAAATCTCAAATGTGTATAATCGAAAACTATAATAATACGACTTTTGTCTCAATATAGGAGATAGAGTATAAATAGACTTTCCAAGTGATAGATGAGTTTCAGTCTCCACATACCTTTTGTTGATGAAGTTCCACAAGCTTTCCTTAGTAGTTCTTCGTCTTCAATTGATGAATGCCGTGAAGTCTAATGCTCAACTACACAATCTATCCTAGTCTGGTACATTATAAGTAGACTAGAAATCAAGACTTATAGTTTTGATCACTAACATTGACAAACAAGCTTGAGATATCAACGCTTTCGAGTTCGACCGAGCAGTGCTCTAACAATCTCCCCCTTTGTCAATTTTAGTGACAAAACTATCAATACATATGGATTACAAAATAAATAAACTTTGTAGCTTCTCATCCAAATGCTTGATCTCCTTGGTTCTTCAACATTACTCGAAATCTTCGTCACTTCCTAGTACTCCAATGATTCCAAATGTGTTCAAATCAGCATCATCGTTGTTGAAGATCCGTAGCTATAACAATGAGAAAACAATTGCTCTCAATCATTGTTATACAGTGTCATAGTACCATTATACAGCATCAAAGTCCAATTGTATCACAACTTTGACAACAATACTATGGTGATATGTATCACTCCCCCTTAGTCAATACTTCATCTCAATATGAAAACCACTTCCCCTTACATAATGATCCGTAAACCATATGCATTTGTAGTGTGAACTACACATTAATTCTCCCCATTTTTTCAATATAAATTGGCAAAGGTACGAAAACTAGTGGGATCCTCATGGAATTTTCATAGAGATACTTCATGACCAAAAGAGAACAACATACCAACTTGTTTAGATGCCATCAAATAACTGAAACTAAATGCATTCATCAAGGAGTTTATAAAGATACAAGATAACCCCTACATCCGCACTCCCCACAAAGATTTGGCAATTAAGCACAAGTTTAATTAAGAACTCTCCCCCATAAAATGTCATTCCCGAAAGAACAACAAGAGCGACCTTACTTTTACAAGAAAATAAGGATTTCTTTGGACATTAACAAATCACATGAAACATGAATTTGTATCCAAAAATCACAATTGAATTCACCACAAAGAAAATGATCAATTCGATTGGCCATGCTCAACATAAGAAAACTTACGGAGCAACACAGTATATACACAAAGATGTGGATCAGGGAAAGACCAATACTGCGGAATAATCAAAGATTCATTCTATTTTTCATCACTATTTGCACAATGACATATACTAGACTTAATCTTTGAAAACAAAAGTTCATCCTTTCTTCCATCAATATTTGCATAATGACATAAAAGGCTTAACTTTTGTAGTCAAAAGTTCAATCTATCTTTTATCAATACTTTCATATCGACATATAATAGAGTTAACTTTTGATCAAGTATGGGACAGTCATGGTTCACGGACGTAAACAACATATCCCATAACAATTTGCAATATATAAAACCATAAAGATTAATACTGCAAAAATCATCTTCCAAATAAGCTTTAGAATTTAAACAAATAAATCTAAAAACATTGCAAGATGAAAACGTTGGCAATAGCTATGTGTACTCACAAATATGGCTATTCCAAACCCTAGTTATCCTTCTTAAAAACACAAGAATAAATTATCATAAGAAGTTTCCTAGAAAAAATAGATAAAGCACGAAAATCTAATCATCATCTTCATCATCGGAGACCATAAATGTGGCACGAACCTTATCCATGTCCTCCTTGATTTCAGGAAACTTAGTAGCAATAACATGTAATTGTTCTTGCACACACCTTATCTTGGCATCAATTTTACAAACACCCTTGTGAATTTGATGAAGAAGCTTCACGGAGGAAGAATCACATGAGTCAACAAGTGTGTCACATCTTTGTCTCTTGCAAGCATTTTCCTTCATACGTTTGAAAGTACAAGGGCGAACAAGCTTGGGAGTTCCAATAGAGTTGCCAATTGGAGCAATGGAGAAGGTGCGAAAAATTCGCTCAATCAAACAAGGATAGCCTAACTTCTTGCTGGAAGAAGTCATCGACAACATTTGATAAATGATAAACCCACAAATGTCGAGACTTTGAGTTTCCAACTCAAGGAAATAGACCAACTCCGCAAACTCACGACTCCAACGAGAATTCTCAACCATGGAGGGACAAAGATTAGATATACCAAGTTTTCCGAAAGACATCAAGAGAAGACTAAGATAATTAGTAGGAAATTTTCCTTCATTCCAATCAACACTCTTACCACAAAGACCATTAGAAATGGTTTCATAGGATGGTTTTTCACGACTAGGTCTTGGAAGGCGAAAACTCCCTAAGGGAATTTTGGTAATCCTTGAAATTAACTCTCTATTAACAAGAATCCTTTCTCTATTTACCATGGTCTTGAATTCCATGTTATCATCATGGATGTTAGCATAGAAGATTCTTGTAAGAGTGTCAAAACCTTCACCAAGACCATCAAAGATATTTCCAAGATTAAATTTTTCAAAACATACCAAATCTTCTTTATGTCCACCAACAAAATCCAATTTCCTTTCTAGAATAAACCCATTAGATTAAATCCTTTCAAACACCTTTCCACAAGAATCATTGACAAATCTAATCCTAATAGAATTTTGATTTATAGGTAAGTTCATGCTAGAAGAAGATGAAGAACCCAAGTGTTTTGAAACTTCTTTTGAAACCTTGAAATTCCTCATGAGATCTAGAAATTGAGAGAGATTAGAGGAAGAGAAGACTTACTTGATATGTTCCTTGAAAACCCTTTCACTTTTTGATCTCCAAAGGTGATTTAATGGAGAAAATACATGAACCCTAGAAAAGTTCATGTACGCTGACAAGAAGGGAGGTAGAAGAAGGGTATGCGTACCACACTACCTTTATAAACCAACTAATGAGCTTGGACCCGTTCCTGAACCGTGACCCGTAAAAGAAAGGCAGGATTTCTTATTCCAAGGTTCGCACACTGAAAGGTTCAGTACCGTGCAGTAAAGGAAGGTGGGAAGCACAACAACACCTTAAATTCCCTTGGAAATAAAAAAAAAAAAAAAAAAAAAAAATATTAACCCAAACACAAAGAAAATTCAATCGTTACTTGCCCCATCTCAAGTTATATACAAATGGGGTGGAGCCAAGCTTGTTACCAAGAGGCGACCAGTGCAGAGAGATTCTCATGCAACTTTTCTGGTTGATATTTGTGAAATGTACCAGTAGTATAATCATAGTAATGATGATACTCAGGGTTAATGGAATTTTTTTGAATCCCTTTTCTTATGACCAAGAAAAGACTTTTTCCGACAATTTGAACCTATACCGAACTCACCAGACATCTTTTTATCGATTTCACATGAGTTGGTAGTAAGCCTAGTTCGTAAATCACGAATACATGATTTGACAGGTACAGAAATTTTATCAGAATAATTCTTATTCTTAATCGAATTAAGCTTTTCTAAGAATCTAAAAACGTTTTCAAATGCTCTAAATAGATCTTTGTCAATTGATCCATCACGATAGTATTCCTCAAAAAGATTAAGAGTTAATTTAGTGAGATTCCATATCTTTGAGGGTTGACCACGTTTTCTCACGCTTCCTTTCTTAGAAGAACTTTTAATTTTTCCTTTAGATTGTTTCTCACCATCTAAGTTTTCCAAAGTCTTAGATGGATTGAGATCATCATGAGAGACCAGAGGTCTAGCGCATAATAAGCTCTGAACAATCTTTAAGGGGTTCTGGCGTGCATTACAGATGCCAAGAGCAAGTTTCCTAAAAAAGTTTCCCATAGGGACAAACTTTAAGGATCAGTCAAACACAAACTTATTAGGTTTATAGTGTTTGCCTGCTCTGATACCAATTGAAAAGGTGGGGGTATAATAACCACACCCAATATTTCGTTCGACAATCTGAATAGACAAACTCCAATATACTTTCAAGAGAGTCAACTAGACAGTTAGACTAAACCTATAGAAAAGCATATCAAAGAGTTTAATATCTTTATTTCTCAATTCAATTCGCAATCAGCAAATAGGAATTTGCGAGCCCGATTGAATATAAGAGAAACAACTTGAATGGTACCAAAGACCAATGTTCAAGGATCAATCAATTTCAATCAACAACCAAAGATTGGATTTACCAATTGATCGATACAACGCACAACCTGTTATATTTCAATTATATAACAAAATATAATGCAGAAAAGAAATAACATAAACACCAGAAGTTTTGTTAACGAGGAAACCGCAAATACAGAAAAACCCCGGGAACTAGTCCATCTTTAAACACCACACTGTATTAAGCCGCTACAGACACTAGCCTACTACCAACTAACTTCGGACTGGAATGTAGTTGAACCCTAATCAATCTCACATTGATTCAAGGTACATTCGTTCTCCTTACGCCTCTGATCCCAGCAGGATACTACGCACTTGATTCCCTTAGATGATCTCACCCACAACTAAGAGTTGCTACGACCCAAATTCAAAGACTTGATAAACAAATCTGTCTCACACAGAAAAGTCTATTGGAATAGATAAATCTGTCTCCCACAGAAATACCTACGAGTTTTGTTCCGTCTTTTAAAAAAACAAGGTGCACAGGAACCAATTGATAAACCGTACTTATATTCCCGAAGAACAGCCTAGTATTATCAATCACCTCACAATAATCTTAATCGTATGGTAGCGAAACAAGATATTGTGGAATCACAAACGATGAGACGAAGATGTTTATGACTACTTTTTATCTTGTCTATCGGAGATTAAATCTCGAGCAAATCTTAGAGAAGATAGTACTCAATACGATAGAACAAAGCAAGATCAGAACACGCAACTACAGAGAAAATAGTTGGGTCTGGCTTCACAATCCCAATGAAGTCTTTAAGTCCTTAACCTACAGGGTTTCGTGAAAAACCTAAGGTTAAAGGAGAATCAACTCTAGTCGCAACTAGTATCACACAGGAGGTGTGTGGATTAGGTTTCCCAGTTGCTAGAGTTCTCCTTTATATAGTTTTCAAATCAGGGTTTGCGATCTAAGTTACCTTGGTAACAAAGCATTCAATATTCTCCGTTAGATTAAAACCTGATTAGATACAAGCTAATATCTTTCATCCATTAGATCGAACTTAGCTTGTTATACACAAATGAAATGTACCCTCATTTAGGTTTATGTAACCGTACCTAAATGTGTACACCATGTTGGCTCAACAGTAGTTAACTGAGGTTAGCTATATGAACACTCTCATATCAACCTTATTAATCTTAACCATAACTAGTTCAAATGAAACTAGTTAAAGAGTTGTTCAATTGCTATATTCTCATAGAAGTATACAAGAACACAATTGAAGCAAAATCGATTTGATTCACTCAAATCAATTCATGAACATTATAGCCACGTTTTGCAAAGAATGCATTCCTTATTATATAAATATATTTGTTCATGTTACAATCGATTTTAGAACTTTAACCATTCAAGTATGCAAACGGGTACGCATACTTGAAATAGCTGGACCAAGTTTGGTTTTCGCCAGTATGCGAACGGGTACGCATACCTCCAAACCCAACAGAAATTTCCGGTCACAAACCTTATGCCAGATTGTGTACGGGTACGCGTACTTAGGTTCCCGGACTTCTCAAACCAACAGGTACGCATACGAGTATGCATACTATGGCTCCCGGACATGGATCATACATATGCAAGAGTGCATAACATGTTTATAATCCAATGTTGGTTAAGTGTTCTAAACTCTTATTTCAATCATTGAAACATTCTTAGAGGATGACAATAGCCGTTTTCACACACTATTAGCATCAAAGCAATTTTCAAGTTATTGAAATAATCATAATGAAACATTCCAAGTCTACATCAAATGATTGTATCACACAAACCATGTTAGATGATTGACTTTCGTCAAGAATATAAGATGAACTTGGTTGAAGCGAAAGCTTACCAACACATATTTCGAGAAATATGTAAGCGAGTTAAACTCAGCTCGAAATCTCAAATGTGTACAATCGAAAACTATAGTAATACGACTTTTGTCTCAATATAGGAGATAGAGTGGAAATAGACTTTCCAAGTGATAGATGAGTTCCAGTCTCCGCATACCTTTTATTGATGAAGTTCCACAAGCTCTCCTTAGTAGTTCTTCGTCTTCAATTGATGGACACCATGAAGTCTTATGCTCAACTACACAATCTATCCTAGTCCGAGACCTTATAAGTAGACTAGAAATCAAGACTTATAGTTTTGATCACTAACATTGACAAACAAGATTAAGATAGCAACGCTTGCGAGTTCGACCAATCAGTAATCTAACAGGCTCTGTGAAAGGGTCTAGATAAAATATTTTCATGGGATGGATTTCCTTAAAGGTAAGGTCCGAAGGTTCAGGACGCAGAGTCTGAAAAAACTCAAATAAGAACTTGGATGCGCAAAATTAACCTGAATAATTGCGGATCATCTAAGTCAATCAGATTTGACTCACACAGTTGACCACAATGAAAGTGGTGGTCATTCTTAAGAAAATATGTCGACGATTCTAATTTCCTAAAATTAGGTTTAGTTCTAAAAACTATATAATGACACATTTCAAATTGAGATACTCCCACATTTGGTAAAGAAAATCTTGGTGGGATGACAAAGTCAATTATGGTATCATAGATCGGATTAACCATATTAACCATAAGATGGTTTCTATCAACTGAGTTTCTTTCTGGACATAACTAGGTTCAGAAAAACATGTATGAAGATAGTCTCTTATGATGGTAGAGGCACATACGTCAAGTCCCAAGTTAGGAACCTTTATAAGAGTCAAGGGTAAACCACGGGGAGAATGATATTCACCCCCAAACCTAGAGTTGTCAATATCCTTGGATAAACTTGTCACAATTTCCTTAATTTTTAAATTATCAGATTTAGGAAAATGGTCTTTTATTTCTTCTAGGTTGTAATCAGGTGGTTCTACACTTCTATAATCCTCAGCAGAGACTACTTTTTCCGAATCGCTAAAGTCTAAAACACTAGTCTCGGGATAACCTCTTTCCTCTAAACCATCATCGGCTTCATAATCACAATGATATACTACACCATCTAAAACTATGGTATCTCTAGACAAATCCTTTCCCACTTGAATAGGTGAATAATTATCAATATTATTAGGATTTAAACTGGAAACAACTGTTAGAGCATAGCTCGATTGAACTCACCAAGCGTTGGTATGTCAAGTTTGGTTATCATATTTTAGTATGTCAAAACTCATCTAAAGTCACTTGATTATATACTAGAGTCAAATTTGTTTAGGTTAGACTAGAAAGTCTAGGAATGTTGAGACATACAAGTATTACTATAAAGACCTGAAGAATGTGAAGAAGTAATGAACTACAACGACGACATCATCCTTCCACTTGAGGTTAGTAATATTGACTTGAACTCTTTCATTCCTAACGTATCTTTCAAGTCGTGTTATATTGAAAACATAACTGCGAAGCTGTATACACTGTACATATTGTATGATACTCTAGTGATATGACATGGTCATATTTGTATGATCATAGTATTATGGAATTAGACTACGAAGTATAACGCTTATCTTTTGAACTTCGTAGATATGACATCGACATAATCTTGTATATACTGTTATGATTATGTGAATCATTTATGGTGAAGATTTCATCCTAGGAAACAATGTTTTACATTCGTTTAAAGAAAGTACATTCATGAACTTGTTTTATGAATCGAAAGGGAAATACATTAGGCTTATTGGTACGGCTATTCATTGCAAATCTTAGGATTACCAATATATGTGAGATGGTAGAACCGATCATAACTATGTTATGTATCTTGGTATAACTAATCACAATGCCTGACTTATGATTTGGTATGACTAGTTTTTATTAATTGGTGTAACCGATCCTAAGTAATCACCATGAGATGGTTTGATCGATATTTGTAATTAGTGTGACTAATCCAAGTAATTGGTGTAACCGATCACAGAGTATTGTGTGGTAGATCCTTATAATTGGTAACCGGTCCTGGTAATTGGTGTAACCGATCATGGTAACTGGTGTGACCGATCACAAGCACTACCATGGAAATATGGTAACCGGTTCTGGTAACTGATGTAACCGGTCCTGGTAACTTATGTGATCGATCACAAGTATTTCCATATTGAGGTATAACCGATCCTAATGATTGGTAGAACCGATTGAATCCATGTATGTGATTTGATATTTGATCTATCACATAGTTATCTTGGAATACAGGTGAACCAATTATAAACTTTTTTGGAAGTGTGGTTTAACCGATTCCAAGAATGTAAATCCATGTAAATATGAATAAGGATTTACAGTGAAGAGATGTCAACATACTTTGAGCACGTACAGTAACTCTTATCATCTATTGTTCAAAGATATTCCTTAGTACTCAAAGAGATCTTGTGCCTAAATTAATTGAGAATCTTTTAATTAAGGTTTTTGGTTTTATATGCTTTAATTACTAGCAATTAAGTGCATATCTCTAGAGAATAAAAATTAGTAATGTGTATTTACTAATTGGAGATTTTCTATTGAGCGATTTCGGAAATTTTGCACAAGCATTTATAGGAATTAGGAAAACCGAATTTTGCTATTCTTTGCATATCTTGAGAATATTTTCGGTTTTGGAAATTCCTTGGTGTCCAAACATCCTTGGTCTATAAATACCTAAGTTTGCATTTCTAGTAAACTATCCTAAGAGCCAGGCAAACTTCATTTCTTGTTGTTTCTGGTGGAGCCGTCTATTCGGAGAGAAAAGTATCCTAATTAGGTGAAATCTCTTACGACCGCTCGTTTAAAGACTTCTGTGGGATCAAAAAGCTCTACGAGTACCTTGGTGGGAAACTAGATAATTGCAGTGTTATTAGTTTTCGATTGATTTGATTACTAATGGTTGTTTAAACTTTGATTTCACCTAGTTTGTTTATTCTTGAGAATCTTCTCTTCTGGTATAAGATTCACTCAAACTAGATCGAAGTATCGACGGGATCTTTAGAACTATTTGTAGATCTAAAGACATCTTGTAATAATCCATTGTTAACAGACTCCGTTTTGTGTGTGAATGATCACAAGATATTCAAGTGGTGTTGTGCAGGGTTTTTATTGAAGATTAAAGAAGATTTGAAGACGAAGAAGATTCTTATTAGTTCTCATTTTGATAGATTATGTTGCAGAGGGATGTGCAGGAATAACTATTCCGGAATATTAAACCATCAGTCAAATTATCTAAAACGGAAAAGGAAAAAGATCTGACTTTGAACTTAACTTTGAGGGTCTGCTATGGTTTTAGTTTCAAGAAATGAGAATTACATATGAATTTTAAATTATTAGTTTTGATTGGATTTTATGTTCTTTTGAGGGTTTTGGTCTGGGTTAGAATTTCATAAAATAGAAATTGCGATCGTTCCTATAAATTTTTATATAAAATTAGAACTATTAGTGGTAAACATTATGAGGGTTTGGGTTTAACTTTGAATGAATGGAATTTTTATGAAGTTGTTGTGTTTTTGGCATGAAAATTTTGAAATTGGGTGCTGAGGAAGGTAATTGTTAGAAAAACATCCACATGAAAGGTACATTACTTACTCGCTTACATTTTGTTATATAGATTTTGTTATATGGCTACATTATTGAGTTCATTTTTATCGTTTACTCGCTTACATTTACTTACTCGCTTACATTTACTGATTTTTTTTTTCTTATATAAAGTTACCACCTACTCTGTGAAAGAAGTCCAATGCCTCACAAGGAGTGTGTAGTCATGGTTTCTGAGGTAAGCATTAATATGGTATTGCTGTAGTGTTTTGTTTGGTTGGTACTTGGTAGCCAACGGTTTTGCATTTCTGATTGCTAGAAATGGAATCTTAATACATGGTATTACAAATGCAAGAAAGAGAGGGAACCAACCAGGTACCTGGCACATCATTAAATAAATGGACGGAGAACTTTGCATGAATTTTGGTAACTCACTATAACAGAAGCGGCGAATCATGAAGGAGGGTTCGGTGTTTATCGTCCCCAAATGGGAGAAATGAGGAGGTTTGGTTTTGTACTTTTTTCAGCTAAATATACCAATGAAATTTCTCTTGCATTTGGCCTTCCCAGCTGTAAAAGCCTCTTTATTTCCTGTGCTCGGCAGACTTACCTTACAAACCAAAATGCTCATTTAGAAAGTCCAAATTCTCCAATGGAGCGCCAGATGTGGCAGTGATAAAGGATCACATTGCATATGTCGTATTTTGTGAAGATGGTATCCGTATTGTAGATGAAAAATTGATTCAACTTCTAGGGGAAGTATGCTATCCCTGAAACATCTCTTGATGAAAAAAATTTATTATCGTCTTTCTAAGCTATTCCATAGTATTTACTTTTTTTTTGTGAGATGTGACGTAGCTTACTTTTTAGTCGTAATCATGTTCGATGACATGGTCTTTGTCCAATGGCGACACTGCAGAGTCATGTTTATCCCTATAAGGTTACAGGTTTGGTCTCAATTCTTTGTTGTTGTTGTTTTTGAGTCAGAAAGGGCAAATTTTATTAAAATCCAATCATCACTAAGGAAGTAATGGTATGGTGAAAGCAAAGTACAAAGACACTACCAAAAATTACATAGACTTAATGAAAAACAGCCTCCCAATTATGAAGAACTATGTCCAGAGTGATGCCTTCTAAAATTTGAGTACCCACACACCAATTATAAATCAAAGTTTTGACTTCATCTTTCAAATTCTCCATCGAAAGTTTAGATTAGGAATCCAGTGGAAGACCTGTATTTGTCTACCTTACTGGGCACAGTTGGAAAAGAAAACCTGGGTCTTTAAAGGACCAATAGTTCCATCTTTTATCATTTCAAGAATGTTTAAGCAAGATAATCTGTTGTGAATTACATGGTCAGAATCAACATTGTTGTTTCCAAATCATTGTTCTTTTGCCACTTTTAGTTATCACACCCTTCTTAAGTACACCCCAAATTTTATTCTTGCGATCATCATACTCAGCTTAAGTTTTTAGGTAAGAACTCTAAGACGACAATACATGTTCAGCTTAAGTTTTTAGGTAAATGCATGATGTTTTTTTGTATGATTATAAATTTGTGAGAATCATAATTGAAATATCTAATTCTATTGAATTTTTCTATACGAATATACCACTCATGGGAACATTGGTTATTAACAACGTCCAGTTCATAGGAAAACATAGTAACTGATTCTACCTATACATGAACATCACATGGGAAACGGAACATAACAGCGACTATCAATTCCTACACAAGCATTCATCTCAGACCAGTCCAGATATAAAACCGGGGGGTGCCAAGCAGGAAGTGTGCGAGCTAAAGGTACACAGGTTTATAGATTACCATAATAAATATGGAAATGGTCATGAGTCACTGTAATTTTTATAGACCATAAGTAGTGTATATACTGTCATGGTGTTGCTTAAAGATGATATACTAAATTAAGCAATATACAGTTTCGCATTTTTGTTTGATTAGTAAACTATGAGAACTATATCCACAGTTCTACCCTATTATATTAAGCTTTCCTCTTTGTCTAAAATTAACTTAGACCTGAAACTTAACCACTTAACTTGGTACACATTAAGCTTATCAAATGGTACTTGAGTTGCCACTATTATTCACCAACTGTTCACAGTGGTGTTTATTGAATACTTAAAATTCCTTTGCATATTCATTCTCATATCTTGGTTTAATTTTCTTCTTTTGCAGCAGCGATGCTTATAATTCAAGATATGAAGGAGCTGGGATATGGATATCATATGCATGAAGTTTCTCATACCGGCATGGCTCAAGTTATAATGGCCTCATGGTACTTGGAGATATCAGATGTTTAGCGATGGAGAAGGTTACTTAATCCTTTGAGCTTCCATGCAAGTATTGCTTGCATGCCCGGAGATATTTTTCTTCCGCAGTAAGCTCTATCATATGATGGCTCTGTGTAACTACCAATATTTTACACTAGAGAGGTAGGGAAATTTAATATTCATCCAACACTGTAATTAAATTCCAGGATCAACAATTTTTTATGCCTTCCATGGTGAACAATGAATAAGTGAAGACGGCTAACATTTGAATAGAGATTCTACTAATATACCGAATTAAGCTCTGCTTCTTTTTGAGGTTGTTTAATTATCGATTTCATTTTGAGATCATGATATGTTGGATTTCATTTTTAGGGTGTTGTAAATTATTGCAACTTGAACCATCACTATTGGATTTCATTTTTAGGGTGTTGTAAATTATTGTAACTTGAAACATCACTATCTTTGTTTCTTTAGATTTTAACTCAACAAGTCAAAATTTCTGGCAATTTGTTCATTCCAGTATGTTGGTTGGTGCAGTCAAAAGCTAAATTATGACTGAAAAAGTTGTTTCAGTTTAAAGATGTACTGTTTTATTGGTAGTTAATTCGGAACAGTGTTTCAACCACAGAGTTTCAATTTAGCCTAAGGAAGTTACATTACAGGGTGATAAAGTTTACATTTTCGTGCCGTTATGGAACGGGTTAAGCGTTAGTGCATAATACAAAACGAGGTTTGGACAAGTTAGGCAAGATAAAGAGAGGTCCAGATTTGTTTAGGGAGAAGATAAATCAATGGTTATGGTTTGTTAAACTTAAAAACATTATAGATGTTTTATTAGTTAGTGTCTCATTAATTGCTCATAATGAATAATTTATTAATTTTTCATTATAAATTTCCTCTTAATCAATGCCCAAAAAATGATTTATTATCAAAATGTGTTGTTACGGTAAGGGACGCTAACTAGGTATACTTTTCTGCCTATTTCTTTATACTGATTTATAAAACGAAGCTTCACTAAGTTAGGCAAGAAAAAAACTACCCTGATTTTTCCTCTCAATTAATAAATTCACGACTGCAGTCGATCCCATGAATATATGCTTTAATCGAGAAAAATTCATTACATATTCTCTTCATCCCATCTCAAAAGTCAAAATCAAAGCAGAGAAATTTGATCAACTAAAGATAACAAACTTACCTTCACATAAAACTAAACGATTGATTCTATCGCTCGCATCCGGTAGGATGAGTGGGTTTGAAAACTCTAATTCCCCACTTTGGAGCGAACGAAAATCAAAAATAAAATTGAGAAGGGAGATAGATTGCGTAGAGAAAAAAACTGAAATCAAAGAATATACTTCTGTTTAATCTTCTTCCCATGTTCTCTAAATCTTCTTCCACTGAAACGTACATCTCTGACCAATCAAACTACTCTGAGGTAACAATGTTTGAGAAAACCTTTTTCTTTTTACATTGCTTCATGTATGAATTCTTGGGGTCTCTATCATTTTCTTGAATTTCATTTGTTGTATATTCAACTGAAGTATACATTTTCAAAGATAGCCAATTGATTATAATAATCTCATAGTTAAAATTTAGATGTGTCGGTATTTTTTTATTAGCCAGACAATGAAAAATTGGCTATTGCAGGTTGTCGGGGTTTCAATTCAAAACTTTTTGGTCTAGAAAGGTGAGATTTTCTTAGGTACCAATTTTTCTTTTCTATTTGTTTAGACCTTAGTGGAAATAGATTCTGGTTTCATCTTGATAGATGAACTTAGAGAGAAACCTATAAGATTATTCATATTACACTTTATAATTTAACAATCGGTTGGTATTCACAAAATGATCATGTATGTATATAGAACGCCCATTTTTTTGGGTTTCTATTTCAAAGTCAAGGAGGATTGACTAGAAACTATTTTCAATAAATAATATAACATAATTATACGTAATTTATATAACACCCGTGCCATTATGGCACGGGTTAAAGCCTAGTTTCATTACAAAAGAAAGTAAAAATAAAAAATAAAAATACTTGCTCCTTAGACTAGAAAAATCGAACTCCCTTTTCTCCTTAACCAAACTCCCCTTTTATAGCTAGCCTTCTCCTTTTCCTTCCTTTTAATTCTTTCAATTATAATAAATGATAGAATAATTATAAGATAGGAAAATATATGATAAATTGGAAGAAAATATCTTTTAAGGAAAGTGACAGCTCATTTGGACACCATAATATCTCCTTTAAAAATCTTCTTCCCTTTTATGCTTGCATGCATATTTCTTGTTTCCATAAGTGGGGAAAATATTCATATCTCATATTAATGTCATATAATTTCTAACTCTTCCTCTGCATGTAAATATATTGATTTTCCTCTTTTCTTCAAAAACGTGGCATTATTAACTTGTGTCCATAAATGAAATCCCTTCATTACTTACGTCCATGCATATTAATATGGAAAGCTATTTTCCAGCTCCGGATCTTTCACGTGATTATTTCCCACACTTGAGCTTTAATAAATCTGGGCCATTAATTCCAAAACGACTTTAGCCCATTTGCCTTCTTGCAGCCTCTACCCACCTTAGTGGGTCGATCCACCAACCCGTATTGCATAAACTGTCCATCAATTGCCCGGTTGGTCACGTTCTTTCATTGGTATCTTGAGATAATTGATTTTTTCTTCATTTTATGGGTGAAGTCCGCTTTTTAGTCCAATCGATCTTTATTCATTAAATTATACAAAATTAAACAAAATCATTAAATATGTACAAAATAGAGAACTAAATAAATGTAAATTAAGATGTAAAAATGACATGTTTACAAACTCATCACTTATTGATCCCACAGAAGTCTTTAAACGAGCGGTCGTAAGATATTTCACCTAATTAGGATACTTTCCTCTCCAAATAGACCGCTCCACCAGAAACAACAAGAATGAAGTTTGCATGACTCTTACGATGGTTTCCAAGAAACGCAAACTCAAGTATTTATGCACCAAGGTTGTTTGGACAACAAGGAAATTCCAAAACCGAAAATATTCTCAAGATATTCTCATTAAAGTACCTAATTTCTGTTTTCCTTTTTCCACATAAATGCCAAACCATATTTTCGAAAACTCTCATAGAAAACTTCTATTATTAGTCTAGCACATCAACTAATAATATTTTCCAAAGGATATGCTGGTAATTAAAGCATATATGACGAAAATCATAATTAAATGTTTTTCATTTTTTCGGACATGGGATCACCTTGAGTATCAAAGAATATATTTGAACAATAAATGATAAGAGTTATGTACATGTTCAAATAATGTCGACATCTAGAAGTTTCTCAGCAAACCCTAATTCCTAGCTTCACATAAAACATAAAGAGATATGTGAATATTGGAAACTCGGTTTTGCTCTTTGGGATCGGTTGTACCAACCTGACAATGTAAGTTGTGATCGGTTATACTATCTTTCCCAAACCTCTTGCTTCCCAGAGGTAGCTTGTGATCGGTTACACCTTACTTCCTGAGTTAGCTTGTGATCGGTTACACCTTGCTTCCCAAAGGTATCTTGTGATCAATTACAAATAACTTCCCAATTTATCTTGTGACTGGTAATACCTTGGATCCCAAAGTAATTTGTGACCGGTTACAACTTGCATTCCAATATAGCTTGTGATCGGTTATACCTTGATTTCCAATGTAGCTCGTGACCGATTACAACTAGCTATATTATATAGGCTATGACAGGTTATACCATAAATCTTAACAAGTTAAGATAGGTTCTACCTTGTCATTTTATATTGATCATTCAAAAGATATTCAATAAAGAACCTGACCAATCATGATTTCCTTTCGATTATGAAACAAGTTCATATATGTACTTACTTTAAACAAATGTTATAAAACATTGTTTCCTAGGGTGAAATCATACATATATAATGCACACATAATCAAACAACTATATAAATAGATTATGTTGATGTCGTATTTACGAAGTTCAAAAGATAGGCGTTATACTTCGTAATTCAATAAATTCATTGACACTTTGATCATAATGTCATGACCAAGTCTAACCACTAGAGTATTATATATACATCTTTGCATGTTATGTTTTCAATATAATCCGACTTGAAAGATACGTTAGGAATGGAAACAAAATCAAGTCAATATTACTAACCTCAAGAGGAAGGATGATGTCATCGTTGTAGTCGTTACTTCTTCACATTCTTCAGGTCTTTGGAGTAATACTTGTACATCTCAACATTCCTATACTTTCTAGTCTAACATAAATGAAGTTGACTCCAGTATTTAATCAAGCGACTCTAGATGAGTTTTGATACTAAAATATGACAACCAAACTTGAAATACCAACGCTTGGTGGGTTCAACCGAGCTATGCTCTAACATCAACTCCTCTCATAGCCAATGAATAAGGAGACCAACTAAGGAGATTGTTTAATGTCGCTCCTAGATTCCTCATAGGTAGCCATAGTTTGGAGTAAAGTTTTTATGGGTATACCTCTTTTACTCTCCCGAGACAACACACGGCCACTATAATTGTTAGAGCACTACTCGGTCGAACTCGCAAGTGCTGCTATCTCAAGCTTGTTTGTCAAGTTTAATTGATCAAAACTATATACTTGATTTCTAGTCTACTTATAGATATGTCTCGGATTAGGATAGAATGTGTATTTGAGCTTTAGACTTCATGGCGTTTACCAATTGAAGACGAAGATCTACTGAGTAGAGCTTGGAGGAACTTCATCAACAAAAGGTATGTGGAGACAAAAACTTATCTATTACTCAGAAGTTTATTCTATTATATATTCTAATGAGACTAAGTCGTATAGCTATATATACTTTTACATTATACACATTTGATATTTCGAGCCGAGTTTATCTCGCTTATCTATTTCTCGAAATATGTGTTGGAAGCTTTTTGCTTTAACTATGTTCATCGTATTCTTGACGAGTTTAGTAGAAAACAATCTATTTGTTGGAAACTAAATGTAAAGTCAAAAGATGATCATGTGGAAATTGTCTTGAAACATCTTACATGATTTGTGTGAGACAATCATTTGATGTCGACTTTGAAAGTTTCGTATTGATCATTGGATCACTTGAAAATTACTTGAAGTTAATGGTTTGTGTGAGACAGACATTGTCGTCTTCTAAGGATGTTTCAATGATTGAAATGAGAGTTTAGAAAATTATCTATGTCTGGAAACAACACGGTATGCATACCTAGTATCGAACTATATTGGTATAATTCAGGTCCGAGAACCTTGTTTGGGTACCTAGTATGCGAACGGTTTTACCTATAAAGGTTCGGGAACCTTGTTTGCGTACCTAGTATGCGAGCATTTCACCTGAATTTGGTACGGGACGGCTGTTTGCGAACCGGGTTTGCGAACGAATGGACATGCCAAGGTCCGGAGCTGTTTTTCGCGTACTTGGTTGGCGAACACAGTGGTTAAAGTTCTAAAATAGGTAATGTATGATTCTTATACTCATGAACTAAAATATTTATGAATTAAGGAATGCAATCTTTGCAAACCGTGGCTTAATGTTCATGAATTGATTCTTGTATAAGTACTTTGTACGATTACGAATCAATCCGATTTTGTTTCAATTTGTTCATATATATTTATATGAGAAATTGAACAATTGAACAACTCTATTTGAAACACAATTAGATTCATTTGATTATCTTTCATGTTTGATTGATCATCATATTTGATCTAGAAGTGTTAGATGAATATGGTTAAGACAAAAGTGTTCATATGGATAACTTCGGCTAACTGTTATTGAGCCAACTCAATATACACGTTTAGGTACGGTTACCAATATCTAAATGAAGGTATAATTCAATTGTGTGTAACAAGCTAAGACCATCTAACGGTGGAGATTAATTACTTTATTATTAAGCAGACTTAGCTTGAATCTTAAATCGGGATTTCATCTAACGGTGAATATTGAATGCTTTGTTACTAAGCTATCTTAGCTTTGATTGTAAGTGTTGATGGTGGATTTTTGGCAAGGGCTAAAATCGTAAAATCATGATACTTCATGTTTCTGACCCGGCTTCAGGAACGCATGTGATAATTCATATTTTATGATTCATGAACCGTTTCACGATCTCTGACTGAGTGAGCATTCCTCTCAGAGCTATGATGAATATGTTTCTCGAAAGGCCTCCCAGCTGAGCGTTCGATGCTTCACACATTTCATCATCACCTCTACGTAGAATCGAATGATTGGGCGGTTTTCAAGATATAATTGTTTGTTAGAGAGCTTAACGCTTTCAGGACATCACGTTACTCGTTGTTCCCTGACTACATAGAGAGACCCACCTCTACATAGAATCTTAATAATTGGGCGGTTCTCTAGACATAATTGTTTGTTAGAGAGCTTAACGCCTTCAGGACGTCATGATGCACATTGTTCCCTGACTACATAGAGAGACCGTGTATAGAATCAGGCGGTTCTTTAGACATAATTATTTATTAGAGAGCTTAACGCCTTCAGGACGTCACGCCGATCGTTGTTCCCTGACTATACACCCCCAGAACGAATATGATGCTTCAATTATCTCATATCTCGATTCTGCAAATAGATTAATTCTACCATGACATTCATCCACTGAATTCCTAGAAAATAATCTATTATATCGCATTACTCCGTTCCTTGAATCCCCCGGCTGGATTTCATGGATTAGTAATAGATAACCACTATATCTCATTACTCCGTTCCCTGAATTCCCCGGCTGGATTCATGGATTAGTAATAGATACTCAACTCATTTTATTACTCTTTTTCATGAATCATTCTCAGCCAAATTTCATGAATTAGTAATAATTATTCAACAAACGGGCGTCTAGACTATCACCGAGTAAGCCCCAAGAAAATGGTGCAAGTGTACTCAATGATGATGCACGAACGAGCACCCAAATGCACGAACGGGTATTCAAAAATATGGACAAACGAGGAAACCCACGCAAAATAGGAAAGAGAAAATAATAATAAAAAATAAAAGAGGCGCCTAGGGACCGAGCCCACCGGCCGACCGGTCATGCCGCCGTGGCCGGTCCCCTATGCCCCTTCCTTTATTTTTTTATTATTTTTTTATGTTCATGATCTCATGAAGACTCCTTCATTCGAGCAACTTTCCTTGTTTGAGCAAAACTCACAGTTTGTCCATATTTTCCTTCAAAGATGAAAAATAATAAAAATATGGGAAGGTGTCACGGGACCGGGCTACCTAGCCGGCCGGCCATGCCCTAGCCATGGCCGGTCCCACACCTTGCAATCCCTTGTTTTCATAATTATTATTTCCCTCATCTCATGAAACTCCTCCGTTTGAGCAAAAACTCTGGTTTCTTCATATTTTCTCAAATATTGCTCAAACGATGAAAAAGCCAAAAAGTTAAATGGTCACATGACCGACTAGGCTACTCATGAAAAAATATTAAATATTATTATTTTAATATTCTTAAAATATTGATCAAAGGAGCAAAGTTCTACTTGCTCATTCGAGCAAAATCAAGAATTTCCGTCAAAGATCAAACTCTTCTGAAAATCCAAAATATTGCTCAAACGTGCATCAGAAAATATCAAAACTCTCAGGACTGAGACACGAACATTATGGTGACATGGGCATGCTTCCTTGACCAACCAAGGCTGGCCCTAAGGCTTGCAAAGAGCCAGTCCCACACATCTTTATAATTCTGACCTAATTTGCTCAATTGCTCATATTGGGTCCAAACTCTTTCCAACCAACCTGTAATTTGCTCAAATGACCATCAGCTGGTCCCACGGCACCAAGGGCCGGTCTCATGCCTTCTTGGTCGGTCCCTCACTTCTCCATAATTAGGTTTTACTACCTAGCGCTCGCACGAGCACTATTTAATAAATGATTAAATCAGCGTTTGATCATTCTTTCACCAATTGGTCAACAAAGGACTTTGGTGCATGCTCACTCGAGCACTGGGGCACTACATGGTCGTCCATCATCCCATGTAGACGGTCACTCCTTCACTCAGTGACCTATTTTCAGTAAATCATCAATTGACGAGCAATTGATCAAAATTAGGGTTTCGAATAAATGCTCTGCAAATCATAATTTCGAGCAAATTCAAACACTAATAATTTTATGTTCCAGTAATCAACATCTTGATTAATTATACAATATCTAGTCCAGCTACCAATATTTTAATTAATATTTTATGTGGTCACGTTACCAATAATTTATCGAATGAGCAATACTTGCTCAATTGCTCGAATATTGATTCAACTATCAATATTCAGTAATCCATCGAATGAGCAATACTTGCTCAATTGCCCGAATATTGATTCAACTATCAATATTCGGTAATCCATCGAATGAGCAATACTTGCTCAAATGCTCGAATATTGATTCAACTATTAATATTCAATAATTTATCGAATGAGCAATACTTGCTCAGATGCTCGAATATTGATTCAACTATCAATATTCAACAACTCATCATATGAGAAATAATTGCTCAGAGTATAATATTCATCACGTTGATTCAATTATCAACATAGAGAACTACACATCCTAGCAGACGTTCGATCCATGAATCCTAGAGCATTCGACAGTCATGCTCCACTGAACAATACTTAGACTCATCGTCTAATCAAGTCAACGACTGAATTATCAAATACACGTCTGCTCTACAGACTCCACGTTCGTGAGATATCAATCATGTTACATGGGGGATATTAATTAGGGTTTTGGTCTGGCGGCCTACAGCACGTGTGTTCATCCACGATGAGAAATGTGAGTAAGTCGTGCAAGCGGTTGAGGAAGTTAGCAAAGTAGTGGGTGGACAATCAACTAAGTCTTCGCACGACCTGGAACTGGTTAAATCACGATTTCCCATTTTCCCACTCTTTCACTCGAGCAACCGTCATACTTACTAGAGACCAATGTGTCTACAATTCTAGCAATATAAATAAGTCTCTGATTCCACGATTAGAAAACGGTAAATAAAGTAGACAAAGAATTAACGTGGTTCGGAAAGTGATGCCTACATCCACGGAGGAATCCCATAGGGGAGGTATTGTATTGATATGAGGTTTACAATAATTTTGGTTAGCTAACCTAGGATTCCATATTTTCTTAGGGTTTAGGATGCATGTATTTATATAGTTTATGTAACCCTAATTCTGATACAAACTTGATATGCAAGCAACTTGGGCAACAAGACTTCTGGAAACTTCCTTCACGGGATAGACGTAACGGGCTTTATTAGCGGGCTTACCGTCACTTTTATTGACGGTACAAACATCACCCCCTCTTAACTTCCAACTTATTGGGAGTTAGGAAGTTTGTTTTTCCTTCCGCGTCGACCGTTGATGATGTAACTCGGCGTGGTTCTAGAGGCGTAAGGAACGCGACTGTACCTTAATCGGTGTGGGACTTGGTTAGGGCTCAACCACATTCCAGTCCGAAGTTAACTTGTAGTAAGCTTGTGTTTGTAGCGGCTTAATACTGTTAGAGCATAGCTCGGTTGAACTTACCAAGCGTTGGTATGTCAAGTTTGGTTGTCATATTTTAGTGTGTCAAAACTCATCTAAAGTCTCTTGATTATATACTAGAGTAAACTTCATTTAGGTTAGACTAGAAAGACTAGGAATGTTGAGACATACAAGTATTACTCCGAAGACCTGAAGAATGTGAAGAAGTAACGAACTACAACGACGACATCATCCTTCCTCTTGAGGTTAGTAATATTGACTTGAACTGTTTTATTCCTAACGTATCTTTCAAGTCGTGCTTTATTGAAAACATAACTATGAAGCTGTATATACTGTACATATTTGATGATACTCTAGTGATGTGACATGGTCATATTTGTATGATCATAGTATTAGGGAATTAGACTACGAAGTATAACGCTTATCTTTTGAACTTCGTAGATATGATATCGACATAATCTTGTATATACTGTTATGATTATGTAAATGGGTTATAGTGAAGATTTCATCCTAGAAAACAATGTTTTACATTTGTTTAAAGGAAGTACATTCATGAACTTGTTTCGTGAATGGAAAGGGAAATCATTAGGCTTATTGGTTCGGCTATTCATTACAAATCTTTGGATGACCAATGTGTGTGAGATGGTAGAACAGATCTTAACCTTGGTTACGTATCTTGGTATAACTATTCAAAATGCCTGACTTATGATTTGGTATGACTAGTTTTCATTAATTGGTGTAACCTTTCCTAAGTAATAACCATGAGATGGTATGATCAATATTTGTAATTAGTGTGACCGATCCTAGTAATTGGTGTAACCGATCCTAGTAATTGGTGTGACCAATCACAGAGTATTGTGTAATCGATCCTTGTAATTGGTAATCGGTCCTGGTAACTGTTGTAACCGGTCCTAGTAACTGGTGTGACCGATCACAAGCAATACCATGGGAATATGGTAACCGATCCTGGTAACTGATGTAACCGGTCCTGGTAACTTGTGTGACCGATCACAAGTATTTCCATATTAAGGTATAACCGATCCTAGTGATTGGTAGAACCGATTGAACCCATGTATGTGATTTAATATTTGATCAATCACATAGTTATCTTGGAATACAGGTCAACCAATTCTAAACTTGTTTGGAAGTGTGGTATAACTGATTCCAAGAATGTAAATCCATGTAAATATGAATAAGGATTTACAGTGAAGAGTTGTCAACATACTTTGAACACGTACAGTAACTCTTATCATTTATTGTTTAAAGATATTCCTTAGTACTCAAGGAGATCCTGTGCCGAAATAAATTGAGAATCTTTTAATTAAGGTTTTTGGTTTTATATGCTTTAATTACCAATAATTAAATGCATATATATCTAGAGAATAAAAATTAGTAAGGTGCATTTACTAATTGGAAGTTTTCTATTGAGAGATTCGGAAATTTTGGACAAGCATTTATTGGAATTAGGAAAACCGATTTTGGCATTCATTGCACATCTTGAGAATATTTTCGGTTTTGGAAATTCCTTGATGTCCAAACATCCTTGGTCTATAAATACCTAAGTTTGCATTTGTAGCAAACTATGCTAAGAGCCATGCAAACTTCATTTCTTGTTGTTTCTGGTGGAGCCGTCTAATCGGATAGGATAGTATCCTAATTAGGTGAAATCTCTTACGACCGCTCGTTTAAAGACTTTTGTGGGATCAAGAAGCTCTACGAGTACCGTTGGTGGGAAACTAGATAATTGCAGTTTTATTAGTTTTCGATTGATTTGATTGACTAATGGTTGTTGAAACTTTGATTGCACCTAGTTTGTTTATTCTTGAGAATCTTCTCTTCTGATACAAGATTCACTCAAACTAGATCGAAGTATTGACGGGATATTTAGAACTATTTGTAGATCTAAATACATCTTGTGATAATCCATTGTTAACAGACTCTGTTCTGTGTGTGATTGATCACAAGAGACTCAAGTGGAGTTGTGCAGGTTTTATTGAAGATTAAAGAAGATTTGAAGACGAAGAAGATTTCTTATTAGTTATCATATCTTTGTATGTGCATAAACCTTGATCATCTGGGATCCAACTAGAATCGGATTTATTCGATTGATTAATTGTGTGAGATCGGCATCGCATTATAGCTTCTCGTTGAGATCCATACTGATTGATTGCAAATCTAAACTTAACTGCTTTTGTAGTTATTGGATAGATTGATCTAACTAGGAAAAGGAGTTTATTAGATTAAATGGAAGAGCCTTTGCGTATGACTTGAGATATCTTTATCTTGAAAGAATCAATAGAGTTGTTACCAAAAAGATTTGTTTACTGTTTGGAATACGATCCAAAGGAATTGTACCAGTGCGTGACCTTCGAAGTCGGGAGCGCAGGGATACTAGGGAAACTAAGTGAACTAGGGGTAGTTGCTTGGTCTCAACTATACGAAGTTAGTGTAGATTTTGCATAGCGGCTTAATTCTGAGAGTTTTCAATTTTAGACTAGGTCCTGGGGGTTTTCTGCACTTGCAGTTTTCCTCGTTAACAAAATCTTGATGTGTGATTTACTTTTGTTTTCCGTAGTTATATTTGTTTATATAATTTAAAGTAAATTGCACTTTACGTTAACTCCGATATACTTGATAGTGATCCTATAGAGTTTGGTTAAGTCTGAACCTATTATGAAGTATCACACTTTGGTAGACGTATTGTCTCGATCTCATATCCATAGAAAGTCACACAAAGTGTGAATACCGATTTGTTGTATTGTCTCGACTCTGTCCATAGACGATCACTTTCGGTAAGAGGACTTATAGGTTGAAACAAAAAGATTATGGTGTATTTGGGTACCATCGTCTTTTCAAAGCTGGACTAGGTCCCGGGGTTTTTATGTATTTGCGGTTTCCTCGTTAACAAAATTTATGGTGTCTGTGTTATTTCTTTCCGCATTATATTTGTTTATATAATTGAAATATCACAGGTTGTGCATAGTTCAATCAGTTGATAAATCCGACCTTGATTGTTGGATATAACTTGATTGACACCTGGGCGTTGGTCTTTGGTACCGTCCAAGTTGTTTCTCATATCAATCAGGCTCACGGATATCTATCTGTTCGATTTGCTGATTGCATTAAGAAATAGAGATAAATCTCTTTGATATCTTTCTTGATTGAGCTCGCTTTTTAGTTGGTGCTCTCGGAATTATATTGGAGTTTAGTCCATACAGATTGCCGGACGAATTATTGGATGTGGTTGTTATACCCCAGTTTTTTTAATTGGTATCAGAGCAGGCAAACACGATAAACCTGATAAGTTTGTGTTTGTTTGATCCTAAAAAATTCTCTTAATGGGAAATCACTTTGGGAAACTTTTTTTGTACATCTGTGACGCACACCAGAAATCCTTAAAGGTTGTTCAGATCTTATTTTCTACAAGACCTCTGGTCTCTCAAGATAATCTCGAATCAACTAAGACCAAAAATTAGCCGATGGAAAACAATCTAAAGGAAAAAAGAAAAAGCTCCTCTAAGAAAAGTCGTTGCAGGAAATGTGTGAACAAAAGCTCAAGGATATGGAACCTCACTAGATTGTTGCTCGTTCTATTCGAGGAGTACTATCATGATGGATCTATCGACAAAGATCTATTTACAGCTTTTGAAGATACTTTTAAATTCTTCGAACGACTTTATTCAGTTAAGGGAAAAGGTTGTCCGGTGGGAGTTCCGATTCTGTCAAGTCATGTACTCATGATGTGAAGTCTGATCTTGTTATAAACTCATGTAAAATCAATAAAAAGATCTCTGCTGAGTTGGTTACAAGTTCCAAATATCGGAAAGTTCCATCCCTTAGTAATAAGAAAGAGGAGTCAAAAAGATCAACTAACCATATGTATCATCATTACCATAATTATACTACTGGTACATATCACAAATATCAACCTGAGATGGTGCGTGAGTAGTTTCCTTCCCATCTAGCCTCTTGGTAACAAGATTTGTCTCCACCCCATCTGTATATAACTTGAGATGGGGCAAGTAACAGGTTGATTAGCTTTGTGATTTTGTATTACTTTTGGGTTAGTTCTTTTTAAACGGAGTAAACTATCTCTAGTTTATAAAAGCTCTTGGCAGATATCTTCTGGCATTTGAATGTATTCAATGTGTTGAGGAAACTCCAATTGTTTCACACTTTCTATGACAGCATATTTCTTCCCACTTGAGGTTAAATAATGTTATGCAGTCTCCTGCTATCTTATTTACCATACTGTGACGTGATGAAAATATCAATTATTCTTGTGCTCTGAATGTTTTTGAACTGATCATTGAGCTAAGAATAAAAGTGATCTTCCTGTCACTCAGATATAAAAATTCTCTCAGTGTGCGAACCTCATGGTTCAGGATTTGATCTTGGTTGTATAAACCATTTAGGGATCCTGCTTTCTTTTTATGGGCCACGGTACCCGCACGGGTCCAAGCCCTTTAAAAGGGATATAAAGGTTACAGTACGTGTACCTTTTTCTTCTTTATTTCGCCCGCGTACGTGAATAAGGTTTTTTTCTAGGGTTCGTGTACCAGATCCATTAAATCCTAATTGGAGGTCAAATAAAAAAGGTGGAGGAAGAAATTTCTACAAGGAAGGTCATCAAGTAAGTTTCTTATCTTGTTCTCTTCTCTCAATTGTCATTTGCTACTATAATGGGAAGATTTAATGGTGATGATAAGAAACCAAGGAAAAATCCTAAAGGTCTTGGTTCTTCCTCTCTCTCAAGTAAGATTGTTCCAAGTGACCAAGACTCTATTAGAATTGTTTTCATCAATGATTCTAGTAGTAAGACCTTTAAAAAGATTTCTTCTAGTGGATTTATACTAGAGAAGAAATTGGTAAAGGAAAGTGGTCATGAAGATGATTTGATGTGTTTTGAGAAGTATAATCTTGGTAACATCTTCAATGGTCTTGGTGAAGGATTTGACACTCTCACAAGAATCTTTTATGCTAACATCCATGATGTTAATCTTGATAACTTGGTTTTCAAGACTATGATAAATAGGAAAATGATTCTAGTTGGTAGAGAGTTGATTTCAAAGATTACCAAAATTCCTTTAGGTAATTTTTGTCTCTCTAGACCAAAAGGAGAAAGGCCATCATGTGAAACCATTTCCAATGGTAAGGGAAATTTCTTAACCAGGATCTTAGTATTGCTTTTTAGGATCTTCGAAAAACTTGGCATTTCTAATCTTTGTCCCTCCACGATTGAGAATTCTCGGTAGAGTCGTGAATTTGCGGAGTTGGTATATTTTTTTGAAATGGATGCTCAAGGTCTTGATATTTGTGGATTTATCATTCTTCAAATGGTCTCGACGACGTCATCCAACAAGAAGTTAGGCTTTCCATACTTAATTGGGCAAATATGTAGTGCACATTCCATTACTCCCATTGGAAACTCTATTGGAACTCCCAAACTAGTTCGTCCATGTATTATCAAACGTATGAAGACGAATTTCTATAAAAGACAAAGATGTGATACTCTTGGCGGTTCTTGTGATCGTACCACCTTGGGTCTTCTTTAACAAATTCACAAGGGTGTTTGTAAGGTCAATTCCAAGGTAAAATGTGTGCAAGAACAATTATGTGTGATTGCTACAAAATTTCCCGAAATCAAGGAAGAAATGGATAGAGTTCAAGCCTCTTGGATTTATTCCGATGATGATGAAGATGATGATTAACTTCTTTATCTTTTGATTTTATTTTTTCTAGGAAACTTCTTATGAGAATTTATTTTTATGTTTTAAGAAGGATAACTATGGTTTAGAATACCAAATATTGTGATTACACATAGCTATTTCAACATTTTTCATCTTGTAATGTTTTTAGATTTATTTATTTAAATTCTAAGTTATTTGGAAGATGATTTTGCAGTATTAATCTTTATTGGTTTTATATATTGCAAAAATATTTTATGGGATATGTTGTGTTTACGTCCGTGAACTATGATTATCTCATATGCTCAAAAGTTAAGTCTATTATGTCTTTATGCAAATATTGATAAAATATAGAATGAACTTTTGAAAAATTCCGCAGTACTGATCTTTCCCTGATCCACTTTTATGTGAAAGTACGGTATGGCTCCGTAAGTTTTCTTATGTTGAGCGTTTCCAATTAAATTAATCGTCAATAAGGTCTCTTGTGGTTAATTTATTCGAGTTTACTGGATACAAATCCATGTGATTTGTTAACGTCCAAATAAATCCTTCTTTTCTTGTAAAAGTAAGGTGCTCATGTTGTTCTTTCGGGAATGACATATTACGGGGGAGAGTTCTTAATTGAACTTCTGCTAATTGTCAAATCATTGTGGGGAGTGCGGCTGTGGAATACTGTAGGAGTTATCTTGTATCTTTATAAACTCCTTGATGAATACACTAAGTTTCGACTATGTGAAATCATTGAAACGAAGTTGATATGTTCTCTTTTAGTCATGAATTACCTATTTGAGAATTTCATTATGATCCCGTAGTTTTCGTACCTTTGCCAATTTATATTGACAAAAAGGGGGAGAATTATTTGGTAGTTCACACTACATACATATGGTTTACAGATCATTATGCAAGGGGGAGTGGTTTTCATTGTGAGATGGAAGTATTGACTAAGGGGGAGTGATACATATCACCATAGTATTATTTCAAAGTATGATGCAATTGGACTTTGATTATATATAATAATACTATGACATTGTAAAACAATGATTGAGAACATCTGTTTTCTTATTGTTATGGCTACGGATCTTCAATAACAATGATGCTGAGTTGAACACGTTTAGAATCGCTGGAGTACTTGGAGTAGCGAAGAATTCAAGGAATGTTGAAGAGCCAAGGAAATCAAGCATGTTGGATGAGAAACTACAAAGTTTATTTATTTTGTAATCCATATGTATTGATAGTTTTGTCACTAAAATTGACAAAGAGGGAGATTGTTAGAGCATTACTCGGTCGAACTCGCAAGCGTTGTTATCTCAAGCTTGTTTGTCAAGTTTAGTTGATCAAAACTATATACTTGATTTCTAGTCTACTTATAGCTATGTCTCGGATTAGGATATAATGTGTAGTTTAGCTTTAGACTTCATGACGTTCACCAATTGAAGACGAAGATCTACTGAGGAGAGCTTGGAGGAACTTCATCAACAAAAGGTATGTGGATACTAAAACTTATCTATCACTCAGAAGTCTATTCTATTATATCTTCTAGTGAGACTAAGTCATATAGATATATAAACTTTTACATTATACATATTTGATATTTCGAGCCGAGTTTATCTCGCTTATCTATTTCTCGAAATATGTGTTGGAAGCTTTTTTCTTTAACTATGTTCATCGTATTCTTGACGAGTTTAGTTGGAAACTAAATGCAAAGTCAAAAGATGATCATGTGGAAATTTCCTTGAAACATCTTACATGATTTGTGTGAGACAATCATTTGATGTCGACTTGGAAAGTTTCGTATTGATCATTCGATCACTTGAAAAGTACTTGAAGCTAATGGTTTGTGTGAGACATCCATTGTCGTCTTCAAAGGATATTTCAACGATTGAAATGGGAGTTTTGAACAATTACCTGTGTTTGGATACAACACGGTATGCATACCTAGTATGCGAACTGTATTGGTATAATTCAGGTCCGGGAACCTTGTTTGCGTACCTAGTATGCGAACGGTTTCACTTGAGTTTGGTTCGGGAAAGCTGTTTGTGAATGGCTGGACATGCCAAGGTCCGGAGCTGCTGTTCGCGTACCTGGTTGGCGAACACAGTGGTTTGAGTTTTAAAATCGGTAATGCATGTATGATTCTCATACTCGTGAACTAAAACATTTATGAATTAAGGAATGCAATCTTTGCAAACCGTGGCTTAATGTTCATGAATTGATTCTTGTATAAGTACTTTGTACGATTACAAATCAATCCGATTTTGTTTCAATTTGTTCATATATATTTCTATGAGATAGTTTACAATTGAACAACTCTATTTGAAACACCATTAGATTCATTTGATTATCTTTCATGTTTGATTGATCATCATATTTGATCTAGAAGTGTTAGATGAATATGGTTAAGACAAAAGTGTTCATATGGCTAACTTCAGTTAACTGTTATTGAGCCAACTCAATATACACGTTTAGGTACGGTTACCCATATCTAAATGAAGGTATATTTCAATTGTGTGTAACAAGCTAAGACCATCTAACGGTGGAGATTAATTGCTTTATTATTAAGCAGACTTAGCTTGAATCTTAAATCAGGATTTCATCTAACGGTGAATATTGAATGCTTTGTTACTAAGCTATCTTGGCTTTGATTGTAAGCAACCCTTATTTGAAACACTATATAAGGGAGAACTCTAGCAACTAGAAAACCTAATCCCTGCACTTTCCTGTGTCCTAGTTGCAAACTAGAGTCAATTCTCCTTTAACCTAGGTTTTTCCAAAACCATATCAGGTTAACGACTTGAAAACTTCATTTAGGATTCGTGAAGCCAGATCCAACTATTTTCTCAGTAGTTGCGTATTTTGATCTTACTTGTTCTATCGTGTTGAGTACTATCTTCTCTAAGATTTTCTCGAGATTTATCTCCGATAGGTAAGATATAAAAAGTAATCACAACAGTTCTTCATCTCAGACTCTTGTGATTCCACGATAACTTTTTTTGTTAATCAGTTGGGTTATTGTGAGGTGATTGATATTTCTAGGCTGCTCTTCGGGAGTATAAGACTGGATAATCAATTGATTCATGTTAACCGTGATTTATCAAAAGACGGAACAAAAACCGAATAAAGAATAGACATATCTGTGAGAGACAGATTTATTTATAAGTCTTCGACTTTGGGTCGTAGCAACTCTTAGTTGTGGGTGAGATCAGCTAAGGGAATCAAGTGCGTAGAATCTGGCGTGGTTCTAGAGGAGTAAGGAACGCGACTGTACCTTAATCGGTGTGAGACTTGGTTAAGGCTTAACTACATTCCAGACCGAAGTTAACTTGTAGTAGGCTAGTGTATGTAGCGGCTTAATACAGTATGGTGTTCAAAGCTGGACTAGGCCCCGGGGTTTTTATGCATTTGCGGTTTCCTCGTTAACAAAATTTCTGGTGTGTGTTATTTCTTTTCCGCATTATATTTGTTTATATAATTGAAATATCACAGGTTGTGCATAGTTCAATCAGTTGATAAATCCGACCTTGATTGTTGGATATAACTTGATTGACACTTGGGCATTGGTCTTTGGTACCGTCCAAGTTATTTCTCATATAAATCAGGCTCACGGATTACTATTTGTTCGATTTGCTGATTACATTGAGAAATATAGATAAAGCTCTTTGATATCTTTCTTGATTGATATCGCTTTTTAGTTGATGCTCTCGGGATTATATTGGAGTTTAGTCCATACAGATTGCCGAACGAATTATTGGATATGGTTGTTATACCCCCGCTTTTTCAATAACCACCTATGGGTTCAAAGGCTTGTTGCACATGCTAAGTACAATCGCGATGCCTGCGATAGTGAGTTAATATTTTTATTTTCTAGATTAGATTTTCTTGAGGACTAGCAAATAATAAGTTCGGGGGTATTTGATAGATACATTTTTGTGTCTGATTTGTCTCAATTCTCTGTATTGTTAGTGCTCAATTTTGTACTTATTAAGGTGTTTCATGTGTTTATGGGCGTTTTTGGGAAATAAACTTTTATAGAAAAATTGGCTCATAAAAGTTTTAAAGGCACACGAAAAATTGATAAAGGCACTCAGGACAAGTGCTAAGGGCACCCATGGTTTGGATAGGGGCACTCCATCTTCTTAAACAAAATTTTGGCGGAAAAATATTTCTTCAGCTGTGAACATTTCTGGATCAATTTTTGGAGAGTTTTAGTTAGAGTTTCTTGCTGTTTTGGATTGATATTTCATGTTTCATCAATACAGGGATGGTAGTTGAGTTATAATCGGAAAACAAAACAAGTTTCCACATGTATTTCATCAAAACAGGGGACCGAGATAAGTGAGAGTATTTCGGGGACTGTTCAATATTTGGAAAGATACGAAGAAGATTTGTTCATCTACGATTCAATTATGTTAAGTCTGGGAGAGTTTCAAACAACTCAGAAGACACGGAGAGGATAAACAAAGAATTATTCGTAACTTTCTGTGGGAGAAAAAAATCAAGATAAAAATATTTTTGCGAGATTTATTGGGCTGTTGTGTATATAAGGATTGGGTATTGGGGTCGAGTCATAAAAGCTTTACAGGGAGTTTACGGGAGTTTGAAAGAAAACATAGCGAAAAATTCCAAGTTGCATAGAATTTTTGATGCTACTGCTGAAGAAGAACATCAAGAATGTTTCACGGTTGAAGACGGTCATCTTTAACTGTCACTTATTCTCAGCTGAGCGATTATTGTTTCTGCGACAGTTTATTTATATTGTTCTTTATATCACTGAGTTCTACAACGCTTATAAACGTTGAAGTTTCTCTGTTTTCTATTATTTTCTTTTTTTTTCTTTCTTTTTAAACACTTTTGAGCCATGAATAATTATTTTGAGCAAATGATTAATATGAGAAGCTAAACCCCATTGCTGAGGCGACATATGAAGCCATTTTTCTAATATTTATGTTCCTATTTAATTAGTTTTATGATTTCTTTTGTGATTATTTGCATTGAACTAAAAGTAAATTGAATGATTGTGACTTATTTTGATGGATCATGCTTAGTTTAAGACTTCTGATGTTTCATACTTCAGATTTATAATTACTTCTTTGAAAATCTACTTATATAGGCAATGAATTAAAATCAATTTGAATATATGATTTGCACAATTAGTAAATTGAATTTCCTAAAAAATGGTAGATGGTGGAATTTTTATCCTTAGTGTTCTTTAAAACTTGATATCATATTTTTCAATTGAGTTTGCTATTTTTAGTATTAGAAATTAAGTCTAAAATCAATCTTCAAAAGTCTGAGTGAACGTACTTTGTTTACCACTTTATACAAACACATCATAACCCTAGCTTCAAAGCTACCTAGAGCCTTGAAAAGTTATAAATAAACATGAATTTTTAATCCCTAACACTCTTGTGTCCTAGTTGCTAAGCTAGAATCGTCCTCTATAACCTAGGTTTCCTCTGAGAAACATAATTAGGTTACGACTATGAAGACTTCACTTAGGGATTCATGAATCCCTGTCAAACTATCTTTACCTGATAGTTCATGTATCCAGATCTTGTTCTTATTGATCTTTGAGGTTTTTGTTATCTTATATCAGGGGCGAGATAGATAGAAATGACAAAGTTTTCTTCGTCTCAGACTTTGTGATTCCTCAAGGTAAATATCTAAACTCTTCTTTGATTTATTTGGATTGTTCTTAAAATGTGGTTAGTAATCCAAGATTCCCAGCTAACTGAGTGTAAGTTTTCTGGATTCGTGAGGTTTGTTGTACTTTGTGTACTGCAAACAGATTTCCAAACCTAGATTGAAAAATCAAAAGGAAAATCAAATAGGTTTATCGGTTAGAGGCATTTAGGTATCAAAAATCTTCACTGAGGTTGAAGGAACTCTTAGGCTATAAAGGAAACCAGTTAAAGGAATCAAGTGCGTAGAATATTGTGAGTCCCAAGAGATGTAAGGACGTGACTGCAGCCGAATTGCTTGGAGTGTTAATTAGGTATCAACTACATTACATTCAGAAGTTTGATAGTAAGCTAGTGTCTCTGGCGGTTTAATACAATGGGGTTTTTAAAGTTGGATGAGGTCCTGGGTTTTTCTGCAGGTGCAATTTTCTCAGTGAACAAAACTTCTGGTGTCTTGTGTTTTTCCTTTTCCTCATTATACTATTTTATATCTTTATAATATGAATTGGAATAACACAAGTAGTAGGTAATCAATAGTTTAAGTCCTTATTAATTGAGATAAAAAATATACTCGTTCTCGTTGAATTCGTATCTTGAAAGAAAGATTGCAAGTTTCAATACGACTAGATCGATCTTGAATATTAATTTTTAACCTAACAAGACTTATCAGAGCAGGCAAACACCGTTAGACCTAACAAGTATGTATTTGTGGAGATCCGAATTTATTGATAAGAGTTCAATCTCTATTAACATACCAACATCCTTCGATGGCACAAGTTACTTGTGGTGGGAAATAACAACGCGTTCCTTCTTGCAAACTCGTGACTTACTAACCCTGGTTCAAGTAGTCAAGGGATACGCAATCAATCTAAGTAGTTGAAGTCCTTATTAATTAAGATGAAAAACAAGATTCGTTCTTGTTGAATTTGCATCTCAAGATATAGATTACAATTTTCATATATTTGTTAGAATTCAGACACGACTAAATTGATGTTGAATATTGATTTTTGAGATCGTCCAAGAACTCTTCTACACAATCAGGATCATGGACCTTTAGACTAAACATATTTATTGTGGAAGAGAAAAGAGATAAACTTTATATACAATCTTATTTAAGGGTCAGTTGGTGGTGCACTTGGTATTGTGTCTTTTTAAATTGGTACCGGAGCAGGCAAATACCGTTAGACCTAACAAGCATGTGTTTGTGGCGTCTGAATCCATGAACAAGAGTTCAATATATATTAACATACTACCATCCTTCGATAGCACAAATTACTTATGGCGGAAAATAACAATGCGTTCCTTTTTGCAAGCTAGTGACTTCCAATCACTGAAAATAATTGAATTGTTCTTAAGGGCATAACTGAACATACTGCGACTGAAATATGTTATTCTGATGGATTGAATGATATTATCCATGCCATGAGCCAAGATCTAAAAATATTATGTATCTACGTGCACTGCATCAAAGGAAGCTTAGGATATCCTTGAGATCGTATTTGAAGGGAATACCTCATTAAAGGAAGCAGGGCTTCGAAACCTAACTTCTGACTGGGAAAACCTTCGTATGGCTGACGTACGTTTGAGAAATTCAATTATTAGTTATTTGAAATAGTGAATGCCTCTCCTACGTTAGGTATGACTATTTTCGAAAATGATATTGTGATAAAAATTATGAGATCTTTGCCAGCTCGATATGAGTGTAAGAAACATGTCATCACCGAAGAAAATGATCTTTTAACTCTTTTCAGAAGCATCCTCGTTGGAAAGTTAAAGATATTTGATCATGAACGACTAAAGATAAAGTTTCTTCTATAAAAATCGTTACCTAACCTAGTCCACCTCCTCCAATGGTTGGATCTTCATGGACTGATGAATGTTACGACGATCACGACGAAATAGACACCACTAGATTGTATATAATCACACAAAAGGTTAAGGAACTCTTCGAAAAACGAATAAGAAGGCGTTCTGAAAGAAAGATCTATCACAAATCTCAATTTAAGGAAGACGAAGTCTCTTTTCAAGATGGGAATCTCCTTCACTGCTTCAAATGTCGTGGTTTTGGACACATGAAAAAATAATGCCTAATAAGGAATATTATTAAGGAAATAATGCTCCTATTGTTTCCCTTGATGACATGCCTGATGACCAAGTTCTTGAAGACTATATAGAAAATTCAGCTCCCACAACAGAAACATCTGTAGATCCTTATCTTGATTCAAATGTTGAATCAGACAAGTAAATTCTTAAATTCATGAGCAAAAGTGAAAAAGTTCATCGATAAAATCTTCAACTGAAGAAAACGTGGACAAAGCTGAAGTTTCTCTTCACGTGAAAAATCAAGAGTTTGACAAGCTCAATGAAAATTTCACTAAAACCCCATCCCTGAAGGAAAAATAAATCGATACCCTGAAGAATGATCTACTGAGGCTCTTGATAGACACATTTATGTGTCTATTTTCATCTCTATTGTGTATATTGTTAGTACCCATTTTTGTACTTATTTAGGTATTTTATCTCTTTGTAGGTGTTTTTGGAGAAATAAGCTTTTGCGGCGAAATTGGCTTGAAAAGCTGATAAATGCAACCCAAGGGACGAGTGTTATGCGGACTCCAGCAACGGATAAGGGGCGACTACTGGATAAGGGGTAACCTTTCCCATTCACGTTCAAATTCTGTTTTTGGCGGGAAACCAAAACCAAAACAGAAAACATGTTTCTGGCAGTTTTGGTGGTAGTGATTTGGAGGAGTTTGAGGTCGACTAAACCTCTGATTTTCATAGGATAGACTCCTTATGGGTCTAGGAATCTAATATGGGTGTTGAAATCAATTAAACTGGGCTCAATCGACGGATTTTTATCTCAACAGCAAAATATGGAAAGTCACGTGTGTGACCTGTTTTAGGAAATTTTAGAGAGATTAAAGTGCTATAAACCTTCCCAAAGATTGGTATCTATCTAAGGAAGAGTTTAGAATCAAAAGGAAAGCTCAGAAACGCGTATAAATTCTAAAACAAGAAATTGCCGCAACTTTGCCATGAAGAGAAAGGAAGATATTTTGGAAGATTTTGGAGAGATTTAATCGCTCTTTTTGATATAAATAGATTGGTTGGGTCATATAGAAGGGGTGTCGAAAGTTAGGAAAAGTTTAGAACACGACAGAGCCGAGAAATCAAAGGTGCAGGAAACCGGGTTCTGCTGCTGCTGCTGAAGAACACGAAGAACATTGACCCACACAGAACAGTCGCAAAGAAGTATCGTTCTTCAACAGCAGAACCGATTTATCGTTTATAAACAACACTTCAATTGTAACGGTGACTTCTGTAACGAATATTAAGTGTTGCAGATTCGCTGTATTATTATTTCTCTCTAATAAAAACACCTTTTGAGCCATGATTTATTCTTTTGAGCGTGTTTTAACCATGAAGAGCTAAACCCCAACACTGGGATGACGGAGGAAGCCCTATTTCACGCATGTGGTAATTCTAATAATTCTTTTATGACTATTTGCATTGATTTTTAATTGATTTATGATTTTTATTGAATGGGTGTGATTTCGTTTGATGATGTATGCTTGGTTTATGTATTTTTGATACATCATGCTTTTGATTTACAGTCATTGCTTTTCAAAAATCTACTTTTGGCAAAGAATAAGAGTCCATATTTTTAATATTTGAGCTATAATTGCATGGAATTATTATTTGAATCACATGAATGAAATTTGGTGGAATCCTGAGTCTCAGTACCTCTCGATATTGTGACAACCTTGTGAACATATTTTCAAAGTTTTTAGTTTTTTTTTTCTATTTTTGAGTCTGAAATCGAGTCTACACAAGTCCGAGTTGAACGAATCTTATTACCACTTTTTCTACAACAATTAAAATTACATTAGCTCTCCAGAAGTTCTTGTAAGATTTCGACCATGCTTTTTGGACAACAACCCTTTGGAGATACCAGTGGTATCGGGTTTAATGGTACGTAACACCTCTTACACCAAATATAATACCTTCATTCTTGCAGGATCCAATAAGGATGACGAGAAAAGTCTTGGTGCTAGCAAGGTAGTTAATATTGTGTATCGGTATCGTATCGGTCGGGTCCTATACACCTATACAAATGATAATATCTGTTTTTATAGGCGATACATCATTATGATTTTTTTAATATTTACTATTTATCAAACAAAAAAATATATTGATATAACCATAATAGAAAATAATAATTGTAGTAAACATACTTCAACCTTACAAAATAAGAGGTGGTTGATTAGAGCCTTTTACTATCAACAACGAAACCAAGCATTGAATGTCTGTTAGCCTATCAACATCACATTTACAGTAATTACATCCACCATAATCATATATGAAGTTAGCAAAATTAGTGGAGTTACTTTCTTGAACTAAAAGTTCAAGAAATCATAATCAAAAGACAAAATACATTAGTGATATATCAGTGTACAAGTGAAACCTATATTATTAGTGTACAAGTGAAACCGATATATCGGTCCGTACAGGACGATACACGTGTTTTTATCGTTTCTCCCTCGTATCGCCGATATTTTCAGTATCGTAAATATTTTTTACGATTTCCTATAAAAACCTTTAATATCGGCATGTACAACCGATATTGACTACTTTGGGTGCTAGTAAAGAAGCTGAACCTCAAGAAGAAATCTTCTCTAAACATTGTTTCTTAAACAGAAGTAACAGATATGTTCAAGAGAAGTGTCAGCGATTCAAAAAGAAGAACATGAAAGGTAAAAAGCCAGATCATCATGAAAATAAAAACGACATCTTTATGTCACCTAACGACACTTGTGGTGAGTCTCAGTCTCATCCCAGCATTACTTAAGTATAATAATTTGTGCAAATATCGGCTTAATAATATGAAATTTGCACAAAAACATCATGAAAACCATGTTTTTGATGTTGAGGTTGCTCAAATATGTTTGTACAATCTTTTATGTACTTCTATTTGCTTTTACGAAATCCATTCTTGTATGGATCATGTACTATTTTAACACTAGTCACCTAATGGCTATGTGTAGCTTGACTTATATTAGTTATTGTTGTCTTCTTCATACCTCAAAGTTAGTTAATTGTGACTAGGTGCTATCACACCACAAATAGTGAGTCCAAAATGTAATGAAACTATGTGGATATCAACCTATTTTGGGTTATTATTCAGAGTTCTCTTTGCCTATCTGACTCTTAAGTAAGAGACGAGAACATGATCCATGGGAATTTTTATCTAACAAACTGAAAATGCGGGGGTCTAACAACCACACCCAACAATTCGTTTGGCAATCTGAGAGGACTTACTCCAATACACTTTCTAGAGAATCAACTAGACAATCAGACTCAATCTAGAATAAAGTATATCAAAGAGTTTAAATATCTCTAACTCTTAATTCAATCCGCAATCAGCAAATAGAAATCTGCGAGCCCGATTGAATATAAGAGGAATTACTTGAACGGTACCAAAGACCAATGTTCAAGTGTCAATCAATGTAAATCAACAACCAAAGAGAGTGGGAAAAAGGAGGAAAAAGGAATGTAGGGTTACGGAACCTTTTAACCACACAGGTTCACGCATGCACAATTCACGACCCTAAAGAGAGTGGAATTGATGAGAATAACCCTCTTTTATTGAATACACAGGGAAGGCTCTTCCAATATCAATTGAAGAGAAATAATTCCAAATCATACAACAACTCTAAGAAACAAAAAAATATTCTTTTAAGCCTGAGGTGTGCATAATCTTGTCTCTTTTAATCAGGCACATGAGACAAGATGCACAAATACAACACAATTAAGTTGTGCTGTGGTGAACAACAATTTGTCCACCATGACCTTTATGAAAGGAATTCATAGACCCCTGTATATCAAATTGTTTAGACCATACTCTTTTCTCTAGAGGTCTTGACCTATCTTTGGAAACCAACTTCTTTGAAGAGGATAAAATCTTACATACCTCAGCAGTTTTTTGAACAAGTTTAAGCTTGTTTAATAGGCGATTTGCTCTTCGTTGAAGTCTCTTGACATGTCTCATCTTGTGTTTATACTTGAAACACTTTGAAAGTTCATGACCCTTGAGTGAACAATAAGAGCATGTCAATGGATAAGATGATTCAGACGCCCAAGATGTGCAAGCTGCTAGGCACAGAGTGGAACCTGAAAAATCAGACAAAGAGTTTCCAACAAAAAGATTAATTTCTTCATCCAGATTGGTTGAGTCTCCTTCTGGAAGAATATCAAGATTGATGTAGTATTTTTGTTCCTAGTGTATTTTCTACGGTTCGGACACTCATTTGCAAAATGACCAAAACCTCTACACTTAAAGCACTGTGGCATATGCTCGTCATCAGCCTCGTCAGCATCCCTGTTTTTAGGAGGAATGCGATTGTGAGGTTTAACTGGCGACCTAGGTCTGTCTCTGGAAAACCGTTTACTTCTCTTTAATAGAAGATCCCTAAACTGTCTTGTGATCATAGAGACTGATTTGTCAATATCTTCATCTGATGAATCAGCCTCAGAAAGATCATCCTCAGAGACATAAACACTTTTACTTTTATCAAGTAATTTAGTGTTCTTTTGTGCTTTGAAGGCAACATCCTTTCCGATTTTGGATGTATGCTCATGATCAAAGATCTTTAGCTTTCCAACCAACGTGTTTCTGGAAAGAGCATCAAGGTTATTTCCCTCAACAATGGCATGCTTCTTAGAATCGTATCTAGATGACAGTGATCTGAGAATTTTCATCACAATGTCCCTTTCAGGAATAGTCTTACCCAATGCAAAAGATGTATTAACAATTTCAGACACTTTGTGATTAAACTCATCAAATGAATCTTCATCTGCCATACGAAGGTTTTCCCAATCGGAATTTAGGTTTTGAAGCCTGACTTCCTTTTCACTGGTATTCCCTTCGAATACGGTTTCTAAGATATCCCAAGCATCTTTAGACCGAGTGCACGTAGTCACATGGTGCTGAAGATCTGGGGTAATGGCATGTATGATGGCATTCAAACCTTCAGAGTTTTGCTTTGCAGCAAGTATCTCAGCAGCGTCATATGCACCAATATCCTTAGGAACGGTCGCATTCCCTACTGCCACAACGGGAGCATCATAGCCATTAACTACATATACCATGATTGAAAATCACGCGCTTGAAGAAAGGCACGCATAGCAATTTTCCACCACAAGTAATTTGAGCCATCGAAGACTGGTGGTACGTTTATAGAGATAGCACCCCTGTCCATATCGGATCGCTATAAACACAGACTTGTAAGGTCTTTAACGTGTTTGCCTGCTCTGATACCAATTGAAAATGCGGGGGTCTAACAACCACACCCAACAATTCGTTTGGCAATCTGAGAGGACTTACTCGAATACACTTTCTAGAGAATCAACTAGACAGTCAGACTCAATCTAGAATAAATTATATCAAAGAGTTTAAATATCTCTAACTCTTAATTCAATCTGCAATTAGCAAATAGAAATCTGCGAGCCCGATTGAATATACGAGGAATTACTTAAACGGTACCAAAGACCAATGTTCAAGTGTCAATCAATGTAAATCAACAACCAAAGGTTGGATATTCTAATTGATTGATCTTAACGCACAACCTGTGATATTTCAATTATATAACAAAATATAATGCGGAAAATAAATAACACAGACACCAGAATTTTGTTAACGAGGAAACCGCAAATGCAGAAAAACCCCGGGACCTAGTCCAGATTGAACACCACACTATATTAAGCCGCTACAGACACTAGCCTACTACAAATTAACTTCAGACTGGAATGTGGTTGAACCCTAATCAATCTCACACTTATTCAAGGTACATTTGCGCTCCTTACGTCTCTGATCCCAGCAGGATACTACGCACTTGATTCCCTTAGCTGATATACACACTTATGCATACACTTGGCTCCCAGTTTATGGATTTATACACTAATGTGCGAACACACTATATATGCTTATATCTAAAGATGGTTACATTATCAACTCTACATTCCAATCATTGAAACATTCTTCTATAATGACAATAACCGTTTTCACACACTATTAGCATCAAAACAATTTTCAAGTTATTGAAATATCAACATGACTTTCGTCACGAGTAAAGATGAACATGGCTAAAGCGAAAGCTTGCCAACACATATTTCAAGAAATATGTAAGCGAGATATACTCAGCTCGAAATCTCAAATGTGTATAATAGAAAACTATATCGTAAAACGACTTATGTCTCAATTATAGGAGATAGAGTAGAAATAGACTTTTCAAGTGATAGATGAGTTCAAGTCTCCACATACCTTTTGTCGATGAAGTTCCACAAGCTCCCCTTAGTAGTTCTTCGTCTTCAAATGATGAACGCCGAGAAATCTAAGCTCAACTACACTATCTATGTCCTAGTCCGAGACATCTATAAATAGGCTAGAAATCAAGACTTATAGTTTTGATCACTAACATTGACAAACATGCTTGAGATAGCAGCGCATGCGAGTTCGACCGAGCAATGCTCTAACACAAACTAAAAAAAATATTTTTTGCTCTTAGATTTTCTAACTCATAAAGTTTATATTTAAACTTAATAACCTTTTATGTGAGAATTACTCCTCTCCATGGATAGACATCTAACAATTAATACAACTGGATAATTATAAAAGTAGTTTGTATTTTAGATGTGTTAAAAAGGGTTCATGAACGGATCGGCTCACAGCTGCCCGCGTCGTACTAGTTCTCGAACTTATATATGGAATGTTTAAAGAGACCAGTTTCCTTATTTTCATGGAATTCTCTTCTTGATGATTCTCCTCTATATATGTTTGTTCCAACTCCTTGAAAAATAAGTATATAATTATGGTTCCAATAACTAGAGGTGTTACAAACAAAGATGTTATGGAAGCCGCCAATGTTTTTCTTTTTGAAAGAAAAAAGTCATCAAGATTCATGAAGGATAAACCATCAAGAGATGAAGAAAAATCATTCTCTTCCCGTCTTTTGTCAATTTGTCACAATGATAATGACTCTAAATCTACTGTGGAAGACTTCATGAACCGTCGGAATTCTTTGAAGTGAATTGTGAAGTAAAAACTCCTCTGAAAGTTGAATAGACTTGTTTGATATGATATGAAATATGAAGTAAAAAGTAGGCCCTAAAACTGAAATAATCCTTTTAGGACTATTTTTGAAAGCCTCTTCAAGAAATCCACAAAATCATCGCTGAGTGCACCAAGTGTCGAGAATGCCAATGCGAAGAAATGTAATTATTTCTTTCACATATTAGGGATAATTATACAAAAAAGGGTTGGTGCCCAGCTTATCGCTAGGCTTCCAACTAGTTTCTTGTCTACCAAATTTAATAAATAATAAATTATTAAATTATCGATTTCATTATTAATAATTTTTTTGAAAGATCTTAAAACTGAGGGGTCTTTTTCTTATTTCTTCTAATCTTAAATGAGGGTTAAGGAAAGAGGATACGGAAATTAAATCTTGGATAAGGGGTGAGGAGGTAAATATCCCAATACTGTTCCACGTGCGAGGGGCTTGTGTAGCCATTGGTTCGTAGTTAAATACGCCGGCCGGGACATCTCTATAAAGGAATGTGAGTTTCTAAATCTCGTTTTTTTGTTTTTCGTTTTGGCTTTCGCTTTGTTTGTGTCGGTTCACATCTGGCTGGCTCTCAGCCCTAATTTCATTTTTCAATAGTAGGTGCTAGAGTACTTACTTACTCATCTCCTCCAGAAGAAGAAGAAGAAGAATAGGTTTCATCTCGAAACCCTAATTTAAGATCAATTTTGGGAAAGAATATCAACAAATGATAAAGCTCTCGTGATTTACTCATCGTGGTTTCAGCTGAAGAATTTCTTCCTCATCTTTTCCAGTATACTCTAGGTATTCTTAAATCTGGCTATTATGGACTATGGTCTCTCCGACAGCAGTGGTTAGTTGCTCTTTATAAAGTTCATGTCTTTTATGAATTTCTTTTTGTTTCTTATGAAATTCCGTCGTTTCTTTTCCAGGAATAGGGTTTGGGTTTAGGTTTTCCTAGATTTTTCACTGATTGTCTCTGGGGAAATTCTTTTATGTATGATCAATTTAGACGGTGAATAGCGTTTTTGCATTTGACCGAGGAAAAAAAGAAGAAAAAAAATTAGGGTTTGTTAACTAAATGTGTAGCTAGTAATTCTTGTGATTAAGCTTTTCCCATAGTGTAAATCTTCGTTTCCCATGAAATTAAAGTTGGAATCTTAATCAAAAGAATAGAGAAAACATTAAGAATTTCCCCCCTTTTTAATTTTCCCCCGTTGTACTTGCTGAATGCTACTTTTTTGGGCTCTTTTCTGTTATGTGAGGCTTTGGGTTGCTGAACTAGGTTGCTACTGAAGTTGCGTGCGAAGAATGTATACAGCAACTGGCTGCAAAAGTTAGGTAGTTAAAGTTTCTTATCTTGTAGAAAATCTGTGTTCATTGTCCAGTGTTTGCTTCCTTGGCTCATTAAAATTGGTGATTTATAGAACTAGCTAGGTTGAACAGAATGATGGGGGAACAAGAAAGAGCATTCTCATATAGAATGAACTTGGCATAGATAAGGATGTTCACATGGCTATGGGAGAGACCTTCAGTTATGTGAGAGTTAGAAAGAATCCTCTAGAAAGTCAGATACTAGTACTAGATAAGTCAACAATGTGCAAGAGCAATAGAGTAGCAGCTTGTAACTTATGAAAGACAGGAGTGCACAACCACTCTGTTCGTAGACTTCATATAATATTTCTGATCTTATTGAAGGACCCAAGATCATATGGGTTGATGGTATGCCGATTTATCTCTCATGGGTTTCTTCATAATCAATCGCAGATCCATGCAAAATTTGTGATTATCTCGTCTTGTAAATCCTGAACAAAGTTCGCTGCATTCAGATTTAAATTAGATTCTTAGGTGCATATTGTGTATGTCATGTTTGTGATTCTTCGTTAAATCAGTTTCTTCATAATGACTGCAGGCACTGGGGATGATCTTCCTCCAAATAATCAAGATCGAGGTAGAAGAGTTGGTCGGGCGGCTGGCAATGGCAGATCTTCTATAGCTGGTTCTGCTCCACACCCTAGATTTTATAACGACATGGAGGCCCAAATCCACCATCTTGAGCAAGATGCGTACATCTCAATTCTGAGGGCTTTTAAAGTGCAATCTGATGCCATTTCTTGGGTAAATATCTTTCTTTACATTGTTCGCGTGCCAATGTTTCTCATATATAGTTTGACTATCATTATTTTTTTTGTTGTTGCATATTTCTTAGGAAAAAGAAAGTTTAATGACAGAACTTAGAAGAGAGTTGAGAGTATCAGATGAAGAACACAGGGAACTTCTAGGAAGGGTCAATGCAGATGACATAGTTATCAGGATAAGGTCTGGTGAAAGTGACCTCTGTTGTTGTCTTTCTGGTAGGCATTATTTTATCAGCTTTTTCGATCAATTGGTTCTTTTTTAACCAGAATTCTTTGGGTAACTTCTTAAGGGAATGGAGAAAAGCAGGACATCAACCTGGTATGCTCACAACTGCTCAACCTACTCATGATGCAATAGTCGCAACATTCCGCAAGAAGCAAAAGATATCAAACTCAGTGCCTTCTCTATCATTGAATCCACACATGTTGGCTGCATCGATGCAGCCAACATTAACCTCTGGAAAACGAGGTGTTGCGGTAGGAGCTAGGGGCAAGAAGCCTAAATCAGTAAGTTAAATATTAGTAGTATAGGTGTTATATAAAGTGTAAACTAACATTATGTTTATCTGTTTGGTTTATTTTCTTTTTTATTTTATTTTATAGGGTCAGCCGTTACCTGGTGTATCCTTAGTTAAGCCTGTGCAGTATCCTTTAACTGGTGCAGCGGGAAGGGGATTCCGTCCTAATCGGGGTCTTTCTGGTGCACTTGTGACAAATGGACGTGTGGGAGCTGGAAGTTCTGATCCATACATTGGGCGGAAGGTGATGACAAGGTGGCCTGAGGATAACAACTTTTATGAAGCTGTCATAACTGATTATGATCCTATACAGGTGTGTTTGACTTTGTAGTGCTCATGATATTGGTCTTTGGCAGGTTTTTAACCTACCTTACCCATTTGGAATATTTGGCAGGGCTTACATGCTCTCGTGTATGATATGCATACAAATGATGAGGCATTTGAATGGGTTAATCTCAATGAGGTAAATATTCTACATGTTTGGTACAATCTAGAAGACACTTTATCATCTCTCCAAATAAGTCTGATATTGAATGCTTATGCTTATTTTTTCCATGATAACACCAAGATAATTATTGTTTGCCGGGCAGTGTATAGTTTATTCGTCGGCTTATGACTCACATCCTCAGTGTTTATCCATTTTGATTAGTCACACTTAACTTACTTAAAGTCCAAGTCAAGGGTTATTGGTTTCTCTTATGTATGGCCCCTTTACATATGATCACACAGAATCCTCAGGGGGGAATTCTTGTGTAATCATTTCTTATATTTGGTTACCGTTATTCTCTCTGTTATATATTTCCACACTGTTCACTTTATTTATAACTGGATTATGTTTTTATATGACTGTGTAAAACTATCTATTTTAACTGCAGATTTCCCCCGAAGACATTAGGTGGGAGGGCGAGAACATGGGAATATCTCGAAAAGGTGGTCGTGGAATGAAGAAGTCCATGGACCATGATGGTGTTGTGCCATGGGAAGGGAGAGGGAGAGAGGACATGAGTCAACCGGAGAAGGATCTTTTACCCTTACAAAATACAAATGGAAAGAAGAATATGGATGATATTGAGATGATTCTCACGGAAACAGTGGTTAAGGAGGTATGGTTAAGCCAACGCTTCAATGTCAATATCTAAGCGTACCTGTGTGGTTGTTGTCTGATACTGACAGTGACAGCCTTACCAACATTGGATACTCTATGCACCTTTCCTTTCTCGTTGGTAGTATAAATATGTTACATCAATAACAAGCATGACCATAAAAGGGAACATAAAATATACACACATATATATATGTAAATAGAAGCCCTTTAGTGGGGAGTCAGGTATGAAACTGAATATTGTATGAGAATTTACCATTTTGATGCAGATCCTCAATAGTGATCATTTAGTCTTTGCTAATGAAAGAGTAGAATTACTGCAATACTTTCCAAAATGCCCTAGAAAACTTTCTCTGTTGTAATTCTCCAGGTGATCTTAACTAACTGCCAGCAAAACTACTTTAAAGATTACTGCATTATCTAATCTAATATAATGCTGGTGTGTTCAGTCTTTAATTTTCAGTAGATTGTATATATTCTAGTATTTTATACTCCATCCATTTCAAAGGAAAAAAAAAAGGCTTGTTTCATGTATAAACTTTATACATGAAACAAGCCTATTTTTGAAACAGAGGTAATATTGTTCTAGAGATTGTAAAAGAATCGTGCAGTATCAGAATTTCGTCATTTCTGTACATGATTGAAATTGGTGAAAACGTAATTACACCATTTCAATATATTATTATTAGATGAATCTAATATATTTTGTGCATGTTTTAACTTTGAGAAAGAAGAAGAGTCTTTGACTTGTCCTATATTAGAATGCAATCTAAGCCTAGAGCAATTCGTGAAATTTACATTGCTAACCGTTCTATGGCATTTCCCGTTCTTGGTTATTATGGACAGGTGGAAAAGGTTTTCCTTTTGAGTCGCCCTGATCCTCTTGAGATTGAGAAGGCAATGACGATGCTGAAAGTAAGCACAAACCTTAAGTGTTTATTGTTACTCTTCTTTCACTTGATTTTACATGGCAAGTTAAATCTTATTACTTGTAATTGCAGAACCAAGAGAAAACGTTAATCGATACACTTGCAAGGATTGCAGATGCCTCTGATGGGGAAAGTGGTAATAACTATATTCCTGATCCTTCAGAATTTTATATTTAGCATCATCTGTTTTTCACAGCTACTGCCTACCCTTGCTTTATAAGTAACTAAGTGGTGCCACACAATGCACGTGCTTTGGATGTGTAACTATGAAAGCTGTTGAAATTTACTCCAAGTCATATAGATAGGAAAACACAGAAAGGAACACAACTGCTGAGTTTGCTGTAAGTTGGACCAGTTGGTTATCTCGGAGTAAATACCAACAGATAACAAGTAATTAAAAAAAGTGTATGGTCTCTTCCTTAATGCTGACCAATTGGTTCTAGGGTCCAACTCTTTCTATCGTGGCCATGACAAGTCAGTGAACACAAGACTAGCTCCTCCCAGAAAAAGGAAATTAATGAAACAAAAAAATTTAAGGAGAGAGGAAAACTGAAAGCTGGATCTTATCCAACTCTGTTTATTATGCAACCAGCTGGTGTGTTTGTGTGTAGATGGGTGAAAAGAAGTCTTTGTTTTTTTAATATAATTTTTGAATTTAAAATAGCTGAAAATATAATGAATTGAATCGTTGTATTGCACTTGGTAACTCAACACCTAGAAAGAGATCTTCTATCAGTTTTTCTCTACTCTAATTACCCAATGTCTTATTGTAGTAATATCCTCACTTGAAAAGCGAGCAGTAGACTGACATTTCTGGAACCATTTAGCTGAATTTGCGTTTGGAGAATTCTGGGATGAATGATTTTGTTCGATTATTGTATTTAAGTGCTGAATATGTGAATGTAATCGGACCTGTATTTCTAAGGATTAATTTATGTTGATTTCTTTTAATACATTAGCAGTAGTTTATCCAAGTGGTATCTGTAACATAATATATCTAGCACTTGTAATCAGATTTGGTTTCTACGTATAATTATTGATAAAAACCCATATGTAGAGAGCTAGTCAATGTTTAGGTGGATTTGCTGTCCAGCATGAAAATAGAAATTTACAAGAGAATGGATGTATTTATTTATTTTGGGGCTGATTTTGTTGTGGTGAATAGATTAAACAGTCCCAGTAATAAATAGCCCAAGCACCAGTTCATTATCTGATGAATTGAGGATTCTTGTGTTCTCTTCCGCCCTTGGCACAAATTTTATTTTTTCCATTAAAATACATTTGATTTCTTGTTCTAGCAGATGATGGCAAACATGCAAATACTCATGGGCCACCAATGGGGAGGGATCTGGTGTTGCCAAACAAACAACATGATATCAGTGAAAATGGGATGATGACTGAAGGAGAAAGCCGTGGTATTTGTGATAATGGGCATACTCTAGTTACAGGAAATGGGATGATGACTGAAAGGGGGGTTGCTATTGGTGAACTAGGATTTGAGGCTGGAGTGGCAGCTTCCAATAATGACGAGGATGATGAGATGGTCATCGTTGACGTCTAACGCCGTAATCTAATTTGCCAAGCTCCCATTCTGCCTTGAATCCTTTTACATGTTAGTTTAATTTAACTACTCTGAGCTGGCAGTGACGGCACCAGAGTTTCGGAGTAGAACTAGGATTTAAATTGATGTAAAGTAATTTAGCATCCAAGACGTTTTGATCTTATTCTTGTACAGATGAGTTACCAAACTAGTCCTTTTGTATCTTAATGTTTTCCGGTGTCCACTCAGCCTATTATCGTTTTTGTTTTCCTTAGAACTAGATATAAAATGAATTTTAGATATCCTTTTCTAGTAATAGATTGGTACTAATCAAACAAATTAAAGATTCACATGCAGAACTTGCATAAAAATTCTGATAAAAGAAAAACTTACATAAACAACGGATTTGTCAGGCATGCTCTATGTGGGCTAAGATTGTTGTGGTTAGCACTGTTCAATTTGCCAAGCTCCCATTTGTGGGGCAATGGGAGTCGAAGTGAGAGGTCTTTGCCCCAGCTTAAAGAGAGTGATTCAACAAAAAATGACCACATCAGCACCTCCATAGAAAGTCACAAAAGCAACAGCTAATTACGGATAACTTCTTCGAACTGTAAAATGACCACATCAGCACCTCCATAGTAAGTCCCAAGACTTGAGCAAGCTTCTAGGAGCGACCAAGCATGATATATTTCTCAGAATTAGAGTTTCATCCTTTATGTTAGTGGCTGCCACTCGCAACTATTACGACCTACCTACTTTCTCCTCCACATATCATTCGACTTGGGAACAGTTTCCAAACCTGTGTGCTTCTTTCTTTTTCGTAAATCTGGGTTAGGATTCCAGACGGACCTTGCTACATCTGGGACAACAGGAGCTTGTCCAGATTTGGGCAAGACGTGGCACAATCTGAACGGTGGAGAGGGGAATGACTCTAGCATTGGGATTGATAGTGGGGTGAAGATGGAAATGATCAAAGGTCTGGATTGTCCCAGATTTGGCCCATGTTAGTTGTCCCAATCGTAGAGTTTCCCACCAAAACATTCTTCTGACGTACCAGCCACATTGCTGCCAACTTCATGTACTATTATTACACTACCTCTATCAACTATTACGTAGAGTAGTGCGCCCTTGTTCAGTGTTAGTTGGACATACATAAATGAATATCTTCTCCATTACATTACAGCTAAGAGAGGAAAAGACAGTAGCAGCATGAGAAACCCATTTAATGATATGGAAGAAGAATAAAACACTAGCCATCATTACGAACGAAATTTTCAAAGTCAAAATACAACGAATGGAGAAACGAAAACAAAGATGAGAAAAAAGGAAGACAAGTCAAAGATTGTATCTTTAAGTCCCTAACATAACACTACGCGTCTGTCAAGCTGGCTAATGCTATATATACAACTCCCTAACACTATCTTGAAAATAAAACCGATCAGTCAGTCGATCACCATGAATATTCAGCTAAAACTTCTTCCATACTCACTCTTTCTTCTCTTGTTATCTTCTGCTACCCTAATATCTCCTTCTCTCGGGGCTTTAGGAAAATGCAATCCCAGTGATTACAAAGCTCTTATGAATATTAAGAAGTCTCTAAACAACCCTTATCATCTAGCTTCATGGGTTCCAAACACTGACTGTTGCAACTGGTACGTAGTCGAATGTGATCCCAACACCAACCGTATCAACCAACTCACAGTCTTTCAAGGTAATATCTCTGGCCAAATTCCATCCTCAGTAGGCGACCTTCCTTACCTCGAAACTCTTGTTTTCCGGCACCTTGCGAATGTCACCGGTTCAATCCCACAGTCCATCACTAAGTTAAAGCACCTCAAAATGCTACGTCTCAGCTGGACCAATCTCTCAGGGCCGATTCCCAATTTCCTTAATCAACTCACAACTCTCACTTACCTCGATCTCTCTTTCAATCAATTCTCTGGTTCCATCCCACCCAATCTCTCTGACCTTAAAAACCTCGGTACCCTCCACCTTGATAGAAACAAACTCACGGGTTCCATCCCAGAATCTTTTGGGAATTTTGCTGCTTCTATTTATCTTTTCTTATCTCACAATCAACTCTCGGGTCCAATTCCAAAATCTTTAGGAGATCTGGATTCTGAAGTACTTGATCTGTCCAGGAACATACTTGTTGGGGACGCATCAACACTGTTTAAACCAAATCACACAGTGGCGAGAACCATCGATTTGTCCAGGAATCAATTAGAGTTTGATCTAACAAAGGTCAAGTTTCCAAAGAGTCTAACCTCCTTGGACATATCACATAATAAGATCTTCGGAGGAATCCCAGAGGACATTATTGGTTTGGATTTGCAACTGTTGAATGTGAGCTATAATAGACTATGTGGTCAGATACCAACTGGAGGGAAATTGCGGAGTTTCGACAACACTTCCTTTTTCCATAATAGGTGTTTGTGTGGACCACCACTGGTAGGTTGTAAGCAATGAATGAACTATAAGGATAGAATAAGATTATGAATGCCTTGCAAATTGTAACACAAAATTTCAAAGTTCAAATGATAAGCATCAAAGCTGAAATTATATGACCACGAGGAAAAATAAAATAAGAAAGCGCTCTTTATGATTGAATCAGTACATACTGAAAACTGTAATATGTACAACAAGGGATCCTACATCTGCAAATGAGTACCCATGAGTTTACTCCCCTCTCAAATATTCGAATGTGATCTCAAGCAAGAAAAATTCTACGCAACTTACAGATAAATACCCTCGAGATGGATGTAACATGTAAGAGGGGTAGGAATCGGGTGCAAGCAAAATATTTGCAAAAAAAATTAAGAGTAAGCAGGCTGGTTGTGTTTAAATTATGATGATCATTTTTACCCAAACTGCGCGCTATCACCCTTGTAATCTTCTCTCTGTTCCTCCTTCGCAAATTCTTCAATTAACTCACGTTGTCTTTGCGTAAGATTCCTGTACCAGTAGAAAATAAGATCCTCATAAAATAAATATTTTCATATAAATCTATATGGATATATACATACCTGATGTGCTATTTACATATGCTTTTTTTTTTTTTCTTTCAAGTTCAATATATTAGCAAAACTTATTTAATTGAAGAATTGAACTATATCAGGGACCTTGATCTAAGGTTGAAACTCTAAACCCAAAACTAGTTTCTTTTCAGTGATGCAAAAATTCTGTAACAATGTTTACTATATAACACAGTGTCACCATCATTAACAGCTTGATAGAGGAACGGGAACAGGACTTCTAGTCTTCTACACAACTAAAAGATACTCCAATAGTACAGTTTTAGCATCAACGTAACAAACAACATATCAAGACAACTTACGTTGGAATGCTGACATTAAAGTGCACATATTGATCACCAAACGACGCAGAGTTTCCGGTTTTGATTCCTGTTGGAACATTGGAAGAGTCAAATTAATGGTAGGGAAAAAAAAGAAAGGCCAAGTTTGAACATGTATAGATACAAGATGAGATTGCGATACATGTGCAGTAAGTTTACTAAGGCTGTGAGGGCATCCAAGAAATTGAAATCCATAGGTGATAGAGCATCATCAATTTTATAGTATATTACTAAATGCATGGCCCTATCAAGTTTTACTATGGCTGAAGTATGACGACCATTTAAAGACACTCAATCACTAAGAGCATATGCAGGTTGGAAATTTGCGTAAAATTCAAAAACGAAAACATCCATATACTCTTCTAACCTTTTCTCTTCAGTACAACCTTCTGACCAGGTTGAGTGCCAGGAGGAACCTGTAACCAAGACCGGGATAAAATTGCATTACCTGGGATAAGTTCTGAATACATAACTGAATAAAAAATACAACATATAGATATGGTCGTCGTAAAAATTATGAGCAGAGAACTACAAATGGGCAGTTCAGTATATGTCCCATAGTTTCCAGACACGATAAATTGATCTCTCATCCAATAAAGTAATAGCAAGAACTCCACATACCTTAAGAACAACATCCCCGGTAAGAGTTGGGACTTGAACCGTTCCACCAAGAATCGCCTATAAAAGAAACAACCCAAACAAGAATCTGGTTAATATTCCTCATACATGAACTAGAAACTCATTCTTACCTACAATGAAAATAGAATTTTTTTGTTATTTCACCGCTCAAGTACAAGAAGCTGATTCAGCAAGTTCAAGTAACCCATACAACCACACATTGAAACTCGAACCTCACCAGCTCACCAGTAACTCAGAAATAAACTCATGGAAACAAAGTAAGAACATGTGATCCCATGGCGACGGCAATGGTAGTGCAGTCGCAAAGGTATGTGTGGATAAGCACCTCATGAAGAGAACGGGTATTGTTGCAGAAAGCCTTCCTAGTTTGAAAATGGTCTCTAAACCATGCTAATATGATGTTATCACAAGTTTAGTTGCGACTCCCAACTACCTAACACATTTCTAGTGCCATATAAATGTGATATTCAACTACTTACAGCACTGACACCTTCAAGTCCCTACAAGAGATCCTAGAAACATCTTTAGTAATTCTAAATGCCAAACTATTAGTGGCAGTAGGGACACTTATAGTCTATCTTTCGTTCACACTCTCCCGTTATTTATGACTTACAACCAGAGATTTCAACCTTCATCTGTCAATTTTTGTATTTACCCTCCACTTATCCTACATCTAACTGATACAAGCTCTGTAAATGCTGTATGAGGACGCATATCTATTGGATCAACATCAACTTCACGTCTGATTCCTCTGATCTACGCAATACCAAATCAAGTTATGAACCACAATCAACCAAGCCCTCTTACGATGACTAGTTTTCTAACAATTACATTTTTATCATTTTAAGCCATGAAATAGAACCTGATTGAGCCAATAAGGACCCTGCAGAAACACCATAGAGAACAGGGTCCAAATCAAGATCTTATTAAAAGTTGCACATCACCCCCATCATAAAGGTTTAACAAATGGTAAAATGGGGCCTTGATTGTGTCATGTTTTATGTTGATATACAAGGGTGGAGACCATCTCAGCAAAAAATCAGGCATTAAATCATTCTTGCACACAGGGTGGGGGTCTTCATCAGGAGTTCTAAACCGTAAGAGTTTCTGTGGTTCACTGACGAAAGAAAATAAGTCCATACAACATACACAGGTCCATATTAGTGGAAGATATTCCCAGATTTTTTATACTTAGGTGACCAGTCACCATAGACGCGCAGAAGAAGATATTTAGAATTGTCAACCATGGTGGGGCCCATCTTAGCTGTCAAAGAACAACTTTCATGCACTTATATGAAGAATAAATAGCCAAACAGGAAGATGCATTACACCACCCCGAATATTCCTCCAATGACTTTTAATCTTCAAGCTTAAGAACCACTACATTAAAGCTAACAAACAGAACAAAAAAAAAGAGAGAACCAAAAGCATAAACTGAAAAATCGGGAAAGCTAGTCTACAAAGCACAAACCTGAGTAGCACTCACTACCGCATCGACATGAATATCGAGACCCTCTCTTCGGAAAACAGGATCTTCTCGAACCTGCAATAAATAATGTTTCAATACGTGTAGCGTAGGATGGTCTATAAAAACATACATGTGGCGAGGTTTAGATGTGTTACATTTATTGTAATATAAAGATCGCCAGGTTGATTTCCATCAGGATCTGCTCCACCACTTTTAGGAATCCTGATAGTTTCATTATTATCAATTCCTGGAAGCATCAAAACTCAAATGTAAGAATCCATAGTAAACGACAGATGTTGGCAATAGCTTGCAGGAATGCTGCGTGATTTAGTTCAGTTGAGCCACTCAACAATACACATCTTCTTTGTTTTTTAATAATAAACAAATAAACTTGCAGGACCTAAATAACAAGCTTTATCGAGCTGAAGACTCAGTTACACAAAGAGCACAGAAAAGAAAAATAAAGACCATTACTAACTTTCCTAACCGAAATCTAAGCACTATAAGAGAAATTAATATCCATAAATTTGTCATTTGAAGATGAAAGATATCGGCATCATGCAAAATACTCAAAAATGAGAAAAAAATGCTAACTGACTTGAAAATTTAAATGTAGATCAGAATCTAAGTCGTGAAACTTCCAATTGCGAGGAATGGAGTATTAAAGCATACCCGGCATCACATTAATATTCACTGTCTTCGGTCCTCTAACAACTCGATCTCCCTTGCATGACTTGCAGAAGCTCTGCATGTGGATAACAACAACAGGTGCTTCAATGTTAACTTACATGCAGCAGGAAATATAATCCACATTGCAGTACATTCTTTGAAGTTTAAATAATTCAATGAATACAGAAAAGACACAAAAAAACAGATCATCTGAAGCCAAAATCTCCTTAAAGGGTTTATTTGTTTGGTTAGAAACATGAGGTTTTTGCTCTTGACTATCATTAAGATTGACCAGGGGCAAACTATAAAGCAAAGGGGAACTTCTTGTAATGATGCTTAAGTTACAGCATATTTCTAACTAAGCCCTTTTCATTAAATGGATGAACAGAAGTACGTCGAATTTGTCTTAAGTCTATCAGTGCCTCACCTACAAAGAATTACAAATTCGTGAAACGTGAAACTAAATTAAGACATGCATCCGGACGTATATACTTCTTTAGGCACTGCTGATTCCAAGTCGTAATTAGTCCTATTCCTGGCTTCTAACAAATGATACAGGTGAAACTAACGGTGAAGTCCATTTGACATGACTAAGAATTTGGCATTACTCAAAGGACCTTATTGACATCTGCAGCATACTAGCAAAATAACAACTACAGACGCCACAAGAACAGTTGCCAACAAAAAATAGCTTCCGCATGTTTATGATAGAGTATCCTCATATCTAAAAGATGTGCAATACCGTCACAACTTTTCCCGTTCCACCACAACGTGTGCATGTCGTTTGCATTCTAAATAGACCAGTCTGCATGGCTACCTGCACATTTAAAGAACCGAATTTAACTAACAACACAGAAATGAGGAGTTTAGAGAACCAGCAAAATGAAGGATAATAAAACCAACCACTCCCGAACCCCTACAAGTCTGACATGTTTCAGGCATTGTTCCAGGAGGGACACCAGTTGCACCTGCAAAACATACCCCATGAACATCAAAAAATTGAGAAAGGACAAAAATGCCTAATTTAAACTGCAAGTCAATAGACTTTGAAGTTAAAAGTCATCTATCATACCACAAGCTTCACAAGGTAAAGAAGTTTGAAATGTCACAGTTTTGGAGCAACCACGGACAGCTTCCATGAAAGAGAGTTCAAATGCAACCTAAGCAGAGCAATTTATAGAAAGAAATGATGTCAGCACAATGGAGTTTTAGTTTTTACTCAACACTTTACATCTTCAAATTTGTTTCCTCAGAGGGCGAGACAGACCTTCACATCTTGGCCTCCAAATCCTTTTTGCTTGAAGAATTCTTTGAAAAACTGCTCCAGTTGCAAGAGATGTCAAATTAGTATCTGAGGAAAATTCAAATGTTCTGAACAAGATAATTTAACGATAAGCAGCACAAGTAAGAACATCTGATTCTGATTCCGTGTTAGCCACTTCTAAGCAAATGCTCAACTGTATAGAACAGAACAACTTTAAATCTACCCTTCACTTCTGCAATACAATCACTTTGATGTATCGAGTTTGAAATGGATCCAAGATAATGGATCTAGATGCATAACATGGACTACTCAACTAAGAAAGTGATCCCTGTTATGTTTCTATATATCAAAATAAGGATGTAGTTTGTATCACCAAAAACAGTTGAACACAACCATCATAGTGCATGGCGCCTATTAAAAGAAGTGAAGTCATTCTTATCTCAACCAAAGAAACAATATGAGGAGTTTTGTGAATGGAAAATCACATTTCACAAAAAAGATGATTTGCAAATTGAACAGTAAGAAATTAACTGAAGACATATCAATTAGATTTTTTTATCCGAAACTACTCCCGGAGGACCTTAATTGCCCAGCTTAGAGCAAGCACTGTGGCCAGGAAGAATTTTATGTGATACCTAAGCCATGGAAGACTTCCAAATTGCACGTGCTATGGTGCTTCCATGGCCAAAAACGAACCCGAGTCTCAAATTTGATTGAGGCCGGACATCCAACGTCCGGCTATCATTAAAAACATGTGAAAGAGAGAAAGAGAGAGGCACACTCGTCTCTCATGAAAAAGTAGTTCACTCCTCTACCAAGAACATTGATGTCTGAACAGAACTGTTTCCAACTTCGTTACAGGAATCACGAACGATGACGAAAAGCAACCAGAGCAGTTGCTTTTGCATTAAAGGAGACAATTGCCTAGCATAGTGCTCGCTCTCTTACATGTACGCTTTCAACTAAAGTATAAATGTGCAGTAATGTATGAAGTAAACGCATGATAAATATGTTAAAATTCATAAAAAATAGAGAAATCCTCACAAAATTAAGAGATAAGAAAATATGAAGGCATGTGAAAAGAATTCATTACATCATTCACTCCACCACCACCAGCACCAGCTCCGGGTCGAAAAATATCCTCAAATGGATTAAAGCCCTCATTGAATGGACTGGGGCCACCACCACCAGCACCTTGTTGTTCAAATGCATCATGACCAACCTATTTGCAGAACAAGATTAGGAGACTTATGTAAAGAGAGCAGAAAGGCTGAAGATAGTTCGAAATTCGAACTTTTAGACATTTGTGATTGATGAGTTCAAAATATTGAAGTTATTTGAAAGATGAAAATTGCAACTTAGAAAGAATGACACCAAAAAGGAACATAAATTTGTAAACTAATCCACATAATGCAAAGAACAAAAAAGCTGAATGGCAAAAGCAGATTAAAAACTATCCTATATCGAAGAACATCACTTGAGCGTATTCGTTGCATTAATATCTACTAGGAACAAATAGAGAACAAATCCGCATACCTGGTCATAATATGATCGCTTTTCATTGTCTTTTAAAACCTAAATCGTACGTAACACGAGAACAGATAGAATTAATATGACAAAAAAGAGCGAAGGGGTTATAATATCTAAGAAGAAAATCGTAAAAGTATACCTCATAGGCTTTTTGAACCTCTTGAAACTTCTTTGCAGCATCAGCGTCACCTTTATTTGTATCTGGATGAAACTTTTTGGCGAGCTACATATACATGCAAAAAAATAGAATTAACCTGTGTTACAACGATACGCCTAAAAATAAAATTCAGCCGTATCGATACGTATATACACGGATACGCGTACTAATACTCCAATACTTCAAGATACAACTCAGTTAGAAAACTTTGACTAAATATTAGATCTCAATACCTTAATATTAGAAAATTTGGATATTTTACTAGATTCTATGATAAATTTTAACTATAAATATTAGTTCCAAATCTGTCCACTGATCTTGCTCTAGACTTTCTTCCTTCTTATCCAGACTTTTTCACTCCAGTGAGGTTAATCATACATGTATGTATTTTGTTAAGTTTCTATCTTATATATAATATATTTATGTTAAACTACTGATATGCCGTATCGCCGTATTTTAGTTTTTCAAGTTGGTGTATCATAGTAGTGTATTGGTATCTTGTATCCGGTACCGTATTCGTATCGTTGCAACACAGGAATTAACTCAAGAAAAAGGATAACTACAACATTAAAAATGTGCTTATAATCATGGAACTCAATACAGCAATCCAGGTGGTATCATCAGTAACCCTGAAATGATGTTATATGCTGAAATTTTTACGGGCCATCGTAATACAGCATAAGCCAAATTCCGTTCCACCAACGTATCACATGGGATGACGATCACACTATACAATAAGTCAACAAATACAAGAATTGCAAGCAGTTTGTTGCGCGTGTAATGCAGATAAAGGAACATACCCCGTGATACGCTTTCTTAATTTCAGATACACTTGATTTCTTGCTGACTCCAAGTATATCGTAATAATCTCTACATACTGAGCCTATAAGAGGAAAAGCCACGTTTAAACAACAATTATAGTTAATAAAAAAAAAAACAGCTTCAAGGATCATTTCTTGGGTGCAAAAGAACTTGAGAACAAAGAAAAGAATCTTTAGTACCAGTCGCATGAATCTTCCTCGTTGAACCCAAACACCCGTGAAAAACTCCATTTAGAAAAGCACCAGTACTAAATTTTGCTGAAACACCCAAAAATCAATAATAAATTAATTGAAGGGTGAAACATATTGTATATCCTAATTATGAAAAGTAAAATCCAATTAAAAACCTAACGTACCATTTTCCAAGTCTGTATACCCAAAATTCCTGTACGAATTGCAGGAATTTGAAACGAAACCCCGACCTTGCCGCAAAGAATAATTTAACTGCTCGAAAAAAACACCGAATCAATGAATATACAGTATTGAAATAAATTGATGTCCTTATATCGAAGAAAAATTTCTCGAAATCTTACATTTGGACAAGAGGGTAGCAGTTTTGAATCGAGAGACTTTCTGACAAGCCAATAAGCAAGTCTGGTACCACTGGACCTCACCATTGGAGATCAGTCTGATTGAAAATGGTGTTAGGAAGAGTTGTTTTAATGGAAACCCTAAACAGGAAGGTTGTAGGAGGAAGCGGGAAAGTAGAGCTTAGGTAATTCACTGTGTATATCTGGAAACGTCGAGAGACGAAAAGAGAAAGAGTAGTGGCGAGGGAGGGAGGGTTTATGTTTGTAAATAAATGTACGTCTGGGGGTCGTTCCAAATTCTCTATCTAGCTGCGGCCGTGTTCATTCGCCTGTCGGGCTTTGTTTGGTCCGGTAAAATCGGTTTATGAGGCCCGTTCCTACGCGCGATCCCCTCTGTTTTTCAGGGGACGATGGTCTATTTGGGCTATCCATCCTGGTTATAATCATCATTGTTATAAAAAAGTATGAAGTTTGTCTTTGACAGGGACCATTATCCGAAGGTCTGGGAAATTCCGTATGGAGTATTCATTGGACGGCTGGAAAAGGATTCACGGTGTTTACCATAAAAGGGTCTCCTGCCATTTTTATGGTCAATACCATACTTTAAATACCTTTCGAAGTTCTTTCGATTTTTCACAGATTGTGTGATCATCGAACCAACCTAAATCCTTTGTTTACCCATCTTTTAGCAAATATATGCCATCAAATCATGATTTCCTAGACCTTAACAGTATAGCTTCAACAGCTCAGACGAACCGTCGGTCGAGAGAGAGATGGGTGGAACTCGACATTATTTTCTCAAGATTTCTCAGCACCCTTTTTATCTATTTTGCCTCTGTGAAGCCTTAGTGTTTTTTTTTGTCTGTTAGATTCCTAGGTATCGACATCGTTAATGGGAAGGTGATGTCTTCTGATGTACATGATGTTTACTTTACAGTCCCAAACTAAAATCCTAACCCTAATTTTTGTTTAAATTTTAATTCTTTTCTTTTTCCTTTTTTTCTTTTAACGGGTTTAGGAAGTCGATTTTGTTAACGGGTTTGTTTTTCATTGTGGATTTGTTTCGATCTTTTATTTGGTGTTTCTTATTTACAAAAATTTCATTGACAATGGGAAGCTCATAAATCAGTATATTCTTGCAAAGATGCCTAATTGGTTCAACACTTTGAGGGACCTCTTTGATTCAACCCTTTCTGGTATGTCCCGTACTCATCCGTCACCCAAATCAGCTGAGCTCACCATCTACTTTCAGATAATTGAAATGGCCTTTCAGTTGGTTCTGTTAGTGATACTTTCTTCTGTGTAAGTACTTCCATATGTTTTTGATTCAATTTAACCTGAATGATTAACAACAGCGTTATGAATTTGTCAATTTTGTAATCGTGTTTGCATATTTGAGAGATTGGGTATATAATCTCTACGTACAAGGTTATTTACCCTTCAAATTCTTCTTCAGAGTCTTCATTGTCTTCTTATTCTATCTCAGAGAACGAACATTAAAAATGCCCCAGCCTCACTTCCAATCACCGAGGAAAATCAGAAATCACAGAGGCAAGTTGGTAGTGACCATGTTGTATGACTCTTTATCTCACTTAAAGGCTATCTTCTTCTTTTTTTGGTTTGGACCCGGCTCTGTGAATCTACAAATGTAAAGATTTTTCGTTTCGTGGACCATTTAAACGTTTAGGGGGGCCATTTATTCCATTAGATTTATCTGTTCTTTTTTGATTGGTGTGTGGAGATTATCCATTTATTTGTTCTTCTACTTTCTTCATCTTTCTTCATCTGGATTATTTATGATTCTACAACTATCTACCCATGAAACCTTCTTATCTTCTGATAATTGATTGTTGTCTAATGTTAAATGAAAGTGCTTACAGAATGCATTTATTTTGTTCTATTTTATAAATTATTGACCCTGAAATTGATTGAGGGGGCAGTTTGTGCTCTTATGGACAAGTTATAGTAACCAATTGATCTATGCAGATCCGAGTATACTTATAGTTACAGAACGTATGCAGAATATAAGGCGTTACTAACCGATAGATCTTCTTCTGTGTACAGGACGCTCTGAAAGAAGTTGCGGAATTGCAGCAAATGCAATCTCTCCATGTAAGAAAATAGTTTGGCTTCATGTTTCCCAAACTCTCCGTCACTCATCTTTTCAAGTTGTAATCCTAACTGCCATATAGGTGCATGTTAAGATAGTTACCATTCAATGGAACTTCTGATTAGACTAGGATGTTATTTGTACAACATGGACTCCAATTTCAGACATTTAATACTTCCATCCACAGTAGGCATATTTCACTGGACGGTTTTAGACTATCAAGTACATGTGCACGAAGGAACCTACTGGATATATTATTTTACAGCATTACTCTTCTGAAACTTTGGCGTTAAATTAAGATTTAACTCTAAATTATTCGTCCATTTTAATAGTTATTTTTTTGGGTTCTTACCACTTGGCTAGCTGTGTACATATCTTATACACCACTCCTTTAAATTGGTCTAAATTGGAATTTTAGGATCACTATTGTTCCATAGAATGTCAAGGCATTAGATCTCATCTGCATTATTCAAGTGTTCTCCGGCTGCCATGCACAGGCTAAATGTATACTGTTCACATCATATCCCGTCTATCGCTCTTTAACACTAAAGTTAATTCCTCTTCTCTAGGCAAGATGGTTGTTGTGTTGGTCTTAGTTGGCTATATATCTCTTTATGTTTATATCTCTGTCTTAGCTCAAACGGAAGAGCACATGGTTCTCAACCATGTAGTTGTGGGTTCGATTCCCGCATATGGCATTATTATTAGTTTAGGTAGACTAAATGGGTTCGACTCCCACATATGTCATTATTATTAATTTGGATAGGCTAAGAACTTTTCAAGCATGTTCAGAAATGTCACTCCTTGCAGTGGGAGCTTGCCTTGCTAGGGCTTAAATATCAACTTGGGATTTCTAATAGTATTGGTGGCCAACTTTGGATGAGTAAGATTTTCCTTGATAAGATGATCTTCATCTGATATTTCATTTTCTAATACCTGGTGCAGTACCGTGGCTTTCTTAGACATGTAGACAGGGAGTTTTGGTGCAACAGCATCAATGTTTGCCGTTTTATTTGTTTTTCGTTGCAGCGGTGATCAGAAATTTCAATCCTCATCTAGGCTGATGCCTGATGGTAACCAAGGTACACCTTCTCATGAAGATAAAATAGGTTTTACCATGGGTCATTGTCACCAGCAAGTAATCATAGCAGGACTTTGGTGAAAGTAACACTCAGGTCAGGTCCATTAGCCTTGGCTGCCAGCTGAGATTCGGGAGTTGTATTTCTTGGTATAGATGAACCCATAACCGATGCAAATGAATGAAAAGGGGATTATCTAGAACTGTGAACCGTTACAGCCCGGGGAAGTACTTCTGGAATGTGTCATCTATAGAGTTTAATCTGCTATGCAATTATCACTTCCGAATCAGGAGTACCCATTCGATCAACATTGTTGAAAGCACTACGGCTAATTGGGTGTCGGAGATGACCTGATACTGCATTAGGTTTGCCAAGTCCTTCCTGCAACCAAATTAAAAGCATAAGCCTATTATGCTGTGTTTCAAACTAGATTGATGTTTGCTGCTTCTTCTGCACAATAAACCCTTTTCATAGGGAAAGTGTTCATTCATGTTTTCAAAATTCTTTCTATCGTATAATATTTCTTTGATGATATGGTCTTATAGTTATCCACACTCTTAAACTGTAGCATAGCAATGTGAAAAACATGGTTGTAAAGCATTTGTGGTTCTGAATTATAATCTATATTGAGAAACGAAAAAAGGTCCACCTAAAAAACAACAGTTCAAAGTTGACCGTGGGTGACACCCAGAGGTTTCCCATGGCACTAATAGAGGGTGGGGCCCATCCCAAAATTTAGCAGGAGGTCCATCCATATTAGTGCCCTTCTTATGTCTAGAAATTCTTTGTATTATCAATATGTATATTGCTCATGAATTCTACATCCACGCAAAGTACAACACACGCACACAATCAATCACGGTTGGCTAGCTCCCACCGTTTGATCTCAAGAATAATGAAACCATTACCATGAATCTGTAACCCTAAGTGGAAAATGGATAAAGACAACTGTAACTCAAAGCATATTTTTTTAGCTTTGCAAGTATATTGTCTTAGCTTTGCGTTTTAATACTTCAAAATAAAAACAACTGTAACTCAAAGAATATTGTTTTAGCTTTGCAAGTATATTGTCTTAGCTTTGCGTTTTAATACTTCAAAATAACTGAAATATTAATTATTCGTTGATCAAGGAGGAGCAAGTTAAAAGTTATGGGTGTGCATTTCCAAAATACGGGTAATGGGAAGTTTTATTTTTGTGATTCACCAAGTGTCAACTGTTGTCAAGAAAACAATTATCAAAAACAAAATGTACCAAGTACCCAAAATTATGAGGAAGAGCAGGTTTATGAACCTTGAGGTGATATAAAGATCTCCAGGCAAGTAATTGAGTTAGCAAAAAAGGACAAGCTCTTGCAGTCTTTTGTTAATCGTATAGATCCGTCAAATATTTCATATCACATCCGATGAAATTTCTACGTTCCATCTAATTACAGCATCAAACGAGTATAAAAGATGTTAATCAACTGTGGGACTACTCTCTGAAAATTGAGTTGTAAATAAAAGTCTACATTACTTCCGGTTGAAGCAAGATTTTAGTCTTATCAGCCAAAAAATTATTTAAAATACCCAGTATTATAGTCATGAATATAGTACTACCTTTTTAGCCATTGGTCAATATGTGCTTGATATGTCATGCGACAAATATATATAAAAAAAAATCCAATAACAATAGTGTGAGAGAGTACTGACTGCATACTGATAAACGCATTTATGTGTCTATTTTCATCTCTTTTATGTATAGTGTTAGTACCCATTTTTGTACTAATTTTGGTATTTTATCACTTGTAGGTGTTTTTGGAAAAATAGGCTTTTGCGGCAAAATTGGCTCGAAAAGTTGTAAAAGGCTCCTGGGAGGACATTTGCTATTCGGACTCTCACTTTGGATAAGGGGTAACCCATTTCCAAGCAGCTGCTAAGCATAGACCGGGACTGGATAGGGGGAGGTCACATTTCTTCACATTTTCAAAAACAGAAAACTGGCGGGAAATTTTTCCAGAAAACAGACGGATTTTGGGTTGGATTGTTGATCGATTTTTATGGAGATTAAAGGGCTGAATTTGATTGGGTTCATTCCTATGGACCTAACAGGCGAGGTAAGGGTGTTGGAATGGATCCAAAGTGGCTAGAACTCGAATTGGAGGCGAAAAAAAGGTTAAAAATATCACGGTTTATTTTGGGCAAGTTTCTTGGTTTATTTATGGAAACTTACGTGAAGAAGAGGAAGAAAACTCTTCTTAGAGATTTGTTTCTATCACAGGAAGAGTTTGGACAGCTTGGATTGACTGAGAAGACGTGCAAGTGATGAGAAAAAGGAATTATCGTGACTTGTTGTGGAGAAAAAAAAAGATTTTTTGGACGGATTTAGAGAGCCTGTGGTGTATAAAAAGGTTGGGACGAGTCTTAGGAAGGTAACCAAGACCTTAGGAGAAAGTTTAGAGCCTTAGAGAAGCCAGAAAAATCATTAGAAGAAGATCGGGTTCTGCTGCTGCTGCTGTTGCCGGAGAAGACGAAGAACATAAGACCCACAGAGTCAGTTGCAGAGGCAGACTTATTTTCAGTGACAACGAGATACGGTCGCTCCTTCCTGCAGTCACCGAAGTCTTTCAGCAACGATTCCGTCTTCTGTATTAGACTTTCAGCGACTACAGTATACCCTTTTCTCCCTTGTAATCAATTTTTGAGCCATAAACATGTATTTTGAGAACACGATTAATATGAGGAGCTAAACCCCTTAGCCGAGGCAACGGAGGAAGCCATTGTTCCATGAAAAGTGGTATAGTTCTATTTTAATTATTTATTGCAATTATTTTACATGATTATTTGCATAGAACTTAAAAGAAAAATTGATTTTTATTGAGTAGTTGTGAGTTGTTTTGATGGAACATGCTAGGTTTTAAAACTTTTGATGTTTCATGCTTTGTGATTACAACTACTACTTCAAAAATCTATTAGAGGCAAATATTAGAATCACTTTAAAGAAGAATATTGCATGAATATTGATTAGAGTTTATCAATTAATTGGTCAATGGTGGAATCCGGAGTCTCGGTATTTTCTTATTATTATTGAAACAACTTTATTTAATTTTCAAAAATCCTTCACAAGCCCGAGTTGAACGAACTCTACTTACCACTTTCACTATACTTTAAAATTTCACATCACATACCGGACATTGCAACATGGGAGAGATGCCACATGGGAATTGCTTCTTTACGAAGTTGGTATTTTATGCTTCTCTTAGCAAGTTCGTTGTGCAATAATTTCTGCATACTTCTTTTAACTATATGGTGGTCAAGTACTTCTTATGGACATACAAATAATTTTATACATCTTAGTTTCCCTCTATCTTTAACATTAATAAAATTATATTTTCTTTGGTTTCTTTCCCAATGACACGGCAAAAAATTATCTCTTGAGCCACGTGAAAATAAAAGGCCATATGTATTTTTCTCAAATCAAATGGAAGCCATTCTTCAGACTTTAGTTCTCATTTAATGTTTAAATAGAGTTGAAATTGCATCCTTCTTATCTTATACATCACCTTAATTTGTAATTCCACGAGAGGAATTTAACAATATTGCTAATATATGGTAAAATAAATCAAAAATTTAGATAATTTATGTTCACCGTATTTCATCATAATTAACTTGCTAATAACTTCCTTTGGCTAATGCTAACTGCAGTATATGGTATTTTATTTTGCATACTCATAACCTTCTTTGAATATGATTTTAGTGTCCTTTTACAAGCACGAATAACATTAACTATGGTTTTTTTTGATGTGAACAAATCATTTTTACATTTTTAACCGATTTTCTAATAACTATGCTAACCGTAAAAGTCAACTAATCACAAAAAGACTGAGCTCGTCCGCAGGATCATCAATTTTAGTTTTTTGGCCGTTCCTTTACCCTTTTTCTTTTGTGCTTCGAACTGCCTTCATGTGAGGATTTGAGCACAAGACCAAGAGGAGATAATAATTGCACTTATTTTGTTGATTTACGAAAACAAAGGCATTATAGGATTTAAATGTTTATGTACAGCTTAGTGTTGGTAAGTGCAAGAGTAACGTGACCTTTGGTGCAACATATGTACATTCAAATTTAATGCATTCTCAATATGTAATTTCTTCGATGATTCAACACTAAAATCGTCAAGCCGTTAAGTTAGTGAGTTCTTCCGCTTCATTCCTTTGTAAAAAAATTTTGTTAAACATGATATTAACATCACATTTTTCTCTATGTTCCTCTTTTTGCACCACTTGATTTTCGAAAGTCTTCCTTGCTCCAACTACTTTTTCGGTCGATCTCAAAACTTGAACTTCCAACTTAGTTTTTGTCCATGTTATAGTGAAGCTCTTTAGGATGGAAATATGTATGTGTGTAAATGTGTCTCTATTGTGAATAATTTTGAAAGTTTTATACCTTTGATTAGGACTGATTTTTTTAGCGTACTTCTCATATATAATCTTAGTTATCTTCTAAAGTGAATAAACTATATATCGGCTAAACTATTCTTGAAAAAATATATATATATATAAAAGTAAATGTAGGCATTGTTTATTGTTGAATTAGCAAGCTTTACGTTAAATAAGCATGATAAAAAGGCGATACAACGACGTTAAAGTCAAACCCCATGAATTAGCAAGGAGAAAAGATCTACCATTAGTTAGTTCCCAATGATACTTACAACTGACTGTAGGAAATAAATTAACTTGGATTATTAAGTCTCTTTATTGGTACTGGCCTTTACATTATGTTTTTTATTTTTATTTATTTTTTCACTTTGTTGTATAGTAAATACGGTTGGCAACCTGAAGCAAGGCATCAAGATTCGTATGCAAGACAATTTACAAAGGCTTAATTAAATTAAATTAAATTATTTTATATTTTAAGGTTTTCATTTTTATGGACGTCCAAACGAGCATTTTTCTGTTTTGGGAATTAGAAGAAAAAAAATCAAGAAGTTTTGGTAGACATACCTTCGAGATCTATCATGATTTGGTGACTATTACACGTTTTAACCATCACCCATACACCTTGGCGAATGATGATTAGTAACTTGAATTGGCCAAAAATTTAAGACATCTACAATAGCAAGATGTATCAGATTGTCATGATTGAGTAACCCATGTTTTCAAGTTGAAAAGAGATTCTTTGATAAAATAAATCAAGGAAGAAATTCTTTGTGTAAAATAGTTGTATTTCATGTGTGTACAAGATTAAATTTCAAAAATGTTTATTAATAATTTTTTCCTTTTTTACTCTTGAAAAATTATGAAAAAAAATCTGAATTGTGGAACAGATTCACAAATTTATTTGTGCTAATCTTTAGATGAAAAAAAATGACCCAATTCTTTTTTTAACACGAAGAAATGTGTGATATAGGGTCTATATGGTTGTAGGAACCGAATCTCTCTATATGATAAACAAAAAAATTATTAAAAAATAGTTGGAGATACAGGTTCATCGTATATTTTCGGAAAAAGGTGGATATCCAATTTATCATCAGATATTGTTCCCTACAACCCAATCTGTCATGAATGCTTAATTGCCACATCATTGGGGATGTTTTTTCTTTTACTGTCGCATATTGATGAGTGTTATGCATCCAATTATACTTATGATGTGATAAGCAGTAAAACAATATATTTACAATGTTTTTTTTTTTTTTTTTTTTTTTAAAAGGTCATAGTTGTTGTCTAGGAACCCAATATCTTTATGAATTACTAATCGCTAAATAATAATTTGGCAACGCAAGGTCACACTTATCAGAGGTCTCTGACCATGGATTTGGGGAAACAACTCAAATCAGATTGTGTTTCTCTTCGAATAGATTTTATGGATTGATTTTTAAAATCTAAACTTATTGCTTTCAGATTCTTAGATTTTTTTATATTCTAAGTAAAAATCGGAATCCTTCATTTCTTCAATTTAAACCTAATTTGTTAGATAAAAATGCACATCATTATCCACGTAAGTAACATTATACTTTTATTGCCATCAACTTTGAAAAGTGGTATTTACGTTCAATTATCACTACTTAATTCCCCTGGAAGCAATAAATAAAACACACACCAAGATAAACATTATGGAAATCATTAATGGTGTACCTAGATAGATAACATAAACCGGACTATATGAATGAGATAGATGAATACGTATATTAATGGTATTTTAAAGTATTTTCATGCGATATATACAACAATTTAAAAATCATATGTTGAATATCAAAGACTACGTTACACATGACACTAATCAGAGGTTGAGCCGGGGCCGTAGGGCCCCAGTGATACCTAGTTCAAAAATAGTATCCAAAATGTGGGTGTATACAAAAATTTCGCTACGTGGTGGAATCTGAGAGCTCAAATACCTGTGAGAAATATTTGTGGCGAGTACTGGCGAAGTACCTTGAAAAAGCGGGGGTCTAACAACCTCACCCAATATTTCGCTTAGCAATCTGTATGGACTAACTCCAATATACTTTTAAGAGAATCAACTAGACAGTCAGACTCAATCTTAATAAAAAGTATATCAAAGAGTTATATCTCAATTTCTCGATTCAATCCCAACTCAAACAAATAAAAATCTACGAGTCTGATTGAATACACGAGAAATAGCTTGAACGGTACCTAAGACCAATGTACAAGGATCAATCAACAACCAAAGGTTGGATTTACCAATTGATCGATACAACGCACAACCTGTGATATTTCAATTATATATCAAAATATAATGCGGAAAAAAAATAACACAGACACCAGAAGTTTGGTTAATGAGGAAACCGCAAATGCAGAAAACCCCCGGGACCTAGTCCAGATTGAACACACACTGTATTAAGCCGCTACAGACACTAGCCTACTACAAACTAACTTCGGTCTGGACTGTAGTTGAACCCCCCCAATCAATCTCACACTGATCCAAGGTACAGTTGCGCTCCTTACGTCTCTGATCCCAGCAGGATACTACGCACTTGATTCCCTTAGCTGATCTCACCCACAACTAAGAGTTGCTATGACCCAAAGTCGAAGACTTTAATAAACAAATTTGTCTCACACAGAAAAGTCTATTGAATAAATAAATCTGTCTCCCACGGATAAACCTACGAGTTTTGTTCCGTTTTTTGATAAATCAAGGTGAACAGGAACCAATCGATAACCCGGACTTATATTCCCGAAGAACAGCCTAGAATTATCAATCACCTCACAATAATCTTAATCGACTAGCGAAACAAGATATTGTGGAATCACAAACGATGAGACGAAGGTGTTTGTGACTACTTTTATATCTTGCCTATCGGAGAAATTAATCTCAAGCCAATCTTACGATTGTACTCAAATACGATAGAAACAGCAAGATCAGATCACGCAACTACAGAGAAAATAGTTGGGTGTGGCTTCACAATCCCAGTGAAGTCTTTAAGTCGTTAACCTACAGGGTCTCGATAGAAACTTAAGGTTAAAGGAGAATCGACTCTAGCTTATACAACTAGTTTCACACATGAGGTGTGGGGATTAGGTTTCCCAGTTGCTAGAGTTCTCCTTTAGATAGTCTCCAAATCAGGGTTTGCAATCTAAGTTACCTTGGTAATGAAGCATTCAATATTCACCGTTAGATGAAAACCTGATTAGATTCAAGCTAATATCTTTAAACCGTTAGATCGAACTTAGCTTGTTATACACAAATGAAATGTAACTTCATTTAGGTTTGAGTAACCGTACCTAAACGTGTATACCTAGTTGGTTTAACAATAGTTAACCAATGGTTAACCATATGAGCACTTTCATATCAACCTTATTCATCTTCACCATAACTAGTTCAAATGACTCAAAAGAACTAGTTAGAGAGTTGTTCAATTGCTTAGATCTCATAGAAGTATATAAGACACAATCGAAGCAAATACGATTTTGATTCACTCGAATCGATTCATGAACATTATAGCCACGGTTTTCAAATATTGCATTCCTTAATTTATAAATGTTTTAGTTCACGAACAAACCGTTTTTAGAAAATAACCCACTCAAGTACGCATACTTAAGTACCCGGATTGAGCTTGTTTTCAGTTCACAAACTTCAGCAGAAATTCACGGGATGTGAACTTCCGGCAGTACGCGTACGGGTATGCGGACTTAGCTCCGGACATCCTAAACCAGTAAAGTACGCATACTTTGGTTCAAGGATTTTGGACTTACACAAGTATGAGTTCACATACAATGTTTATATCCATTCAAGGTTATATATTCTAAACTCTCATTTCAATCATTGAAACATTCTTAGAGGATGTTATATAGCGGTTATTCACATACTATTTTTCATCAAAGCGGTTTTCAAGAGATTGAAACAATCAACATAACTTTCGTCACGAGTAAAGATAAACTTGGCCAAAGCGAAAGCTTACCAACACATATTTCGAGAAATAGATAAGCGAGATAAACTCGGCTCGAAATAGAAAATGTGTATAATCGAAGTCTATATAGCAATAAGACTTTTGTCTCAAGATAGGAGATAGAATAGATAGACTTTTGAGTGATAGATAAGTTCAAGTCTCCACATACCTTTTTGTCGATGGAGATCCACCAGTTCTTTGAGTAGTTCTTCGTCTTTGCATGATGAACGCAATGGAGTTTAGAGCTCAACTACACTTACTATCCTAGTCCGAGACTTAGCTATAAGTAGACTAGAAATCAAGACTTATAGTTTTGGCAACTAAACTTGACAAACAAGCTTGAGATAGCAACGCTTGCGAGTTCGACCGAGCAGTGCTCTAACAATCTCCCCCTTTGTCAATTTTAGTGACAAAACTATCAGTACGTATGAAATACAAAATAAATAAACTTTGCAGCTTCTCATCCACATGCATGATCTCCTTGGTTCTTCAACATTACGCGAAATCTTCGTCACTTCCAAGTACTCCAATGATTCCAAAGATATTCAATCAGCATCACCGTTGTTGAAGATTCGTAGCCATAACAATAAGAAAACAAAAGCTCTCAATCATTGTTACACAGTGTCATAGTATTATTACACAGCATCAAAGTTCAATTGTACACAACTTCGAAAACAATACTATGGTGATATGTATCACTCCCCCTTAGTCAATACTTCATCTCATATGAAAACCACTCCCCCTTACATAATGATCCGAAAACCATATGTATTTGTAGTGTGAACTACACATTAATTCTCCCCCTTTTTGTCAATAAAATTGGCAAAGGTACGAAAACTAGTGGGATCCTAATGAAATTTCCATAGAGACACTTCATGACCAAAAGAAAGTACATATCAACTTTTTTAGATGCAATTATATAGTCGAAACTAAATGCATTCATCAAGGAGTTTATAAAGATACAAGATAACCCCTATAATATTCCACAGCCGCACTCCCCACAAAGATTTGGCAATTAAGAACAAGTTCAATTAAGAACTCTCCCCCATAAAATGTCATTTCCGAAAGAACAACAAGAGCGACCTTACTTTCACGAGAAAATAAGGATTTCTTTGGACATTAACAAATCATATGAAACATGAATTTGCATCCAAGAATCTCAATTAAATTAACCACAAGAGAACCCATGATTAATTTAATCGGAAATGCTCACATAAGAAAACTTACGGAGCCGCACAGTATACTCATAAAAATATGGATCAGGGAAGATCAATACTACGGAATAAACAAAGATTCATTCTATTTTCCATCACTATTTGCACAATGACATATAATAGACTTTAATCTTTGTAAACAAAAGTTCATCCTTTCTTCCATCAATATTTGCATAATGACATAAAAGGCTTCACTTTTGTTTGTCAAAAGTTCATTCAATCCTTAATCAATACTTGCATATTGACATATGAAGGACTTAACTTTTGACCACGTATGGGACAATCACAGTTCACGGACGTAAACCCACATATCCCATAACAAGTTGCAATATATAAAACCATAAAGATTAATATTGCAAAATCATCTTCCAAATAAACTTTAGAATTTAAATAAATAAATCTAAAAACATTGAATATGAAAATCGTTGGAAATAGCTATGTGTAATCACAATAATGGCTATTCCAAACCCTAGTTATCCTTCTTAAAACACAAGAATAAATTCTCATAAGAAGTTTCCTAGACATTGAGACCTCTGAAAAATTCTTTATCGTCCCCGAACTCCTTGTCGTCAACAACCATAGGAACATATGGTTCATGAAGAAATGAGTCAATTCCAACAAACCTTCTGGGCTGATGATGTCGAACCAGGGCCTTCTGAATTTCAAGAGTTCTCATAACAAAAGCCTTTATTTGTTGAATCTCATTTCTTGTCTCCTTCAACTCTTCAAGAACATCAGAAAACTTCTGAGAATTTGAAGGAACAACTCTTGGCTTCCTCACATTCCTTCTTTTTGTTTTCAAAGTTGGAGGTAACGGAGATCTTTCTTTTTCCTTCATGATTGATGGCTTAACAATCATTTTAACATCTTTTCCATCAGAAGACATGATGCTTGGAGTATCCATATGCGTACGGGTTTGTGAGAGGAAATCACAACTTAAACTCAACAAGCAGTCTTAAGTTAAAATGAGTTTCAGGGAAGGAAAAAGGAATGTAGGGTTACAGAACCTTTATACACTTAAAGGATTCACGTCCGCACAACTCATACCATATAAAAGGCAGAATTGTCAATTTTAACCCTCTTTTATTTTTTAAACCGGGAAGTCCTTTCCAATATCAATTAGATATGAAAAGCGGCATGAATTCCAGACTTTACAATTCTCCCAGAGCAAAAACAAAAAGAAAATCAAAAAAACTAAGGACTTTTCTTTTCTTAATGCCTGAGGTGTGCAAAATCTTGTCTCTTTTGATCAGGCACATGAGACAAGATGCACTAACCAACACAAATTAAGTTGTGCTGGGGTGAACAATAATCTATCCACCATATCCTTTTCGATCGAAATTCATAGAACCCTGTTTCTCATAATGTTTAGACAATAAATTTCTTTCTAATGGTCTTGTCTTATCCTTGGAAACTAACTTCTTTGACGAAGATAAAATCTTACATACCTCAGCGGTCTTTTGAACAAGTTTGAGCTTGTTTGTTAATTGGTTCGCTCTTCGTTGAAGTTTGTTGACATGCCTCAATTTGTGTTTATACTTGAAACACTTTGAAAATTCATGGCCTTTGAGCGAAAAATAAGAGCATGTCAACCTGGAACATGATTCAGGCATCTGAGATGTGCAAGCTGCCAGACACATAGTAGAACCTGAAAAGTTTGATAGAGAGTTTCCAACAGAAAGGTCAATTTTTTCTTCTAGAAAGGTTGAGGTTTCTCCTGAAAGACTATCGAGATTGATGTATGTATTCCTACAATTATCAAAATCAATATTTTCAAAAAGAAGTGCAACACTTGACTTTTCGTCTTCATTAGAATCATAGTTGTCAGACATTTCATCAAGAGTTGCAGCAAGACCTTTGTTCCCAGTGTATTTCTTTCGATTTGGACACTCATTTGCAAAATGACCAAAACCTTTACACTTAAAGCACTAAGGTATATCCTCGTCATCAGTTTCATCATTATCCATGTTTTTAGGAGGAACACGATTATGGGGTTTATCTGACGACCTGGATTTATCTCTGGAGAACCGTTTACTTCTCTTCAAAAGAAGATCCCTAAAATGTCTTGTGATCAACGAGACTGACTTGTCAAGATCTTAATCTGATGAATCAGCCTTAGAAAGATCATCTTCAGAGATGCAAACACTTTTACTTTTATCAAGTAATTTAGTGTTCTTTTGTGCTTTAAAAGCAACATCCTTACCAGATTTGGATGTATGCTCATGATCAAAGATCTTTAACTTCCCAATCAGAGTATTTCTGGAAAGCGTTGCGATATTATTTCCTTCAACGATGGCATGCTTCTTAGAACTGTATCTGGAGAGCAGAGATCTGAGAATCTTCATCACAATGTCTTTTTCAGGAATAGTCTTACCCAATGCAAAGGATGCATTAACAATTTCAGACACTTTGTGATTAAACTCATCAAATGATTCTTCATCTGCCATACGAAGGTTTTCCCAATTAGAATTTAGGTTTTGAAGCCTAGCTTCCTTTTCACAGGTATTCCCTTCAAATACGGCTTCTAAGATATCCCAGGCTTGTTTAGAATTTGTGCACGTAGTCACATGATGCTGAAGATCTGGGGTAATGGCATGTATGATAGCATTTAAGCCGTCAGAATTTTGCTTTGCAGCAAGGATTTCTTCTGGACTATATCTACCAATATCCTTGGGTATAGACATATCGCCTTCGGTATCAACCGGGGGAGTATAGCCATTAACAACACGTACCCATGTTTGAATATCACGAGCTTGAAGAAAATCACGCATAGCAATTTTCCACCACAAGTAGTTTGAGCCATCAAAGACTGGTGGTACGTTTATGGAGATAGAATTTCTGTCCATAAAGTCAGATCGCTACAAACACAGACTTATAAGGTATTTAAATATGTTTGCATGCTCTAATACCAATTGAAAAAGCGGGGGTCTAACAACCTTACCCAATATTTCGCTTAGCAATCTGTATGGACTAACTCCAATATACTTTTAAGAGAATCAACTAGACAGTCAGACTCAATCTTAATAAAAAGTATATCAAAGAGTTATATCTTAATTTCTCGATTCAGTCCCAACTCAAACAAATAGAAATCTGCGAGTCTGATTGAATACAAGAGAAATAGCTTAAACGGTACCAAAGACCAATGTTCAAGGATCAATCAATTTCAATCAACAACCAAAGGTTGGATTTACCAATTGATCGATACAACGCACAACCTGTGATATTTTAATTATATATCAAAATATAATGCGGAAAAGAAATAACACAGACACAAGAAGTTTTGTTAACGAGGAAACCGCAAATGCAAAAAAAAAACGGGACCTAGTCCAGATTGAACACACACTGTATTAAGCCGCTACAGACACTAGCCTACTACAAACTAACTTCGGTCTGGACTATAGTTGAACCCCAATCAATCTCACACTAATCAAAGGTACAATTGCGCTCCTTACGTCTCTGATCCCAGCAGGATACTACGCACTTGATTCCCTTAAAAAAAAAAAGGGAACATCATAGGGAAAGTCGCAAAAAAATAGCCGTGAAAAAATACTGAAGATGTGGAGAGTCATGCAAAAAAAATCTAAGGAGCAAAGTATGAATGAAGCGGTATAAAATGGGTTGAAGAGTCTTCGAGCTATGATGAGTGGTTCACGAAGCCGTGGAAGTGGATTGTATTTAGCATATTCAATTGAAGAGGCAAAGCGATCACCATTCACAATTAACATTTTGTATGCAGAATTGCCACCGAAGTACACTTTTCCCACCTTTACTCGTATCTTTGATGGGTCAGGAAATGATATGCAACATATAAAGTGTTATACTCTCTCACTATCATAATGGGAACAAAAAGATGCAGTCTTACGAATATATTTTCTTGCGAGCTTGTGGGGAAAAGCTTTGGAATGGTTTGATGCTTTCCCAGAATCTTTCATTCCATCATTCCGCGAACTTCAAAGGATATACCTATAAACTTACATGCATAATAATTTACTGAAACCTGGGGTGGAAATGTTATTTAATTTGAAACGAAGACCCGATGTAAGTTTGTGAAGCTTAGTTATGAGGTGACGAACTCGGGTGAGAGTCCGAAGCTAATTTGGTTAGTGCGTTCATTAATGCATTATGGACTACCGATCTGGTGTACATGCAGATATTCAGATTGAATGACACATTGAAGATGCCAGAGTTGCGAGAGTACCAAGAAGAGTATATTGCTTTGAAAGAAAAGTAAAGAGAGGCAATGGTACAAATGAATGTTGCGAAGGTGTTGATGGGTGAAAACGATTTGCTGGTTTTTTAGGAAAGTAAAGAGACGAGCATGCGGGCGGAGACTCCTCGAACGAGCAAATTTCTTAAACCTTTTTCAAACAGATGCACTGTAAGGGAGTGCTTTGAGTTCGAGAGATCAATCTGTAGGACTCCGACCTAAACCAAGACAATGGCCGTTCCAGAGTCAATTCGGTCACAAAGAGGGATGAGGGTTGATCTTTAGGAGGGAAGCCGAGAAGTGTGTGTGAGATCAATGATTGTGAATGTGTTGATGATTTCTGCAAGTTTGTGAACTGTTGAGTTCAGATGAGATAAGTTTTGATCGATTGAGTGACAATTTCTTTCCTATCGAAATTGTTGTCCTTCTCAATCGTGGATTCAGAAACTTATTTATATTTTAAGAATTATAGACACATTGATCCCAGTAAGTCTGACGGTTGCTGGAGTGAAAGAGTGGGAAAGTGGAAAATCGTGGTTAAACCAGTTCTTCGTCGTGCAGAGACTTGGTTGATTGTCCATCCACTACTTTGATAACTCCCTCAACTGCTTGCACAACTTACTCACATTTTTCATCGTGGGTGTACACACGTATTGTAGGCCGCCAGACCAAAACCCTAGTCCCCCACGTGACGTGATTGATGTCTCGTAAATGTGGAGTCTGCAAGGCAGACGTGTATTTAATCAGTCAGTTGTTGACTTGACTAGACGATGAGTCTTAGCCTTGATGAGTCGAGCATAATGAACGAATGTGATATGCTCTGAGACTAGAGCTGGCAAACGGGCGGGCCGGGGCTGGCTTGTTACGGGTTACATGGGTTCGGGTTAACACGGGCCAAAACCTGCGGGTCGATATTCTTCACGGGTTGTCATTTCTTCAACCCGCGCCCATAACGGGTAAAGCTTGAGGGTTCATGGGTTACCCGGCTTGTTTGATTAAAAATTAAATTAAATTTTAATTAAGTTAATTTATGACAAATTACAAGGATCAAACACAAGTATTACAAGAATCAAACACAAATCCTTCCCTGTAACACCTAACATACATCTAATCACTCCATTTTCAGCTCAACCCATCGTTGCTTCAATCGCAGCAAGAATTCTATACATTTGAAAGTGAAGTTTTCCGCTTGCTGAGAATCATCCAAATGATGGAAACCAACTCTGCCCTCAGTTGAGCCAACCTATATACAAAATAAAAAAAAATTAGTTAGTCAGGAAACATAAAAGAATTAGTCACCAACCCCTTTTAGAATTAGTAGATAACTTTACCTGATGTTTATTGAGGTCAACAACAATCAAATTTCGATCTGTTGTTCCTAGACCATCAAAGAATATGTTACAGATAGGGAATAACAACGTTATGGGAGCTGTTGTGTATGGAGCGGAGTCTGCTTCCTAAGATCCCAGTACCTAAATCAATTAAGCAAAAAACTTAAGACACATTATTCAAATAAAAAAGCGAGAGCTAGTGAACATGATTCTAGGACTCAAGAGTACATGGAATAGAATCCACAATCTAATTGATTAGGAGTCATCCTAATCTTATAACTGCATCTGTTCGAATATGGAAACTACAAAATTGCAACTAGGCGCCAGTATACAAACAATCTGATAAACTTATGCCGAATCAATTACATCATATTCATACCATATAATCAGATCAAGACAATAGAGTTTACCAAATACAATTAGACCTAGAAAATTGACAAGTAATCATATCTAAAGCAAAGACTGTGAACCTTAAAAGAAAAAATGATCATAGAGTTCATAAAAATTAAGGACTCAGAGAAGCCATGTTCCTAAAAATGAGCAATAGATCAATCAGGTAGCTAAAAGATCAAAAATAAAAAACCCAAATAGGAAATGAATTTGTGGTGTAATTAGAAATCACAGAAACCCCCAACTTAGAAATCAAAAAAATAAAAAACCAAAATAGGAAATGAATCTGTGGTGTAATTAGAAATCACAGAAACCCCCAAATTAGAAATCAACACAAACCCATTACAAATACAGGAAACTTGAACAACCTTAGATGAATCATGAATTAAACAAGGGGTTTTTCTTCTTTTTGCATACATGATACTTGAACAACCTTAGATAAAGATTTTACAAACCCCAAATTGATACCAAACCATTCACAAAACCCTATCCAACACTAATTCAAAAAATGAGAGTATCATAAAAGTGATGGAGATTTAATACCTGTAAATTTTGGAGAAATCCAACTGAACCTGAAAATCATCGAAAAACAATCAAAACCTTTGCATCAAACAAATTGAATAAACAAACATGTTGTACAAAACAAAAATAGATTTATCGAGAAGATGTAAAGAGAATTAGGGGTTTGGTTTATTATTCACCTTCAAAGAAGAAGACGACCTAAAAAAGATCTGTTAGGGAGTAGATTGATTTGGTTTACCGAGTTTTAGTTTAAGATCATTTTTATTTTTGAGTAAACCCTAAAAAATTCAAAAACACAAATAAATTTGAGTAAACCCTAATGAAAAGAAGAAGAAGAAAGAAGAGAAGAACAGATGAAAGTTGATGGTTTGGTGAAGAAAAAAAGAAGAAGAAGAAGAAGAAGAAAGGTTGCTGCTTCCGCAACCGAGAGACAGAGAGAGTGAAGAAAAAAGAAAAACTAGGGTTAGGATTATAAATCTGTATATATATAATTTTTGGACGGGTTTACGGGCCGGTCCGGGTTAACCCGTTTTCCCACAAGCCTCTATTTCTTCAACCCTAACCTGGCTTGTTTAGGACCCAGCCAAGCCGGGCGCGGGTTTTCACGGGCCGGGCCGGTCCAACCCGCGGGTTTTCGGCTTGTATGCTAGCTCTATCTGAGACTCATGGATTGAGCATAAGGTGTCTGTTGAGACAGAATAATGGAAAGACGTTCAGTCTTGATGAATTCTGATATATCATTTTACCAGTCGAGGTAATAATGATATTTTGATAATTTGGATCAAGCATCCGATGAGATTGCTCGATCAAGGATTTATTTTGATATGTCGAGACAGGAAATCAAAGATATTACAGAATGCTCATTTTTGATCTAATATATCATGAATGATCGAATGACAAAGTAGGAATCAAAAATATTGGATGGTCGTCTGTTCGAACCATGTTGCTCAGTCGAGCAAAAATGTTGGTAGCAGGACCAAACATTAAATATAAATTAGAATTATGATTGCTGGATCAATAATATTCTCGAATGTTGATAATTGAATTAACACGAGAAATATTGCTCAGTCGAGCAGTTAATAGTTGAATCAATGAGTTCTGATCGTGTATTTTGCTAACTTAAACAATTTAGTGTTGATAGATGAGCAACATAAATATTGCTAGTTTGAGCAAATATTGCTCGTTTGAGCAATATTGCTTCATGAATTATTGGTAGCGGGACCAAATAAAATATTAATTACAAATATTGGCAGCTGGACCGAATATAGTATAATTAATTAGGATGTTGATTGCTGGATCAACATAAACTTATTAGTGTTTGAACTTGCTCAGAATTATGATTTGCGGAGAATTTGGTTTGAAACCCAAATTTTGATCGATTGTTGATCAATTGATGATTTGGTGAAAATCAATTAATGAGTGAGAGAGGGACCAGATACATGGGATGATGGGATGTAGCACCCAGGTGCTCGAATGAGCATGCACTAGAGTCCTTTATAGACCAGTTGGTGAAAGGATGATTAAATGCTCGTTTAATCATTATTAAAATAGTGCTTGTCTGAGCATTAGGTAATACAACCTAATTATGGAGAGATGAGGACCGTCCAAGGGGTATGAGACCGGCCTTTGTCGAAAATCCACCATCAACAGAAGGAAGCACCGGGTCAGCGAGCACACAAGGTTGGGAAAGTTCCTCAAATAGATTATAAGGATATCTATCCAGATAGACAACAACAACAACCTCTTGTTGATGGTGAGTTTTTGATAAAGGCATTTATAGTAAACTAGCCTCAACCTAGCTGTATAAATATAATGAAAATCCCTGACCCGACATCAGGATTATTGAATCTGTATCAACAAAATTTTGTATTCCGCAAGAGAATCAATAAAGTGTATTTAATTGACGGCTCAGTAGTCTTAAAGCTATTTTGAAAATGTATACGAATGCCAAATTTCAGGGCCTTCCCCAGCAGATACCTCGTTATTTCATATACGCCAATACACATACCTTTTATGCCATATACATGGCATTATTCACAATCAAAATGAGATTGAACGTCATTCTCAGACTAACATGCTACTGAGAGTATTATGTCTAATATAGAGTCATATCAGTGGTGTCTCAAGTCGCAAACTCCCACGGCCGAGTTCCTTGAACATACTGTAGCTGTACTACTGTATTTGAAATCTATACTAAAATAACATTACACCTCCAAATATAGGCCTGTCATATTGTCTTAAACTCAAACTCAAGGTTATGGATATATGTTGGTCACATCACAAGCATCGCGACATGCTGGCTAAGTCCATGACACAATTTGGCAAAGTATGGCATGTTGCATGCCTGCCACTGCGCCACAACACAAGTTACGCAATCATTCTCGGCCTTGGCAGCTTTTGCCAAGGCCACGGCGTGGTCACGCGCACCATTATCGGCCTTGGCAGCTTTGGCCAAGGCCACAGCGTGGTCGCGCGCGCTATTATCGGCCTCGGCAATATGGCGTGGTCCCGCGCCTCATTCCCTACCTTGGCAGCTTTGGCCAAGGCAACGGCGTGGTCGCGCGCGCCATTATCGTCCTTGGCAATGCGTCCAAGGCTATGGCATGGTCCCGCGCCTCACCCCTGGCATTGGTAGCTTTGGACAAAGCCACGACATGGTTGCGCGCGCCATTATCGGCCTTGGAAATGTGGCCAAGGCCACGACATAAACCCCGCACATAATTCACGTCCTTGGTAATCATGGCCAGGGCAATTGCAAGGTCTCGCACGCTATTCTCGGCCTTGGCATCTATGGCCAAGGCCATGGCAAGACTCCGCGCACCGTTCTCGGCCTTGGCAGCTATGGACAAGGTTGTAGCAAGACTCCGCGCGCTAATCTTGGCCTTGGTACCATTGCCAAGACCATGACATGGTCCGTGCGCTAATTTTTGTGCCACTATGCCATTCATTGCTCTGTCTCCATAAAATAGGCCAATAAAAGGTCGTGCGGTAATTTAGTACTCCATTATCTCACATGTAGATTATGGCCTGAAATATTTCTCTCCATTTTAGTTGTGGCATGAAAGACGCGCGCACTATGCCACTCTTACGCCGTTGGCATGCCACGCTAAATTATAGCGCATTGACTAGCCGCTAGCACGCTAAGCTATTCTGGTATGCCGCAACAAGGCGCGAGCATGCCCCAATTCCACAGATGGCTTTGGCTAAGTTGTTTTCACAACAACTTAAACCTAACACGCCCATATGGCATATCAATGACTACGATTTATCCTAAGTAAGATGAGATCTATGATCCATCAAAAACACTTACGAAACATCAAAATACGTCACATGAGGGGATTTTTCATGGGGTATTAGTCTGGTGGTCTACAACAACATGCAGTGTGGCAATACCCCATGTGAAATGTTAAAGTAATGTGGCAGTTACAGCAGTTGAAGAGATAGTGGGCGCAACATAAAGGGATTTCCATAAACTTCCCTAAATTATCTCGCACTAACCCATCATCTCCATCTCTCCATAACTCACGACTTCCACTACTTACGAGATTGACATTGTGTATCCTAAACTACTATAAATAGGTGGCTCAACCTATTTAGAAGACAGAGCAAGCTTTCATACCCAAAAGCTCTGTATTCTTCATAGTTTTCAATACCCAACACACACAATTCAATACCATTGTCAATTTCTCAAACTTTTCTGCTTCCATCCCCTAAGATTAACCCATCTTCCTCTCCATTGTGACCGAAGCAGGACGCAACGGCTACTATCGTGGTTTAGGCTTGTCCTGTTCGATTTTGATTTTCGAACCTAAAAGAAAGTACCACAGCGGTGCATTTGTTTTACCTGGAAGTAATTTTTAAGTACTAACACCTCCATTAACAAACCAACGAAATGAGTGGTTCACCGATGATCATAGCACATACCAGCGACAAGGGAATCAGCAACCACGAAAGGGAAGATACAATGACCAAAGGTTTGGAGAAAGAAGACCGAATGCTCCTAAATTTGAAGAGCGAAGGCTTCCGAAGTTGAACACAAGAAAGGAGATAATGGGTCTCCTTGTCTAATTCCTTTCTTGGATTTGAAGTAACCTATAGATGAAGCATTCACCAAGATAGAGAACCTGACAAATTTTACACAACACATTACCCATTTTCTTCATTTTTCACCAAACTCCATAAGAGATATAATTCATATATAAAAGCCAATTTACACGATCAAAAGCTTTCTCCAAATCAACTTTCACAAAAATGCCTAGTTTACCACATATTATTCTTGAGTTAATGAGTTCATTAGCTACAAGAACACCATCCATTTTTATTTTTTTTTAATAAAAGCAGTTTGTTGAGAAGAAATAATGCCAGGTAGAGTAGCTTTGAATCTGTTAGCCAATTTTTTTTGATATGATCTTATATACTCCATGAACAAGACTGTTTGTACTCAAATCCTTGATCTCCTCAATACATTCCAACCTCAATAAATGAATGGCCTTGGGACTAGAAAAAAAATACTCAATTGGCGAGGTTATTAAGAGAGTTTTTTTAGGTTTTTACATATATAATTTTAATGTTTTCGAGCCAGAAATTGATCAATTGGCAGATATAATTTCTAATTTACACTATAGAAATGTCATGGATGTCGAACACCTTTTGAACTACGGTAACAAAAATGATACAATTATGGAATTGCTTATTAACTAAGATATTATTCTAGCCAGTAATAAATTGTGAGAATCATCCCGAACCAGATGATAGCAGCACTATACAATATGTGTCATCAAAAGAGGCATTTCAAGCAGTAATCACCATAAAAGATGACGTGCTACAATACGAGCAAAATATTCCAGAAGTTATTCATACATTACAAAAAATTAACGGTATGCATTTTGGTTTAGGTGGAGGAAAAAAAAAGAAACTTTAGTTGCATATTTTGAAAATAAATGACTTATTATACAAACATTGTTGATTGGATGAAGTATTTTGGTTTATTTATAGTATATTTTTTGTATGAAATTTAGTGATCATTCGTTTATATTTCCGTAGGTCCTTTGAGGATTCATTTTTTTTTATTCGTTAATGCATTTAACGAGGTTTTTCACTTATGCCCTTTGCCCAAGTCGAGACCGAAGAAACTTATTCATTTGGCGAGGTTATTTATTTATCGAACATTCATCTATCAAGGTTAGACTGTAGTGTCTTTTTTTTTGGAATTAGAGCAATAAAAGTGTTCTTGAGTCTTCAGCCCAAAAAAATTCTTTTTTGTAATTCTTCGATCACCTGCAGCAGATCCTCCTTTATAATATCCCACACAATAACATAAAAGCTAATTGGGAAGCCATCTAGCTCTGAAGCCTTTGATTGACCAAACTTTTTTCATGGCAGATAAGCATTCTTGTTAAAAAATATCACTATTAGTCAATAGCTTCACTTCATCAGAGATCTTCCTAAAATGCATAAACTCCATAGAAACATTTCTAGCAGCTTGAACTTGAAAAATATTCTGAAAAAAGTTAACAATGCCTTCTCTAATCTCCTTGTCTTCATATGTCATTTCTCCATTAACTTTGATAGCCCCAATGAAACTTCTTGTTTTCCTCTCTGTTGCCAATCTATGAAAGTACTTAGCATTGTCATCTTGATTTTTTTTTGCATATGCGTAACTCTTGCTATTCACTTTTCAGCTTTGAGAATTGATAAATTACAATTTTTTTGTCTAACTTGCAATCAAGCATCCTACTGCTCCTATGTAGAACCATTATTAATGTTTCTTCAGCATCTAGATTCACAAAGTTGTCCTCCAATTCTTTCATTCTCCTATCAATCTCACCAAAATGTTGTTTGCTCTACAGTTTCAGTTTTGGTTTCAAAAGTTGCAACTTCTTGCAAAAGGAAAAACTAGCACCACCTGAAAGCACAAAACAAGTCCAAGTAGTGATAAATGAAATAAAACCAGGATGAAAGTAACAATAAGACTCACAACGAAAGGTCCAAGTCATGTTTTCACACCATCACAGAGAAGAGCTATTGGAGAGCGATCAGAACAAGGTCTGGATAAAGCTTGATGCATCATCTTTGGAAATTGCTACTCCCATTCCATAAAGAAAAAAATATTATCAATTTTACTTCTAATGTCGTGTCTTTGATTGTTAGTCCATGTGAAAGTGGCACCATTTAAAGGTAAGTCAAACCATTGATGTCTTGTGATAAAACTGTTAAACTTCATCATATTAGCAGAGATTTCACCACCTGGAGATCTTTCATAAAAAAAAATGATTTCATAAAAGTCCCCTCCAATAACCCAACACAACGACCAATAAATCCTAACTTCTCCAATCTCCCTCCAAAAAAGTTTTAATTCACTAATATTATTTGAATTAAAAGCATATACACAAGTGAAAATGCACTCAAACTTAGATCACACATATGACAAAGGATAAAAACTGAATAGTGACCAACCATATAATCCAAAACAGTGACCTTAAAGATTCATCCTAGCAACATATAATGCCACCAGAATTACATTCTGAGGGAGCATCAAACTATTTTACATGTTTGTTACCACAAGTTTGCCAAACCAAAATGTCAGTGCACTGTTGAAGCTTAGTTTCCTAAAGGAGAAAAAACTAGGCTTCCAATCTCTAGCTTAATTCTTAATCACATCCCTTCCATTTGAGATCGTTAAGACCTCTTACACTCTAATATATAATCTTAAACTTCGTGAAATTAAAAACCCAGAAAACATAAACCTAAAATAGAAAATTGTTAAGTAAATCTATCATTTTTTTCTGCAAAGTTTTGAAGATGGGTTTTCATTGTATTCATCAATATTTCAACGTAATCATCTGAGTTAACATATTTTCAAATTACTTTCTTAATGCCGGATCGATGCTATTCATCTTATTCCAGTTACCCCGAATAAGTAGAAGAATTGTTTGAATCCCTCGAAAATGGAATTGGGTTGTCTTCCAATCGAAGAAAATCACCATCAACTGTATGCAATTCTCGAAGATATGGTATTGAAAATGCATTTTGTTAAGATACATCAACATCTTCTTCTGAAGAGAAATTAGTTAAAAGAGTCGTTGGTTTATGGCAGCCCAAATCCAAAATGCATATTGGTGTTGATGTCGGTGCTTTTAAAACTGGTGGTGGCCTCAAAATAATTGTTGAGGTGTCCATATCCAAAATTTAGATTCTCCTAGCTTTTCCTTTAGGTTTAACGGTAGGATTTGAGTTTAAATTATAGTTAGAAATCTCCAAGAATATTTTCTTGCCTTTTTCCGCGCGAGAAAACTTGACCATGCGTGAATCTTTGCTAGAATTACTCTCAATAGTTTTAGCTTATTGAAGACTCAACCAACTAATTTGGAAAGTTGAAGAATTATCAATTGAAAATTCAGAATTCGGATCCTCCAAGATAACAGGATTATCCAAGGAAACCCTAACGTTTTTGAAAGTTTGATTTGGTAAGCCATTGATGAACTTTAGAGGTTTAACTTGGATAGGAAAAGACTGATCATTATAGTGAAAAAGATAGTTGACTCCTGCTGATCAAAATCTTGGAGAGCTAGTGAAGTGGAGAATGCGAGGTAGGCGTGGCTTGTCTTCAAATGAGGTGGCAATCATAACGAACTCTCTTGTAGTATTCATTATTGTTTTACAAATCTATCTAATGCGAAATTCATGCATGTCTTTGTTACTATATGATATATTTGCTACTATATGATATATGTAAGCATGCTATATATGCATTATAATACAAACTATTTTCTTTTACATTTTGGGATGGGATCGAATCTTCAAAAACAACTAATATCTGTGTTTTTTGGAGCATTTACTTATTTTCAAAAAGTACTTCTTTTCATTGAATGGAGAGCGGTTACAAATTTTACTTGTTGTTAGCATGAAAAGAAGGAGACTTCATTTTGATTGGCATGAGATGTGTGTTCCAATTTATATTTATTTTATGCAATCTATAGGTACGAAGGGCATGCAATAGTAATAGGTGCTAAAGGGCACGTAACAATATTCTCTATTTTTGTAAGGCAACTCATGTCTCATATATGGATGTTTATTGCTCTTTATAAAAATTACTTAGAAAAAGCTATTACATTATGTTTTCGTATGTAAAGAGAATGATGATGAGAATCTTATATATGATTGTTGGATTGACGCATGGTTTGAGTGGAAAAATCCATGATACGTTCTTCCGTGGGATATAATGTTACCACCATTTTTTTGTCCGAGTACTTGCAATGTAGGGTGCGTGTATGAATGAGGCACTGGTAAGGTTATAAATCTAAATATAACTATGAAAAGGGTGCTTTAATGGTCATTGAAGAATCTGCAAGAGTCAACCTTACTACTCTGAAGGATTATGTCACTCATCTGTATACTTCTTGTGATTTTCTGCTGGTAGAATTTTACATTTTCGTACAATTGTTATTTGATATGATTTTTTTGTTTTTTCCGTGTTTTATCGGTTTTCAATAAAACCTGCATTATCTTCAAACCATGCTAATGATTACTTGAAAGTTAGTTATTATTTCTACTGGGCACTCCTTTGGGGATGATGTGCTCACTCAATTCCCACTTTTAGTTTTAGAGATTAAGCAGAGCCCACGGTGATGACTGTTCAAGATTTGAAAGCTTCGATTGAGTTCGTTCCTCGGTTAGCTTCCGCTATATTTATTTTGTGTATATATTTGATTTGCAAATCAACTCACTTTTGTATATGTATCATCTAATAGGAGTTCTTTTAGATATTTTAGAGTGGCTTTAGATTAATTTAGGTTGAGATTTGTTGAGAATCTCTAATTTGATGTTTAAATCGATGATTTAGATTCTAAATGCCTCAAAACGTAGAATGGTTTCTTTGATTTCTAAGCAGGTGGATTTTTGGGTGCTACAACCTGACTCGAAAATGTGAGGTTTAACAATCATTTATGTGTACAAAACTAAAAATTCAGATTAATTGGTTGATGATATCAACTTTATAGGTCTCTCGAGGAGTCCTTAACAACACTAAAATCCAACTTCAATATCATAAATCTTATTATTTTTCTTTCAAAAGACGCAGTTTATATATTATGGTTGCATAAACGTGTCTATGATATAAACTAGAATTGTGATTTTGATGCATGTTTTCTGTAATTCTCATATAGTTGAGTTAGCATCCATAAATCGTTAATAATTATAATATTTTTTCCTTCGTTTCAGCTTTTATCCCTTGTGTTTTTTCTTAACAAGGTTTTAACAAGGCAACATTTCACTTGCGTTTAATTTCAAAAAGTTGATATTATGATATTTTTCCTTTGTCCAAATTTTGTCTCATTGGGTTTTACTGGCAAGGTTTTAGTGAGGCAATTTAACTCAATATGGTGGTCATCTGGGGGGAGTGGTATAATTTTCGGTTATTTTGTGGATGTCCACACTTGGTTAGACCAAATCAACATAATCATCTCTTAGAAATTTTGATGTCCTCATATACCACACAAGGTTTGATCACAAATACAATTTTTGTTCACGTATTATAATGTATTCATATCTTGGCACTTTGTTAAAGAAACTACATCAACTAGTTATTGCAAATGATCTTCGAGAAGCTAGTAATCCATCACACAAGTCCTCAATGTATTGAAAAATAACGTGAATTCACAAGAGCATTACTCAAAGACGACAGTGCTTGTGCTACACAACAAAATACTTCAACAATTAGCAATTTTCTTTATGAAAGCGCAACAATTTTCTGCATTCAAGAAATTCATTCACCGAAATTAGGAAGTCTCGACTCAAAGATTTGCAAACCAAGAATTTATTGAAGTACTCATCAGATGGAGCGTCATCATTAAAGGTGCATTTACTTAACTTATCGCGTTGTATTCTTTTATCTTGTCAAGATTTTGTCCCACTGGGTTTTCCTTGTCAAGCTTTTAACGAGGCAACATATGCGTGTCCAACACTGTATAAGTCTTACATGCTTATGTGATTTCAGTTTTTGCTCTTTTGAATTTTCCTAATATGTTCATAATGACTTAGCCACAATGGTCATTAGGGGGAGTGTTACAAACCAAGTTTATTTACTAAGATGCCCTTTGTGTCTAGTATTAGGGTTTCTTCAACCCTTATAAATAGAGACATAAATCATTGTAACCCTACAAACAATAATAGAAATTTGTCTATCTTTTACACCTATAATTTGTATTTTTTATGTTTTCTAGTTTCACAACAAAAGGTTAGATCTTATACTATGGGAGATAGTTTAATAGCTATGAGATCCAATTTTACTACATGTGTAAACTCTCCTAAGTAAAGGTCTTAATAAGACTTCCACGTAGGATTTTTTACACCGGTTGTTAAAGATGCTCTTATAGCTCTACATATTTAATGAATACGATTCTTTCTTCTTTTTCTATTTTCTGGTTTTAAGTATGTCCACTTAGAGCATCTCCAATAGAGAGTGAAAATGTTGTTTTTTTATGACACATAGGATTTTAGACCCCCATTTGGCATAAAATCATCTACAATAGTCAGGTCCCACAAACTAGGAAGAGTGAAATACTAAAAATATGAAGGTGTTAAAGAAAGTCTTAACTACATCTTTGGTTAGACCTCCATGTCATTTTTTTTTAAAATTATTATCTTAAATAAAATATTCTAAACCAATAAAAAAAATCATTTTTCTTTCTTATCCACATACTTTTTTTTTTATGACGATAAGTTAGTACCAATGTAGTCGATCTCAGATTCCGATTTGACCGGGACCGAGACACTGGGACAATGTTGTCTCGGGGAGATTCTCGTCGAAATCTCGGGAAAGTTTACATCTGGTAATTTGGTATTCTCTGGTATTCTCCCCGGGGCCGTCTTAAGGGCCCCCAAATTGTTGGGGGGCCAATTTTCTTTGTTTATAAGTCAATTACTATCAGTCATAAGTGTTACTAAATGATTTTGTTACATTAATATAACAGACATTTGTGACAATTATAATTTCTACAAACTGTTTTTTAACAACTATAAATATCACTAAGTACCTATTAGTTGTGGAATTTGGAATACTGTAACCAAATTGAACGTCTAAACCCAAAATCTAACCTAAAAAGCTGGAAATTTTTTTGACGACCTTCGGCCGCCAAGCTAAAGCCAAGTTATCATTTTAATAGTATATAAACTTATCTCCCACACTAAAATTTTGCCTCTATGCTTGACTTAATATCACATAAAAAGGTCTCAAAAAATAAGTTCGCCTAGGGCACCCCGAAACTGTAAGACGGTCCTGATTCTCCCTATCACTAAACTCTCCACTTATACCTTGAGATTTATTAGAACCCCCTTCTCTATTACTTCCATGTAAGAATGGAATCTACCTCCTAAACAACCTGAACCATGTTCAAGTTCTTTAGCTGTGCGTTCTCTAGAAACAGTTGGCAACAAAAGAAGCTCATCAGTTCTTAAACCTTCAGATGTTGTCGATTGAGATGGTTAATTCTTATTAATTGAAGATCTAGTTTGGAATTAGAAAGTGATTGAAACTGCTTTCTTCTTCTTAATTTTTGTTGCTGCTGCCGTAATAATGGGAAATCAAAGATTGGTTGTTGTTCTTCTTTCTGTTGATGACTAAACTTGAAAAGTTTACTATTTTCTTTGTCTTATTGTTGAATCAATTCTTCCACTACAATGTTTTCTTCTGTCATAATGCCCATGCTCCTGGTTTTTCCAAAGATGATTCTGTCATCGCCATGGTTGCCTAACGAGTAGTTTACACTTTTAGGGATTACACATCATTTAAACTAAAATTATGAAATTTTCCTTATCTTGGCTGCTTGTCTCAGCTTGATCTCTGCTGAGTCATCCTAGATTTCCGTCCCGATTCCGTTCTGGCGATATTAAAGATTTCGCTACCTAGCCAACCGAAAAAGGAATTGTCTACGAAATCTCGGCCGTAACGATTACGTTGGTTAGTGCAGTAGTTTGTTAGTCGCCCATATACAGTACTAGCAGTTATAAGATCCAGGGATCGAACCCCTATCTCCTCCGAGAGAAGGAGCACAAGAACCACCGGGACACTGAGCTACCTACCAAATCTTAAAAATAGACCTCACACTTTTGGAGATGATTCATCAAAGGAATATCTAGATTGTATAAAATCTTAACAATATTTATTGTTTTTGATTCCTAAGGACTCTATAAATTGGATTCGTAAATGATGATTACAAACTCATTATGAATCACTGTAATGTAATGGTTGTTACCAAACAACATTAGTATTTAGTGGATTCATTAATGATGATTACGAACTCATTACGAATCATCTTAATTTGAGGGGGTTTCATACTCTACTTTAATTTGAAGGGGTGTCATACTCACCGTGCAACGTGGAATAAAAATTGGGTTTTCTTTTTTCTTTTCGATTTCTTTCATGTTAAACTCATCTGGTTGTGTTTGCATGTGAGTTTTCAATTCGAACAAGATGTGAGTTTTCTCTCATCTGATTTGGATTAAAGGGTTATTTTTTGTGTGGAAGTTGGGGAAGAGGTGCCAGCAAGTTCACTGCTTGAAACCCTGGGTTGTTCTGAATCTCATGATGAAGAATGATGACATCTTCGAAATGAAGAATACTAGATGCATTCCATACTCAATTGAGAAAAAATATTCAGGTTCAAATATTTCTCTATATTTTTCTCTATCAATTTCATTAAAATTTCGATTTCAGAATTACTTATACATTAAATTGGGGGTTATCCAACCCTCTGTTAGAAACAACAGATTAACTGGTGGATTATTATGTTACTTTTGATAGTTAAATCTCGAATTGTGCTTTGCATTTAATTTGTTTTTAGTAATTATAAGAGTTATGGACATTTATAGGGAATACTGGATATACGGTTTCTTCATCCCGTAATAATGCATTTTTTGCAATTTCATTGGTAGTGATAGAAAATTCATTTTAGTTAAACCACTTTGTTATGGGATTGTGTGGGTGAATTGTCTGCAACCTTGCTTTTGTTACTTCCTTGGGGAGGCATGAAAAACGTGAATTTTGTTGTTGTTGTTGGATTGTGACGGTTTAGTCTGTGGAGGGATTCATCTTTAGATTTTATAAATGGTAAAGCTTTTCAATGATCACATGTCTTCGTTTCTTTCCATTTGTTTTGTTTTTTTTCCTTCATGGATTAGTTATTTTTTTATACTTTTCATAATCCATCATTTTTGCAGGTACGGCTTACATATATATCTGAAGAAGAGTAAACGATAATGGTGTCAAAGAAAAAAGACTTATATCTTGGATTAGTCGTAGTGTTCAGGCAACGTTATTGATGGTAATTCCTACCCACTTATTATTCTTTATTGTTGTAGTTGTAACTGAGAGATGCCTTAGTTTTTGTAAGTTTTCAAAATGATTGGATGAAATCTTGCATAGAAAATATGAAATTTGGAACCTTGACATTGTTTAGTAGACATCTGACGATTACCACGGAAGGGGGCTTCTGGAGCTTATATATTTATGGTGTAAGTAATGATATTGAACTTAACTTTTTTGAAAAACCCATTTGGACTGTGAGCTGCATGTGTTGAATAATATAGTTTAGTAACACAACGTCGATCCTTCTTTTGCGGCAGATCCAACTCTCCCTTTTAACATATTAATATATGCAGGTGGTAGTATGCATGTCCTTTGTCTCTAAATTTTCGAAAATGTTTTGGAAGCATTACATGATTTATAAGCATCCATAAACCCCTTTTCTCCTAAATAGAGTATTCAAGAGAATCACAGTGCATAATACGTATATTCTTATGATGTCTTTGATTCGTGCAAGAAAGGTATATAGGACCCTTGATAAAAATCTATTGTATGTCAAGAGTGTTTTCCTTTTTCCTTTTTTTTTTTAATTTTTAATATTGTTCATTCCTACACACACATAAGAGGCAAGCTGGAAGAAAGCAACGTGTGCCGGTCCTTCTAAGAAATTGATGCAATTTTTTTTTGTTACCAAGTGTTTTAGGAAAGCAATAGTATGAAATTGTTGGAGTATGTTAAATGTCGTCACAAATTTGCATCGTTATCATACAAGCTCCTAAGAATAGTGGAAATAAGTTTTATTCCTCTATGAAATGTAGCTTCGTTGTAGTACGAAATAATTACCTTAGTGTATATATTAGGATTTTATGGATTATATTTTGCTTTAGTTCCTTTCCTTCCCTTTATATACTGCAAGAACAAATTCAAAGAGCGGCGAAGAAATCCGTCTGTATTGATCGGCCGATTGTAATGAATGTACGATACACGTGGAACAAGAGAAGGCAGTGACGAAGAACAAGCGCTTCCCCCTTTCTAGATCTCTCCTTTTATGCGTGGGGCAACCGATGCTCCGAGTACTGACTAACGGAATAACAATAAAATTACTATTATTGCTTACTTTGATATAGCATTAAAATTACTGTTATTGCTTACTTTGTTAGCTTTCAAATTTAACAGTGATATAACAATAAAATTTTATGACATATTTTGTTTTCCAAGTCAACTAATACTAGATTGCTATTAATTTTATCCAACACGTTTGGAGCTAAACATATTTCCAAGCAGCAGTTAGACAGAATGGACTATGCAGATGCAAGTAAATGAAGTTGCATTACAAAGTGACTAAAACTGAGAAGGCTATGAAGATTTTGGTTGATTTGAAAAACCAGTTGTGGTTTTTCGGCGTATTTCTAATTTGTTTCTAATTTTACAGGTAAACTCTGATAACATTAGAGACATTGGTGATAAACTTTACCTTCACTGTGAACAGTCTTAACCAGTCTACACTACAATCCCGATACCGAAAGTATATACAGTGAACATGTCAGACCTGTTTGCTGAAAATTCTAGAAAGAGGTTGAACTTGGTTTGGCAGTATGAACTAGATGTCTTCCCTCAAAAAAATATGGGAACATTATCTATATACCCCTAGTATGAAGCCCATTGAAAAATATCCTTCTAACTTAAATTATACCCCTAAGCTTAATACATTACTAAAATACCCTCTTTTGTATAATATATATACAACAAAGCCAATACCATTAACCACTATTAAAAAAAAAAAAAAAAACACTACCTCTATTGCCCACCACCACCATTGTCCACCACTCCTAACAACCACCACCACTGCCCACCGCGCCGACCACCACCACTGTCCACCGCCACCGCCGTCCACCACCACCGACAACGACCACCACCAACCACCACCAGTGTCCACTAACACCGCCAACCACCTCCACTGCTAACCAACACCCACTGTCCACCACCACCGCCACCGCCAACCATCACCACTGTCCACCATCACAGACAAACCACCACCGCCACCTACCGCCGCCACCAACCACTACCACTTTCCTCCTCCGCCGCCGCAAATCACCACCAGCAACCACCACTTCCGCCACCACCATGTGGAATCAACTTGCTCAAGTTGTGTCCATATCGGAGGCAACTAGCGCAAAGTTATCTTCAAAAGTGAAAGTAGCTAACAAGTTGTATTCAGATATGGAGGCAACTTGCACAAGTTGTCTCCAAAAATAAAATTATACACAAATGAGTGAACCTAGTGTGAGTCGAACACACATCTTCTGACATATAGTCAGTTGTGCTACCATTGCACCACAGATTCGTCGCGATTACTCTAAGACGTATGCATAAAGATAATTTACCACTAAAGGTAGACCTTAAATGCAGGCACAAATAAAGCCGCGATTGATATCCACCGACTGCAACTGAAATTTGAACACCATAAAACCCAAAAATAGACTGAATACAATTAGTGCTGGATGGGTATTCGTAACACCACCAGTTAGCTCCACCAGCGAAACCCAGCTTCAACATTAAATAGTACCCATTCTTGCTGTCGTAGAACATCACCGGGACTGAGAGTCCACGCGTAGCTCCATCACCTGTCCATTTGAACTCACGGAAAACCAACTGCGGCCATAATCAAACTCCATTATCTGTATCTTCACAGCAACTGCAGCCAGACTCTTATCTCACAACTCCACAAAATGAACAGCAACAATCCTGGTCATGCCTCCCGAAATAGTCCCATACATACCTGTTAGATAAGGGATGCAAGACATAAGAACACCATCCAGTTGCAACTAATAATCATATTAAATAGTCTCATACATACCTCGACACCCACTGAAATGCGACTTATTTAGTTCCAGCAAAAGTAGGTGGTTAGCGATCTTCTTTGTCAAAGCTTGGCTAGGAGCCTGCACATTTTACAATAATTTCACAAAATCAGTACGTAAGAGTTTGTTAGAACTGTAGACAGTACAGAACTCTAGATATACTGTAAGAGAACAAAGTTGATATTTAATTTGATAAAATGAGGCAAAATTGATACTGTAAGAGAACAACAAAAACATCTGCTAACTATTTTTTCTATCCAGTAAAAGCGATTAAAATGGAACAAGTTTCTCAAAAAAAATGGAGCCAACTATCTCAAGTTGCCTCCTAATCTGGAATCAACTAGCTCAAGTTGCTTCTGAATCTGGAAGCAACTAGGTCAAGTTGCCTCCAAAAGTGAAAGCAACTTTCTCAAGTTGACCCCAAAATCTAGAGTCCAAGAACGAAATGGAGCAAACTAGATAAAGTTAAACTATTGTTAATCCCAAGCCAGAATGAAACCATGTACATATATTTTTGGCAAACTAGATAGACTCAAGAATAAGATGCTACTTTTTCATTAAAAAGTGATATACCATACTAGATGTTTGTAAGAATAGGATATGCATTTTCAAATCGATCAACTCGTACATGAAATGACTGCCCTCACCAACAAAAATGAGTGACACTTCATGTAGCCACTAACAAACATCCTACCAGAATCTATACAAATCAAGAAAAGAAAATGTATAAAAAGAACAGTGATGTCCACCTGAGTAATAAACCGACATTACTCCGCTCACCCCAATGGATGCAAGATAAACAGTGTAAAAACCCAACACCAAATTGTCCAATCATACTAACATCTGCACCAGCTTGTAAAGCGTCCGTAAACTCGTTGGTCCCAGACCTTGCTACTGTTCCCAAATTGTTCACCAAATCTGCATAACCCCATAACAAATAAATAATCAAAACTAACAGAATCATGCAACATTTTCACAACCCATAGCATGCACCCATAGTTGAGCTAGAATCCAAGAAATTTCAGTAAAAATAAATACCAATAGAATCACCTAAAATTTTCAAAACACTATTCAGCTTGCACCCTAGAAGTTTCAATAAACAATGTCAACACAGACTGAATCCAGCAATAACATTTCTCACGATACCCGCTAATAGAAACCAGCGGACTCACTAAGACTGAATCGGTCGACTCAGTAGGACATTATGAATGAAAGAAAGTATAATGGAAGTACATAAATATCAAAATCCAAGATCCTATAAGGGTATTAATAAGCTAACAGAACTTTACTGTGCTTTTATAAAAGTTGTCGCCTAAAATAGCTATCAGAGCATTAAATAGCTAACAGAGCTAGGAATACAAGTTTTCAATTAGTTTAATTAGAAGTTTTCATAAAGCGGTCGTACATCGAAACCTAGAAAAGATGCATAAATTGACTAGAGGTAAGAGCATTCATGCCAATGACTGTTGCTATAAAAATGTAAATTTAAAGTGACAAGTAATGATCAAACAAGGGTTGTAAGAATAATGTTGAATAACACAGTGACAAGGTTTTAGACGAAATCAACAAAAGACAAACGTAGAAAGGCAGCAAAATGTAAAACTAACACATTATTGCTCATAAAGATAACAAGTGCCGGAAAAGTACAGGTACGCAGGACATACATGATCAGCCACGAAATCTAAGTACTTTAGCCGCAACAGTTTTGCTCAAACTACAAAAGAAACACCACCAGCACCTTCACAACCACCAGCACCATCACCCCCCACTACAACATCATCCACCACCACATCAAACAACAACCACCACCGCATCCAAAAACTAAACAGTTCATTTTATACTAACATACAAATGTTTGAGATGATTTTGATAAATTTACCATAAAACACTAATTTCGACCAAACCAAAACCTAAAAACTACCTAGTCTAATCGTACTTCATCAATGCATTTTTTGTCAAAGTAATCAAAAACCCCAATCTCAAAACAAAAACAGATTATAGATTGAATTACATACCTCCTCCACAGTCGCCGCCACCACATAATCATCATTACTCCCTGAGTTTTAACAAAACCTGAAGAATTGAAGTTAGATTTGAGGAACCCTGAATTACTTTCTAGGGATCGTCTCAAATAATTGGAGATTTATAGTTTTTTTTGATACAAACCTGATTCATCGATCTCTCTGAAATTCGTCTGGTTTTGATTCCCTATTTCAATTAGAAATTACCATAGATCGAAACCTAAGAAACAAATCTCTTGATCTCCTGAATCTTTCGATGATGTTAAAATCACTGATAATAGGAGGAAAAGAAGAGGAGAAGAAGAAAAACAAGATGAACTGCTGATGAACATGTTGCAGTAGAGGTGGCGCTTGAATGGTGGCAGAAGTAGAGGTGGTGCTGCAATGGTGGTGGTGGTGGTGGGAGCGATGGAGATGGAGATAAAACGAAGAAATGAAAAAAAAAAAAGAGATTTAAGGTTAATTAAGGAACTTTAATATTTATGATTTCAGATAAAATTTCAATTATGCCATTGGGGGTATTTGTGAAATCTGTTAAGGGTATTTGTGATGAACCCATGGATAGTAGGGGTGTTTATAACATTGCCACAAAAAATATAGTATCTGTAGGGTTTTCTTATTTGTCTTTTCTAAAGGTTTGTTTGCGTTGTTATCCGTTTATTATTTCAACAAGTGTACTTTGTTAGATATTTCGCATCGCCACGCCGAATCCCCTCCACACCAAATAAAAAATGTACGGGACACCAAATTGCGACGGAGCGGGGGCCGTGACACCAAATAAAAAATGCACGGCACACCAAATCGCGACGGGGACGGGCATTTTTTTTTCTTCTTTTAATCATCTTTTCGAACTCTGTCTTTATTGAACAAAGATAAAAAAAATCACTAAATAAAAAATACTAAACGATGGGGCGAGGCCAAGCCGAACTACACCAAATCAGAAATCATAAGCATGCGTTAGGACGGGGGGAGGCGAAGCCGAGTCACACCACATCAAATATCCTAACCATGTATTGGGACGGGGTGAGGCGAAACCGGGCAACACTAAATCAAAATGCACGAAGGGGCAAGGCGAAGCCACATCACACCAAACCAAAAATATGGTTTAAATTAAAAATATAAAAATAATAGTAGATGATTTTCGGGTCCGGCGGGTGCGTTGCACGCGCACAAAATCTAGTTGTAATTGTTACCAACCAGCATTAGTATTAGTATTAGTTTTAGTTTCGTCCTAATCACCAAGGAACATTGAATGCTAGATTGAAAGGCCATGAGGCATTATTAACAAACTCGACCATATCACTCGTTACTAATTTCTCCACTCAGTTGGGCACATACATCTCACCCCACCTTTATTTATTTATTTTTGTCTTCGTCGCTCTCTCATTTCCATACAGCAGCAGAGTCAGAGATCTGTTCTTGTGATATCATCTCCTCTGTCTCCTCAGAAGTCAGAGATGAACGAAGAAGTTGAGCCACCACCACTATCTTCTTCTTCTGTAAAAGAAGAAATATTTGTTCGAGTTAGAAGAGAACCATTCGAGTATGGACTTCTTCCAATTCCAAAACTCATCTTCTCAGATGGAACTGTAACCCTAGGTCCACTCAAAGATAAACTCGTTGAAAAAGCATCTGCATCTTCATGTCGTATTGATGCTGATGGCATTTCTCAAGTCCTTAATATCTCAATCGAATATGCTCATCTTGTTATTCAGACACTTGCTTCTGTACTCCCTTCATCTGACTTTGATCCCATCGCTACTCAATCAAATGCTCTCACTGCTGATGTTTATCATCTCATTTTATTTCTCTACATTCAATCTTACAAAAAGCTTCTTCCTAGAACTCATAAAGATTCCGCTTCCGTATCTGATGTTTGGCCTTCAACATCTGCATTTGATGGTTTCGTTTCGTTTCTATCTCCATTGCAGGTACTAATTATGTCATTTTAGTTTTATTGCGGTGTGGATTTTTTATTAAAAAAATTTGACTTCTCAAGTGATCAAATTAGTGAGGATTTCGTAGATAATTGATGCTTGGTTGAGAACTTGAAATTACACATACTTCTTTTCAAAAAAACACCTAGTTAGGTTTCAGAGGTGTTATGATTATGTAGTCTTATCTGCCGTTCTATGATCTTTGGGTTCCATAGTATACAGATTTCTAGTTTCAAAAATTCAAATATACTGTGGGGGTGTTTCTCGCACTAATTTCTGAAAAAATAGCAAAAAGGCAGTGAGGCTATATTCCAAAACTCATTCTACTACATTGGAGCTGTAAACTGTCCTGTTTACTAATTTTCATTTTTCCCGTGTTGGCTTCTTTTTGTTTTGATGGCCCATTAGTTGTCTCTACATCTGATTGAAGCATGCTCTAGTTTCATCAAAAAGAAGTCTCATCTTCTTTTTGTTTTGATGGCCCATTAGTTGTCTCTACATCTGATTGAAGCATGCTCTAGTTTCATCAAAAAGAAGTCTCATCATCTTAATATTAGTATGTTACTGGGCTATGTTCAGTGGCAGAGCCAGGAAGTTGGAAAGGAGGGTGGGGGGTGGGGTGGGGGTGGGGGTGGGGGGGGGCTAGTTATTTTTTTTGCCGAACTAGCGCCTAGGCAACAAAATCTTTCCTCTTTTAGGTCCTTGATGACTAGTTAGTAAACATTTTAATTTGTAAGCACCAAATAGACAATTAACGATATAAAATACTTACTTTGATTACCAAATACTGTAATTATACTTTTCTAGATTGTTGATTATAATGAAGTAGTGAAGGGAAATCCTTACCTAATAGCTAATGATTGTTCATAATCGCGTTCAATTCCATCCAATACTAAACTTCATCCACGGACTCACCTTGTTTTCTCTGTTCAGTGTTCTAACACTAACAAGCACCTACTATATACTTAAAAAATTGGAATATGGAAGAATAGTTTGGTTAGACACGTAGTTGGGCTAGGACGCTGGGCTTGCTTGGTCTCTTGACGGACTTGGTGGACTAAACTGGTTGAGGTGGTGGACTAAATTGGTTTGGCAGGTGGACTAAATAATTTTTTCTTCAAAACTAAAGGGTAAACTTACGTACCTGTGATAGTTTTATCAGAAAAGTGGGTGGGGTGGGGGCTACAGTCAGGGTTAGCCGCCCATGGCTATGTTTTGCTACGAAGCTAACTGTGTAATCCAAAAATATGATGTATTCTACGAGTAGGAGATACTGTTGTATTTGTTTGGTTATTCTTATGTGAACTGTGTGTGTGCCATTGAGTTGTAGCTTGTGCGCAGCAACAGCCGTCGGTTTATGCCGTCCCAGGCTGATGAGGAGTCCCATCAGTTATCGTATTTACAGAAGCACCTGGCTAACATACTTTCTCTATTAGCGGACTCAGTGGATGGGGAAGATGAGGAATCCCTGGTTAGTATATCTGTAATATCAAGTTTTTGTTTCTTCACTCGATTTTTTATAGATTTTTCTGTATAAAATGGAGGAACAATCAAATTTTTGATGGGTTAATAGTTTATCAAAATCATATTATATTGGGGCAATATGAGATCTTTATTTGTTTAACTATTCTATTGCAGACACTCAATTTTAAACCTGCATTCTTTTACCCAGTTATTGTTGCTCAGCAGTTAATCCGTTCAGTGAATCCAGAGGACCATCAATTGTTCTTATAATGTATCTAATAATAGTTCAAGTTTGTATCTAATAATAGTTCAAGTTTTTTGTAAAATTGACAACTTAAAATCAAATTAGGAGAAGAACCAACTTTGCCAATTCTGACCAACCTCTTCTGCATTGCTGTGAAACAGCATTTTAATTATACAAGCATGTACTACGTATTTTTGAAATTCTATGAACATTGTATTTAACCATGTCTTATATATGCTGAAATTAGTATGTTAGAGCATAGTTCTGTGCATGCTTAGCAAGAAAGGTTCATTGCTTGGAGAACATTGTAGAATGTGTTTATCCTTTCCTCTGTAGGTTGAGCAGTCACTGTGTTATTATGCAGAAATATGCATCTCTTCAAGCTTTCTCTCAAAGATGATATACATCTATATTTGCTCCATTCTGCAGGTCTTGACCTTAGAACGGTTCGAGCATTTAGGATATCTTCTTCAGTTCGGGGAAAAGGGATCTAACAGAATTCCATTGAGTCAGGCTGCTCCGTTTTTTGCAAATTCAGATCCAGACATGCCTGCTATTCCTGTTCCTGCAGGGCAAGTTCATGATTGGATCCTACAAAATATTGAAGCTGCATTAGAACACAAAATTACTTCAAAAGAAGGCGTGTCACCTGTGGCCGCTGATCAGGATATCCCTATGGCTGACTCAGGTCCCAGTTCATGCAAGGGGTTGAGTGAAGGTAGTCAGAGTTTTGTAGAGGGTATCTCCAAAACTTCAGTGGTAAAGCAAGCATCTGATTTTAAGGGATCTTCTGTAAAGGTGAGGGTTATAGCATTTGTTAGTTATGTAAGACTAGCTGCCATGTTTGGATGTTCGTTATGCTTTTTTAGCTAGTTTTAGTTGAAGCTAATAATTGCCATAGATTACTTGGATTTTGTGACTGCTAGCTTCAGAATATAGTTGCTCTCATTTCTTTTCTTAGACATTGAGGGTGATGTCATATCATGTTAAAAACTCCGATGCTTAGACTATTCCAGATGTCAGTAGTTACTGTGAACAAAATTATTTTGGCCAAAAAGTGACATGATTTTAACTCGAGGATACAACCTAAAAATGGAGTCTTAAAAAGGACAGACGCTGTTATACGTTTTATGGATTGTTCAAGATATTTCGTCATTATGCCTTGATGTTCCGAAATTACCGAAAAATATTTTGACTTTGTTGTATTTATATTTCGACGGTTACTTTTCCGTTTGAGTCAACCCAATGCTAGATTTCATCCAATTATTTTAGTATATACCTAGTTAGAGTTTATTTGGTCCTGTTGGTTGAAACTTGAAAACAATTTAACATTACTTTAGGGTGAACCACATGCAACTGAGATGTTTTTTTCTCTTCCAGATTTGTAGGGTACAAAGAAAACAAACAAATCAGTATAATTTGATAGTTTCTGATAAAAATAGGACGTGGATGGGTATACGTGCTTTCACGGACCTATTCTACCATTTATTTGACTGGAACACCCGCCAATTATTTTTTGCATTGAATTCACTTAGATTACAAATTGTTCTATCTTAACTGAATACTTATACTTATGCAGGACGCTTATACTATTTACAAGTTATAGGCTTGATAAGTTGATAACTGGAACTTCCTGTTGTGGTTAAGTTCGCGAGTATATTGACTAGGCCTAGGAAGATCTATATGGGTGAAATTCATACAGTCAGTCCATAAGCCACTCAAAAAAAGAGAGAATCCTGACGAGTTGTGAACCATACCATGTATTTGTCGAGAGTAACACTAGATAATCAAACAGTCTAATTACTGTGGACTATGCACCATGGAATTCTATGTTATCTTTATCTATCTCATGTACGATCAAGTTTAGAAGCATATCCAGTTTGATAGTTATTCTGGTTGAATTTGGCAACTACCCTCATCACTTCCGTTGCATGGTCACTTTTATAATAGTTATTCTGGTAACCTCTTTAGCAAGAAAATTCTTTGTTTGATCATCTTAAGAGTCTGTAAACTCAATAGTTCTGAAGTACATTTCCTTCTTGCAGGTTCTTAATTGTCAGGACGCAGTGGTGTACATATTAGCACCGTTAAAATATGCAACTGTGTATGGATGTTCGGATGCAACTATAGTTTTTGGAGCTATTGGCAAAGTATGCATCAAAACTTCTGTTATTTTTACTGTTAGATATTTGGTTATCTTGCTGCAGTGCGTTTCTTAGAAATGTTGGCGTTTTTATTTTCCTTGTAGGTATGTTCATTTAGTGTGGTTTTTAATCTCATCAGGAGCCTACTTACCTATTTAAATTGATGAGCAAGTTGTGAAACTAAGTGAACTTTCCATTACTTAATTTTGTCTGTTCAAGGCGGTGTGAGAGTAATATGTCAAATTGATTGACTTGTTGCTTAAATCAAAGAAATCAATGATGTTTTTGCTGCTCCATTTTAACTGTAATATAACTCATCAATGCATGATTGTTGCATCTTCTTGATCTTTCAAATCTTCGCATTGTATGTCAGGTGAAAATGTTCTGTCTTTCATAACTTGCGTCATTATTGGTCTCTGATGGCTGTAGGCAGTCAGCCGTCCAACCAAAGAAGTGAAAATCCATATTTGTTTCTTTTCTTCCAGTCTGTCTTATCATATTTCGTCTTTTATAAGACTTCTTTTACTGAATATTGTGTTATTAAACACTCTCCGTGTTGCTCATTTGTTGAGGTATATTTTAGTAAGCATGCGTATTGACTTTTCATTTTGCCCACCCATCTCAGCATCCAGATCCCGGCTTTGTTATTCTAAACTAGAGGACTAATAACTGATGGGTTTACGCATTATTATATGTATGGATCAAATCTATTAACAGATATAGGTTTCCTGTTTTAGTTAGGTTTTCAAATGCCCCACGAGAAACTCTTCAGTTATTGAACTTTTGAAATTTATTTGGAATTAGAAAGTTAAAGCCTAAAAGGAGAGAGTTTGTGATACTGCCACGGACAGGTGACTACATTTGTGAAACCACTCTTTCACCATACAGTTCTCAGAAACAGTTGTTCTTTCCTTCCATAAACCTCTTGTCTCTCTCTGGACTCGTGAGGGGATCCTTGCCACATGAAATACCCACTGATCTGGGAGAGGCTCATATTAAGTTGGTTGGAGGGCTGAAACTGTCTATCACACAGTGATCCAACTACTTTTTATTGATGAATGAGATTACTGAACCAACTTTTCTGGATGAGCACCCTCTTTGGATGTCTCTTTTGTTTCAGTTCTCCTGATGTCAGAAGAGGCTCATTTTACATGTGAGGATTTTGTTTTAGCTGTTGTAGCCGATCTATCTTCCAATTTAGGTTGAAGTTTGTGTCTGGGGTGTAGCATCTAAATTTTATTCACCTACACAGTTATCATCCATTTTAGTGCTCCTAAAAGAAGCTGGTGATAGGTCTATTTTGTTGAATTACCTAACTGTTCCTGCGTTTGAGAGGAGTTTGCTTAAATGTCATTAATATAGAGTGAACAATAGTTGGTATATGATTTATCATACAACAGATGAGTGACACTTGATCAAGTATATTCAAGTGTGTAACTATGTTCCCGTAGGTTAATTTTTCATGGTATCTTGTGGGTTCCGGTTGAATGTTGAATATGTTTTGACTTATATGGATTCTGTGTTTTATTCAAGGCCATTCGCGTGGAGCACTGTGAACGAGTTCAAGTGATCACTGCAACTAAACGAATAACCATTGCCAATTGTCGTGAGTGCGTGTTCTATGTAGGAGTAAATCAGCGGCCACTAATTCTTGGGGATAATCATAAGTTGCAGGTGAAGCCTGTTGCTCTAAACCTTCTTATAATTCCAGAATCTCCTTCTAATCTATAGAAAATGTTGTTGATAGACGTTATGGATTCATTTTCATCCTACTCATTCTAGAAAAATGTTCAGCAGTTCAGAATTATTTTGTCTTTCTTGCATCAGGTGGCCCCATACAATACTTTCTATCCGCAGCTGGAAGAGCACCTGAGCCAAGTTGGTGTTGATATAACTATAAACAAATGGAATGAACCACTTGTTTTGGGTGTGGTGGATCCACACGATTCATTATCTCATCCTGCAGGGGCCTCTGATGTTCAAGCTGAGTCTGCTACATGCCTAAATCCTGATCATTTTACCAACTTCTTGGTACGTTGCTATCTCATTTTTGTCTTAATGGTGTGAAAGGGAGGATTCAATTATGTTTCAAGCTCTGTAGTATGATTCCATTTCTTCTTTGTGTGGTAGTTTTTTCATTATCAAATTACAGGTGTTTGTAGCTGAACTTCCTCTGTTCTCAGAACTTACGAGTTAGGAAGTCTAGTTCGGTCATGATATATTTTATTTTTAGTCGTGATACTCTATTGCATACTTAATTGCTTTGATTTGTAACTTTTTTGTTTTTCCTATTCTGATGTACAGATTCCTAACTGGTATGGCAGTGAAACACCGAACCCAACGAAACAAAATCCATTTGCATTGCCTGATATGTACATGGCATCTCAGGAAAAAAATGTATGTTGATGAAAACTTGCTTATATTTTTTACTAATGGGTGCAACCTGTGATTGACTACGTGGCTCTTTAGGCGTTGTTTGGCACCTTTGAATTTGTTGTCGAAAGGGATTTCGTCTGCCAGGGAAATGAAACTCCCGAACCAATTTGGCCAATCTAGAGTTTGTGTAGCATTAAAACCTGTCCACTGTTTGTACGTGAGGGAGACAAATAGAAAACCTGCTTTATAGTGTCGAGAGAACAGGAGATGTGGAGAAAAAATTGGGATGTGGGACAGTTTTGTGATTGAAAAGATTAAAGAATAGAAAGGTAGGGGGGAAATAAAGCTTCACATACCTGACGGTCATGAGCATCATCTAGGTTGGGTTTGGAGAATACCATTTACAAATTAAAAATGCACGTTCCTCGCCTACTATTGTGGTTGTGAACTGGTGATATCTCGAGGACCAAGCACCGCCTTAGCTTAAGTTATTCACTTAGTCATTCTGTATTCTCCAGCATTTTCCGTGTCCATATTTCATACTTCTGGTGGTTCTTTATAATTGTCTCTGGATGTTTTGTGCTGAGGTATACTATTTTGTTCAGCATCAGGGTTTAAAGGAGATCAGACAAGCTTTACGAGATATTCAACTTGAAGAGAATCGAAAACGGGAATTATCATGTGCTCTCCACGTATATTTTAAGGATTGGCTGTATGGTAAGCTCGTTTCTGCTTTGCATGTGTTATATTCTTTTATATATTTTTCTTGCTATGGAATTAATTAGAGTAAGTGTGTATACGTTTCTTGCTCCCTCAAGGTAATTTAGATAATATGTGATTAAAATATGTTCCAAGTTGAGTTGGCTGATCAGCTTGCCATGTGTAAGTCCCCTATTTGAAGACATGGTCTTCTATGTTGGTGCAACCCAGGTGATACCAGCTTGTTGTCGAGTTGGTTGGTTGTTCCTCTGCTAGCCATAGCATCTGCGCATTTTATGGTGTTTCTGTTGCTTACTATTGTGGTCGTAGTTATCTTTGGACCATGAAGCCTGTTCTGGCAAGTTAAAATCAAGCTTTGACTAACAACTTGTTTTGTCCTTCCTTTGATCTTAGTTGTTGGGTGCTGTACATGAGAATTAGAAAAAGCATACATGTTTGACCTAGTTGTTTTGATGTTGCAGCTTCAGGGAATATCCGCCAGCTCTATTGCTTACATGGTGATTAAAGTTGTGCTATTTTTAAATCGGACTGATCAAGCTCTCCACGAGGTTGTAAATTAAGAAATCTGGTTCCCCATCCCTTCGCCTTCTCCTTTTATTTTCTATGTTTTGCTTTTGTAATTCTTAGACATGTAGAATCAGAAGATCAATCTCATCTATGCTGTAATTTTGTACCATTGATTTTATGTATCCATCAGAAATGGTTTGTTTTGTCACATTAATCTGTACTTAGGGCTCATTGTTTTTTTCATTTTTCTTTATTTGGAGATTTTTACAGAAGTTACCATGTATAACATTGAATTGAAAAGAACGTAGCACTCTGAAGGAAGGTAAAATCGTACTCGTAAAAGTTTGATTATATATTCTGTCAGCAGTAAGTCGGTATCTCACTACTTGTTATGCTAAACATGGGAAGCATCTGTTTTGGGTGATCTTTTTGGCCATACAGAAGACAACTATACCAGTACTGTATTTGTTTGGGAGTAGTTGCTCCGTCAAGTCCCGGGAATGTCATCCAAATGGTGGAGATGTGTTTAACCAATGGTCGGAATAATTGCCTGAGTATCACGTTAAAAATGCCTCTTTAACTCTTCTATATGGGCGGAGTTCTCTACAGAACTACTCTCCAGGGAGATAAGCTAGCTACGGAAGTTGCTTGAATAGATTCTTCCATGGTTCTTTATTAACTTCGAAGTTAACACATGAATAACAGGTAACAACTCTACCAACTTTAATTAGATACTATTTAATAACACAATATACAGTTTCTCAGCAGAAAATTCGCTCCGTAAGTGCTTGATGTAAACAAACCCTTCAGTTTCCTGACACTGCTGCATGCTCAACCATGAAAACTAGGTAGTGACCTCGTTCTGCATAGTCGTATATATCACTTGTGAGTAAAAAGCAGCAGGATAAGAACCCAAGAAAAGAAGCATTATCTAATTCATCTTTACATTAGTGCCTGTGCTCAGACACTGTAGGCACTAAGAAGGCAACAGTTTCTCCCTATAAATTCACATGTAGAGAAAAATTCCAAAAGGAGTCATCATCAGTTGATTTATTTTTTTTGCAAATGAGGTATAATATTATGTGTGCATCCAGTTCAGAAAACTTTGAAATCAGGAGTTTTGGTTTATTTAATGTACTTGAGATAATTTTTACTTCACCTATTTAAGATGCTCTTGAAATTCAACTACTTCCGTTTTGTACTCCGTGGTATCTTTTGTTCCAACCAGCCATTTAACACTGTTTAGTTGGATTCAGGGATTTTTAGTATTCCCAACTATTATAACTAGCTTCCTGGGACCATCTGAAGTATTTTCTCTGCTTGATCCGGGAAGAAGGTTATGAAAAGATATGCGCCTGTCAAAAAGAGGATGTGGAGACCAGAAAACTGCTTAGCCGAGAGCATTTGGAAAAATAAAATATAAAAGAAAGAACAATACTTACAAATGAGAACTGTGCCAAGTACAGCTGAGATCTTGCCCTGAACGGTTACCAATCCAGCCTTGCCTGCATTTTGCAGCTCAGCTGAACCAACTGATTCAAATGTTCCTGCAAGGAAAATGGAGATGGTCCTTGATTTCCACTACTGTATTTGAAAAGGAAGAAAAATGTACAAAGAGAAAACAAAACCTCGTATTGGAATTGTATATACTGTTATTATAGAATTCAAAACATTGCTACCAATGGCTCAAATGATCCACTACCAGTGCTAATAAGCAGTACCCACAGTTTCCTAAATTTTTCATCTATATCACCATTTAAATTTTCTAGTCATCTCTTTCAATCATTTTACAGATACAGATGATGACATGAAAGAGAATAGTATCAGTCTGACGATATAAGTGAGGAATATTAAACTGAAATAAACATATGCGTGGGATATTATCTTGCCTGGCTTTACTGACTGAAGCCCAGAGGTTATACAAGATATGTTTTCAAACCCTGCTTTTTCCAGTTCATTAGCAGCTGCAGAAGACCTTCAATTGAAAATAAAACAACATAAATCTTTCAAATGAAAAGTCCAAAAAAGCTACACCATATTCTTCTAAACCTGATATAATATGCTATAATAGTTCATTAGCATGTTGCAGTTACATTTACCAAGGAATAAATACCAACTGAAGTGGAGGTAGACATCAATTAACACAAAGCACAGCCAACTCTATTTGGGTCGTCACAGACAAACCGTCTCGATAGCAGAATTTCAAAAGTTGGTCCTCAGAAATAAAATCAGACTAAGAAACATACTTTGCCCAGACCAGACATGTTTTGAAGGTTAAGCTTATCGGTTGCCAATAGATTTTGTTCGCTTTCCACCGAGTTCGGGTTTTTTTCCCGTACGTAAACTTATTTGGTATCCTCCATGTCCATTTGGTATCATTTTTCGAACTTCACATGTATTATCATTGATAATTTTATATAACCAAAGAAAAGACAAGCAAAGGATGTAATGCACCTCAATCCTTCTTGGCAGACTAGTAACAATTTAGTATCTGGCGAAAACCGACTTCTAACAGACTTCACAAATTCTGTGTTACGCTTAGTGAATGGTATACCAAAGAACAACCCTGAAAAGTTGTTGTGCACAGTCCTCTTCACAATGGTACCTGTAAAATTTCAAACCCATTGCAACAAGAAACTTGTTACAGCTACTAGTTCTTAGACAAAATTTACTAACTGTGTAAGATGCTTTTAGATCTGTTACAAAAGTTTCTCCCCAAAAGCTGATCAAGACACAATTGCAGTACAGTATATAGACAAAATACCACAAAAGTGGCTCATATACAAAAGTGAATGCTCTGCCAAGTCATCGTATACGTACCCGGATCATTGTCCTTGTCTTCGATAAAAAGAGGCACGTGATAACATGATTTAATATGTGCTCGATCATATTGAGAACTGTCGCGTACATCCAAAACTGCATACCCCTCTACAGCTACAAGTTCTTTGGCCTCGTCGCTACTCACATAATTAACTTCAGCTCTAATTTCCATACTTCTCTTGCGGAGTGGTTTGCAGGTCATAATTCTCTTATGGTTATTACTGAAGTTCAACTGAGATGTCCTACAATTCAGACACACTCAATCTATCATCCCAAAGCACACATGTTATAACTAGAGTAATTATGGTGTTGATTGAGTTTCCAATTCAGGTCGTTGGGAATTTGGTGTCAACACCCCATTACTGAAACTTCTTTCATAATTTTAATCTATTTAGTCAAGATTGCGATTTTCCTTTGCTAAGCTACTCAAAATTAAAATTATCCTTTTCCTGAAATGAATTACTTAATTTTCTAATTTATAACAATCCTGAGATATTTATGAAATGTTTAAACAAAATAATTGAATACAATGTACTCCAAGAACAAAGAGAGAAACATGAGCAAGTTCTAAACTCTTATTAGGTTTTACCTTGTGAGAGAAAGGGAAGAACAGCAACCTAAGCTTCCCATCTTAAACTCTTCAAGGATGAGTGAGAGGGAGAGAGACAAGGAGAGAGATAGCGAGCTCACTCACTCAGGGTTCAAGTTTACGAGTCGACTCATAACTTATCTTCCACAACGGTCCATAAAACTGAGCTTCTAGAAATCAAACCAATCAATAATATAATGCCACGTCGCGTAATAAAACCGCAACACTGGATATACTGGATATATCCTTCAGAGGAGGATCTGTCCTGTATTCTATCTGTAAAGGTTAATGAAAATAGCTCACATTTCCCTCATCTTACCGAGAGCATTTTCAATGAAGTTTGGGTTTCTTAAAAGTACTGATTCTACGTGGGATTTTGGATATTCTTACCCAGATATTCTCAACGACTGATTGTTGGATAACCAAAAGCTGTGCTTAGTTGGTAAAATGAGATGGATGATGATAACAGTGGTAATTGAATTATTGTCCCTTTTTTTGATGGGCCTTCACAAATATTCATAGAAAACTTTATAAATATCCCTGATGGTATAATTATAAATTTTTCCAAAAAAATAATTATGATATTACTTTATTTAACCTTCCTCTCTTTCTTTCATTCTTCTCCGTTTTACACAAAAACTTCATTCTTCTTCGTTTCACCATCTTCATCGCCTCACCACCAGCACAATCTCGCCGCCACCACAACAAGAACCACAATCTCCGTCACGTCCGCCACTAGCATCAACAGAGATATCACGATTTGTGTTCGATTTCAATGATTTCTAAACCAGAATCAGAAATTGATTTTTTTTATTGGTTTTCGATTTGGAGTTGTAGATTCAGATTTGTTTTTTTAGTTTTCGATTTCAACGAATTTCTAAACCAGATTCAAAGATTGATTTCAAGTTGCAGATTCAGATTTCAGAGATCGAGATTTGTTGGTTCAGAAAATGGTATGATTCAACTTTCTTTTAGGTTTTGTTACAATGGTGGTTGCTGCTATGTTTTTGGTGGTGGTGGTGGCGGCGGCGGTGAAGATTAAGTGTGATTTTTTTGCCTTTTGAGACGGTGGTGGTGCTTGTCTAGGTTTGGGAACTTTTCAGAGAGACACAACGGTGGTGAAGCTACAGGTGATGATCATTTGTTATTGTTTATATGTTTTTATCGGATCAATTGTTGCTGTTGATCCCATTTATGGGATCAACTACAGTTGTTGACCCAATTTTTTATGGATCAACTACGGTTGTTGATCCCATTTACGGGATGAACTCCTGTTGTTGACTCAATTTTTTATGGGATCAACTACTGTTGTTGATAAAATTGGAGATAGAGATAGTGGTGGTTTTGATTGTTTTTGGTGGTGGTGGTGGCGGCGGCGGCGGTGAAGATTAAGTGTGATTTTGTTGCCTTTTGAGACGGTGGTGGTGCTTGTCTAGGTTTGGGAACTTTTCAGAGAGACACAACGGTGGTGAAGCTACAGGTGATGATCATTTGTTATTGTTTTTATGTTTTTATCGGATCAATTGTTGCTGTTGATCCCATTTATGGGATCAACTACGGTTGTTGACCCAATTTTTTATGGATCAACTACGGTTGTTGATCCCATTTATGGGATGAACTCGTGTTGTTGACCCAATTTTTTATGGGATCAACTACTGTTGTTGATCCAATCAACTCCTATTGTTGACAACATTTTCTTGGATTAGTATAATCATGCTTGTAGTTTAAATCATGTAAATTTCTCCCAATGTTGAACTTGTGGTGCAATGGTAGCATGACTGACTCCATGTCAGATGATGCGTGTTCGAATCACGCCAAGTTCACTCCATTTACATGGATCAACTTTCATTGTTCAATTTAGTGGATCAACTACCATTGTTGATCCACTAAATTGGATCAACTTCTACTGTTGATCCTTTTTTTTTTGGATCAACTACCGTTGTTGATCCCCTAAACTGGATCAACTTCTACTGTTGGTTCTATTTTTATTTGGATCAACTACTGTTGTTGATACAAAAATATCTGAACCAGTGGTGGCGGCGGCGGCGGTGGTGGTGGCGGCGGACTAGTGGTGGTGACGGCGACGGACTAGTGGTGGTGGAGGACTGGTGGTGGTGTAATGGTGGTGGTGAAGGAGTGGTGGTGGAATATTAGTGGTGGTGGAGGTTGGTAGGTGGTGGTGGAATGGTAGTTGAATGTTGGTGGTGGGGGTGCTAGTGGTGGTGGTGAAGTGGTAGAGGAAGAAATTTGTTCCATTTTGAAGTAATTTTTTTTTTTATGTGGGTGAGGGTATTAAGGTAATTTAATTATAAATGGATAAGGTTATTAAAAAAGTATGGACATATTTATTGTTGTATAAGGACATATTTATTGGGGTTCAAAAGTAAGGACATATAAATAATGTACCCATGGTAATAGCTACAACACTTTGTCATCCAAACCCACGTCATCAATTTTTATTAATTCTGAGAGCTTTAACATTAGAAAATCGCCTTCTGATTTTGTCGAATACTCGTTGGAGAGTATGCACATGACATTTTAATGAGATGAACGTATCTAATTTACACTCTTTATAAGAGTGTGGATATGGATTCCAAAAATCTTAGAGCATTTTTAACGGAGGGTGAAAATATTTTTTTTTTCAAGATACATGTGATTTCATCTTGAATAGTTAGGTCCTACAAAGTAGGAGGGATGTGATACTAAATGCGAAAATGTTAAAGAAAGTCTTAACGACACCTTTGGATTCACCTCCGTGTCATACTTTTCAATAATTTTCTTTTGTAAGCGTATGCGAGAACGTCGAGACTGAATGTAGACCTACCCACCGGGACTCGACTGAGCAGGAGGCTAACCTGGTACATCTGCTAAGTGAAATGTGGGTTATCCGCCTCAAAATTGGTCGTTAATTGGTTGTCTAAAAAGAACTACAATAAGTGAGGGTTGGATTACTCACCTTAAGTGTATACACATAATCTTCAATTGGCCACGTGTAAAAAATATTAACACGTGTACGCCAAAAAACAAGGAAGCATAAGGCCACGATGCCTTGATGAGACACCCTAGGGAGATGACTCATCATCTGGCATGTTTTCATCACGAGATGGATCCAACCATCACAGAGTTAAGGAGTACCAGATAAAAGTAAAGTCGCGAAGCACAGGATAATATCATAAAGTCTACTTTACCCAATCCCAAGATAAATTCAAAATGGACGGTAGTGATGAAGCCACTCTGACATCGAAGTGACATCTGCATCTACATCTGTCTGGCGCATGCAGACTGTCCAACCACCCGCATTTAATGCTACACACCTAGGGGACGTGTCACAATCTCTATGGAAGAAGCAGAGGTTGACCATCGTTGCAGCACATTACCGTTGGACATCATCGGCAATGCACGAAGACTATCTTCGGGATCGGCATAACAACCAAGACGATAAACAACCACATCTGCCAGGAGGGGGACCCACACGGGAAGTCTATAAATACCCTGCTCAACCAAAGGAGAGGGGGTCGACCAATTTTAGGAGAGAAAACTATTGTTAGTAAGAAAGAGATTATAATCACTAGGTATCAGTTGTTATCCCTCCCTCTATCTTCGTCCCTGACTCAGAGTCATCCGACTACTACTTGTAATCCAATTCAATCCATGGTGAAAGATCTAACACCCCATAGACGTAGGCCTTAGTGCTGAACCACGTAAATCATCGTCTTCTTTACATTCTGCACTTATCGTTTTAACATGTTTCTACCTAGTGTATTTCGTATAGTCCATATATTTATGTTTATGATGTGAAGGAGGAACAGAACGATGACTAGCCCGCAGGCTCAGAGTGAATATCTTAGTTTAAGCACATTTTCATACTTATTCCCCAAATATTGTATTTCATCGAAACTGCGAATATTGATTGTGGACACGATGGTACCTTTGTTACATTTGTGTTCACAATTTGGCGCTAAAAACAGGGACGCTTTTATCCCGGAAAAAGATTTATCTTTTCCTGTAAACCCTTGTCATCACTCAGGGCTGTTTTTCGGTACGGAATTTGAGTGACCAATCCTTGAAAAGCTTCTTAGAATCAAAAGATTTTGTACAAAATCAAGGTTTTAGCCATAAAAAGGCTTCAGATCTAAAAAGTTTTCGTGCAAAACAAGAGTTTTCGTTTTCAAAATCTCTCAAATTTAAAAGATTGCTTCGCAATGCAAAACGCTTGATTTTTTTGCCAGAGAGAACCCTCGGATCTATGCTTTTTCTTTCAAAAATACCCTAACATTTTCATTCGGATTTTAGTTATACTTCGGCTTATGCCTGACAAAAAATATCTTTATTTTCCTAACGTCGTCATTATGCTTGTGCCTAACAAAAGCTTCGTGGATGTATTTTTCTTGTCAATAATCTATCTTTACAGGATATGGACAAAACAAAGGATGTGGGAAAAGGAAGGACATCGTCAAAAGAGACACCAAGAACCACCCCAGTCATAACACGAAGCAAGCACAAGAGCGAAAATCTTAAAGCAGCAAGCAAAAAGAAGGATGCGGCAGAAAACACCTCACTGTTGGATGCCACTGCAATAGCGGCAACAGCACTTAAATCTGCAGCAACCAAGGCCAACGCAGCAAAGGCGGCAGCCCTGATTCGTGCTAATGAACAACAAGAGGTATTTGTAGAATCTGTGATGCAACAACCTATTTGTGGAATGCCGCAAACCAATGAGCAAAACCATCCTCTGCGAATGGTAAACCAGCCTCTGTCGACAATGAACCAGCCAGCACTCCAACCAATGGAACTCCAAATTTTACCCACAGATCCACCGATCCCCCTAATCCAAACGATAAACGGAGATCATACCGCTGCCGCTGGTGGAAAGGCACAAGGAGGAACTCCGAACCAAGGATCGAACCACTCCATCCAACTGGTAGCAGAGCTCGAAGAGCTGAAAAGAAATCAGAGAGCATACGCAGATGTGGTGGCACTACTAGCACGAGAGAATTAGGAACTCAAGGATAAGATTGCCCTTAGTGCAGAGGTGGCAAACCAACATGACGAAGCAAATTCCAAAGCACCTGAGTCGAACCATGACCGAAGAATGGTAGTGGCTAACGTCAACAATCCCGAACCGCTGAACCGTCGTACTACGGGAAGAAACAAACCATCCAATCCCGATTATGTGCCAGGATATTCTGATTACTTTGACAGCGAATCTCGAAGACCAGGACGATCAGCAGTATGGGACGAGCACTTCCTTGTAATGGAGAATCTTCGTACTGAAATGATGACAGAGATCAAGTAGTTGAAGACAAGGAAAGGAGGAGGAAGACTGGAGGAAGTAATATGAGAAGCCGTAACTACGCCCTTAACTGCACACCTGACGAGAGCCCTCATCCCACCAAAGTGTCCAATCCCATTCGAGTGCTACGATGGCTCCAACGACCCCGCAGCTCATCTTCGTTATTACAACTGAACAATGGCCCGATGGGAACGAGACGACGTAGTCCTATGCAGATATTTTCCTTCAAGTTTGAAAGGATCGGCATTGTCATGGTTCGATAACCTGCCACCCAACTCCATTGATTCCTACAACTGTCTCACTGAAGTATTCTTGGAAACAAACATGTACAACAAGACCGTAAATGCGGGAATGGACAATCTTTTCTCGCTAGCAGTCGCATTCAAAGAAACGATCAGAGAGTACATGGATAGGTGGCACAAGATTTGTCAAGCAATAGGGAACGTTAGCCCGTTGGTCTTCATCAATTGCTACAAATGGGTACTGGATAGGATGAGCCCGTTATTTGTTGAGATCCATGGGAGTGACCCCACAACCGAAGGAGATCTTCGGGTGATCATTGAAAAGTACGCCAGATTGGAAGAAATCCAGCGGGACAATCCCAGAGCACATGTACAAAAGCCTTATCGGACAAACTCGGTGGAGCAATCCAGCGGGTCAAAAAGGACGAACTCAACCGAACGCTACAACGAGGATAAAAGAGGACGCAAAGATGACAATCGGTGCAACGATCAAAAGGTCGAAGATCAGGTGTATACGAATCTTAACACAAGTTATGTGCGTATCTTACGCGAGATCAAAGACCGGACCAATCTCGAATGGCCTTGGTCAAAGGGAAAGCAGCCACCAAGATCCGAAAAATCAAGGGACTACTGTGAGTACCATTGCTTCAACGGTCACCAAACAGAAAAGTGCAAAAATCTCAAGATAATGATCCAGAAGCTGATTAACTCTGGAGACCTCAAACAGTATGTACAAAAGCCAGAACCCGAGCAAAAGAACAATTGAAAAGCAAGTTCACTTACCTGAGAACGATCGGACGATCAACATCATTTTCCTGCTCCGAGTCCGATGGTCCATCATTGACTGGCCAGATCAGAAAGAGACTGAGGAAACAATTCGAGTACTACTGTGAGCTATACAAGATCGATGGAGAGGAAGTTGATCAGCACGAAGATTGGATGAATGCACCGCTGACCTTTTCCGCTGACGATGTTGAGGAAGACATGGAGGATCACAATGACCCCTTGGTGCTCACCTTACCAGTCTCAGGATGGAATATAAAGAAGATCCTGATCGATGGAGGAAGTTCAGTCAACGTCCTATTCTACGACACCTTCAAACGAATGAAATTAAACGATGAGCAATTGATGACTTCTTATTACACCATCTATGGGTTCAACGGAGCAGCAATGAAGCCTTTAGAGGATATCGTCCTAGAGGTCAAGGATGGACCGATAAAAGTAAGTACCAGATTCAGCGTAGTAGACGCACCATCACCCTACAATGCCATCATCGGACGAAGATGGGTGCACAAACTCAAGGGAGTAGTGGAAACATACCACCAATACCTAAGGTTCGCAACTCCAGAAGGGGAAATGAAAATCAAAGGAGATCAGGTCACCGCACCAGAATGTCAGGCTAAACTAAATCAACTCAATGCCGAACAAGAAGAAAAATGTAGGTCCCGAAGGGGTATAAATAAGGCGGAAGCTAAGGACAAAACGATCGATCAGTACCTAGAAGAAATCTCAAGAAAAGGCTTAGTGAAGAGTAGCACCGTCTTGACTACAAAAGCCAGTACCTCAGGAGCAAAAGGCACCGAAGAGCCCCCCAAATAGCAATTAAAGAACGTTCCTCATCTAGGGGATCCCAAGCCAACGTTCACTTTTGTCGAACCCACCAAGGAAGTAAATATTGGATCGGCAGAATACCCCAAGATGATAAAAATATGGACTTTACTAGACGAGGATCGAGAAGAATCTTTATTGAAATTACTCAAGGAGTATGCTGACATCTTCGTATGGAAGCTAGGAGATATGCCAGGGATCAATCCCCAGATCATACGGCACGAACTTCGGATAAAACCTGACACTAACCCCTTCAAGCAGAAAGTACGCAAGATAGCACCGGAATACCATCAGGCGGTAGAAAAAGAGCTTAACAAACTCATGGAAGCAAGATTCATAAAAGAATTCAGGTACCCCACGTGGATCTCGAACATGGTCATCGTACCAAAGAAGAACGGCGGGGTAAGGATATGCATCGATTTCACTAACCTCAAAAAAGCATCTCCGAAGGATATATAGATATCCGCTCCAAAGCATCGATCAATTGGTAGAAGCAGTGGAGGGACACGAAGAACTATCATTCATGGATGGGTACTCCGGCTACAACCAGATAGCCTTGGCAGAAGAAGATCAGCAACATACGGCTCCACATGGACTTTACTGCTACACTCGTATGCCCTTTGGATTAAGAAATGCAGGGGCAACATACTAGAGGATGGTTGATGCAATCTTCAAACCATGGATCGGGCGCACTCTAGAAGTCTATGTTGATGATATGCTTGTCAAAATAAAGTTGCGCAAGGATCATCTTCAAGATTTAAAGGATATCTTCAACGCGATGAGGAAGTACAACATGAAAGTGAACCCGGAGAAGTGTACTTTTGGTGTTACATCAGGAAAATTCCTCGGTTATCTAGTAACGAAGAGAGGTATCGAAGTCGATCAAGTAAAGATTCAAGCCATCGTGGAAATGCCATCCCCAAGAAATTTGAAAGAAGTTCAAATAATCAATGGATGCATAGCGGCCCTAGGAAGATTCATCGCAAGATCATCGGACAAATGCAAACATTTCTTTAACATTCTGAAGAAGGAGAAATTTTTTGCATGGAATCCTGAGTGCGAAGAAGCTTTTCAAAAGATCAAAGAATATTTGGCGACGATCCAGTCCTCCAGAAACCTGAACCCGATGAGGTGTTGGCATTATACATAGCCGCAACCAAAGATGCAGTCAGCGCGGTATTAGTCAGAACCAATACGAAGGTGGAAAAACCAGTGTATTATGTCAATAAGACCCTCAATACAGTAGAAAAAAACTACACGAAGATCGAGCAACTCATTTTGGCGCTAGTATTTGTAATACAGAAGCTGAGAACCTACTTCCTGACTCATTATGTCCGTGTCCCAAGTAAGGCCCCGCTAGAATCAGTTCTCAAGAATGCAGGAAAAGTGGGAAGAATAGCCAAATAGAATGCACAGCTAGAACAGTTCAACATTATACATTAGATCCAAACTGCTCAAAAATCACAAGTCTTGGCGGATTTCTTAGCGGATCTACCGTTAGATAATGACGAAGAAGTAAAAGTCCTGCCAGGGGAAAAAGAAGAGGAAGAAGATCCCTCAAATGTGCTCGAGCCTTCAAACCAGCGAAGATGGGAAGTCTTCGTCGACGGGTCAAGGAACAAGGAAGGCGCAGGAATAGGGATCGTTATTACAACACCCACAGGTGACAAAATGGTGCATGCGCTGAGACTGGAATTCGAAGAGCACACCAATAACATTGTGGAGTACGAGGCTGTCATTCATGCTCTCCATCTGATATTGGAACTGGGAATAACTGATGTACGCCTGACAAGCGATTCACAGTTAGTCATCCGACAAATAGAACTAGAGTATAACACCTACGACGAAACTCTTTCAGCATACATGGCCCTTATCCAAAGTCTAGCATCACAAGTGCCCAATATCAAGTTCCGACACCTATGCAGGAAAGACAACAGGCATGTCGATGCCCTTGCTTACATATCATCAATGTTAAGGGATAAAAACATTACCACCATCAAGATAGGTATAATATATGAACCTTCAATCAAATTACATCAAGTCCTCGCTACAACGGATCACGAAGATGAAGTAGGGGAAGATTTTGCCGAAGATGATATCCTGTCAAGGGAAAACGAAGATGAAGATTTTAGCAACGAAGAAGATTGGAGAACCGAAGTCCATCTTTTCCTCGAAGAAGGGGTACTTCCCGCAGATGTAAAGCAAGCCAGAAAAGTGCAGTCAAAGGAAGGAAGGAAGGTACCAGATTCGTGACAGAGTTTTATACAGAAATCGTTCCTTGGACCACTACTACGCAGCTTATCCAGAGAGGAGGGCCATCGTATCTTGAAGGACATTCATTACGGAAACGCTAGCAATCATAGCGGGATGAGATCATTGGCAGACAAAGCTAAGATGCAAGGATATTATTGGCCACAAATGATACAAGATGCCGCTAGGATGGCTAGAAGATGTAAAGAATGCCAACGGTTCGCCAAAAGGATCCATGCACCAGCGACGGAGATGAATTCAGTAGGAAGCTCTTGGCCATTTTCAAAGTGGGGAATTGATATCGTCGGACCGCTAGTCAAAAGCACAGGAAAAAGGCGATTCTTGATAGTAGCAACAGACTACTTCAGAAAATGGGTGGAAGCCAAAGCTCTGGCCAGAATCAGAGATGTAGATGTATTCACTTTCATCTTTCAAAATAGCATTTGTAGATTTGGCATTCCTACATAAATTTTTTCTGACAATGGTAAGCAGCTACAAGGAAAAAACATCGACATGCTCTTCGATACATTCAAAATCAGGAAGAACAAATCCACACCCATCTATCCTCAGGGAAACGGGCAAGCCGAAACTACAAATAAGACCATCGCTTTTATCCTCAAGAAAACATTGGATGATCATAAGGGTCGATGGTGTGAGCAGTTGCACAACAGCTTATGGTCATACCGAACAACATGGAGATCAGCAACGGGGGAATCTCCGTTCTTGCTTACCTATGAAGCCGAAGCAATAATCCCAACTGAGATAATCATGCCCACAACAAAGACCGAAGCATGGGAGAAGAATCTCACAACGGACATGATGCTAGAAAGGCTTGATGATCTAGAAGAAAGAAGAGAAACGACGTTACAAAGAATGGAGAATTATCAACGTAGGTTAGCAAGAGAGTACAATAAGAAAGTTAAGCTTAGGAATTTTGTAGAATGACAGTATGTGCTACGGACTATACCGCAATATCAACAAGAAAAGAAGTGGGGTAAATTAACACCAACATGGGGAGGGCTATTTGTAATACACGATATCGCAGGAAAATGATCATACTACCTGCGCAATTTAAAGGGAGAAATCCTAAGGCACCCCTGGAATGCAAAATATCTTAAGCCATACTATCCATGAAGCAACGCAGTTCTGCATCTGCGTGAAGAGTACCAGAAGAAGAAGACAGCGTACCCGCTTAATATGTTTCTATCTCTGGCCGAGGAATAGCAGACCTCATTACATCAATCAAGCAAGAATCTTTTTGTCACAATATTCGGCAAACACCGAAGAGTTCGGTAACGATCTCTTACTCCTACGTTTACATTGGGGAAAGTACTTGTGTACAATCTCTCAGGACTTCCTTATCAGCGTCCATGAGTGTACGACCATGGGGAAGGCATCCAGTAGAAAGAGATACCCAACCTAACACCATGCAGCGGTTTGGCGGGACGGGTGAATGTAAATATTCAATAATACACCACGTACCCGAGTATGCTGCATGAACCCCCACTGTTAGGTAGTCCTCTGGCCCAGGACTTGCCGACGGGGTGACAGGTCCAAAACTAATAAGGAAGGTACACACCTTCGTTATTTTACAACACACTCTCATCTTATTTCACTTTCCTAAATAAATTAAAATGCATAAAGTAACATTGCAGGAAAATCAAAATTGTACATAACAAAAGACCGATGATCCATTCCAATTAAAAATTTGATTACAAGCTTGGGGAGATTAAGCAAGAAATACAAGGGAGACACAGAATGAAAAAAAATAATAAAAAACCCGAAGCTATATAATCACCAGCGATCAAATCTTTATCCTACAATGAAGGATTACCAGCCTTTACTCTTTCAACGAAGATTCGGCTTCGGGGCGATCGTCACACCGTCCTTCTGTTACGAAGGAACGCTTCCTCCGGAAGAGGGATCATAAGTAGTCACTAAGGGTTCGGGAAAGGGACGACGCTTGTATTTCTTAGTGATGCCATCATTCTGGAGTCCTTGCTCTATCTGGGACAACATTTTGTTAATCTCAAAAGTTTAACTGACGACGAGCCTCAGCGGTAATGACAATTATCTTGATCTCAGGTTTCTTCAACAAAGACTTCAACCGCTCCACTTCCTTGGTAGATTCCTTCACAGTCGTATCCAAAGTCCCAGACAACCCCTCGAAATACTTGGCCCGCTCTTGTTGTTTGACTAACTCAGATTGAGATGCTTCAAGTTTTTCATTTGCAAGGCAAAGTTGTCCCTCAAGCTCTGAAAAGAAAAAAGACTTATCAGGAGAAGAAAATAAACGACTACACACGACCAAACTAACATATACCTTCGACATTAGCCGAAGCTATTTCAAATTCATTTACTACGGCATCCCGGGCTTCGTCAAGGAAATCATATTCAGTGGAAAGTTTCTTATAGTCGAGCTGACAGTTTTCGAGATCGAGTTGGCATTGATCTAACTCTACCTGCTTCATTGAATCCAAATGACGAAGATAGTTAACTTCGTTATTAATCCCCTCAATCCCTTTTGTAAATCTATAAATATTAACCTCAAGATCCTTCTCTGAGTCAACTAAACGAGCAACATCGGCACGAGAAGCGGACAAAGCCTGACTCAGAGCATGTGCTTCTGCCCTAGCATCATCTTGCTCATGAACAAGCCGTTGAATATAATTCAGAACCTCAGGATCGTGGGATAAGCGAGCTTCACGAAAAACTACTTCTAAGTCCGCCACCCTGGCCTCTAATCGAGAAGCTTCATCCCGAGTCTCAAAGAGAGACTGATGTGTCCATTGCATAGTACCTTTAAACTGATTACGAGCGACGGAAACAGAATTCTGCATTGCAAACATCTGTTCTTGCTGTTTCCAATAGCCCTCTAGTAATTTATTTTGTTGATCGACACGAGATTCCAGTTATTAGATAATTCTATTACTTTTGACACCAACTCTTTAATGCGAGAAGCCTGACAAGATATCTCACCCCGAAGCCATACTAATTCTTCGGCACTACCCGCTGAAGATAGGGGCGGCTAACTTAGAGAACATTTAACAAAAAAAAAGAGAAGGGCTAAGGTAGACGGAGAGAAAGAGGCATACCTTTAGTCGAGGTGCCCGCCGATGCAACATCGTTACGAGCCTTCTCTAAATCTCCACGAAGAGAAACCACCTCCTGACGAAGCCCCTCCTCAGCGGCACCACTCTGTTGTTTCCCTTTCAGCTTCTCCTTCAACTCTTATATTTCTTTTATCCTTCACTTCAATCAGTTCTTGAGCAGCATGAAGTTCACCATCTCTCTGACGTAGCTTCGCCTCCAACTTAAGTGCCTTAGCTCTAAAAAATTGATAGAGAGAGAGTGGTTGCAGTACTCGCTTCGGTCCAACTACGATGAACAGGGGCATAAACATTACTAAGGAAAAATAAATAAAAGAACGACGGGGGCAACATACTACCTCAAGAATGCGCTGCTGGGGAAAACCATACTGATGCCCGTCAACAATGGCAATCATTTCAGCAATAGTTGAAGGAGGGGTAGCTAAGAGATTCGCTGGGAGAGTAGTATCAATGCTACGTTGCCATACTTCGGTTACTTTTTCACAGGACGACAACTCCATATGCTGACGAGTAAAAGCATCAGAGTCCCTCTCACCTGGGATAACAGGGGCAGGATGAGGCACGTTCATAAGGCCTTTCTTTTTCAACCAGTCGAAGGTCGTATCATCATCGTTGCGCATCACCGTATTCACGAAACCCTCAGAAGATGTACCAACAACGACTTCTTTATCCTTTGCCTCCTTGGCAGCACGAAGCTCAGCATCTTCGCCATCAGAGTTGTCTTCTTCCTCGATCCATTTTCCACCATCGTCTTCGGCCTCCACCTCTCAGTTGTCATTAGGAGACAACAACGAGAAGTTCGAAGCTATCCCCATCATGGCACCTAAGTCAGGATGGCCACCAGCGGAGTAAATCTTACCAAAATAAAACTCCTAGTTCGATTATGGAATATTCATCGACCCAGGAATCGATAATTGAGGACCACCATCTTCGGTCTCTTGGTGAGGAGAAGGAGTATGCTCAGGATCAGCCATACGATCCTCCCCTTGTCCCCCAGGAACAACCTCCTCTTCGTTTTCTTCCTCATCAGGAGAAGTTTCAGTACGCTATTCTTCATCGTCGTCGTCAAATTTTACTTCTTCATCACCCACATGACTAGTAACTTCAGGAATCTTCGTTTCTTCAATTTCCATAGTAGAAGACTCAACGGGACCAATCTTATGCTTTTTGGGAGCCTATAAGAAGCACTTGTCAACCTCTGATTCCGGGGGAAACATGCATATAATACATCAGATCAAAATCATACCTTGACAGTAGCTTTTCCCTTCGAGGGAAGAACGACCTCAGAACTTTCTTCATCACCATCATCCTAACAACCCCAGAAACAAATAAGAAAAAACACTACGGAGTAAAATGAAAGAAAACACAAAAATATGTAAAACGCACCTCAATCCGGTAATCAAACTTCATCCCGGGAAAATTCAGAGCCCAAGGGCAGTAATCACCGTAGCGGGCTGGAGGATCGGCACGAGGCTTTCTTTGATCAGTAGGTCGCCATCCATGATCACCAGGAACCCATCCGTAGGCCCAAGGACTAATAATCTTGATGGGGGTAGCATGCCACTCATGATCGTGGTCACGACGAAGACGCTCCTTAAGGGGGAAAAGCTTCGGCTTTTCAGAGTTTTCGGTACCAGGAACATACCGCAACTTTGTATCACTTACTTCACTTAAAAGAAGAATCTCACCACGAGGAGCGGCGATTATACGAAGCCCAACGCTCAATCTCTTTCGGTTTCTGTTATTAACATAATCTCCGAATGAAGCATTGAAGTTTTCAGCAGTATACCAACCCTTTTGATTAGGATCAGGCTTGTAGCATGTCATCGAAGTCTCACCTTTACTTCGAAGATAGCTTTCACGAAGACACCTCATGTAGTTCCCACTTAGTTGGACCACTGAGCGGCAGTGAGTATGAGTAGTAGTACCATCACCCCGATGAGCCAACACATCATAATAGAACGAGTCATTCCATTTGTACAGGGGAAGCATCAAATCCGCCTCGAACGCTCCTATGGTGGTCAAGAGGTGCTGGGAATCATACTTGTAATTTGTTATAATGTCATAAGTAAGATCGTCCCCATGGTGGTAAAAACAAACCTCAAAGCGCTCAAGACCATGCTTCACTTTAAAAGCTTCAAGATCAGTATTCCTAAAAGAGACAAGAGCCCGTTTCTTCTTCTGAGGAGCCATAGCAATCTGAGCCGAAGGGGTAACCATAGAAGACGGTGCTTTACCCGATGATGAATTCAGCAGAGGACTCACATCCGAAGATTTTCTTTTCACCGACGGATCCCTCGATAAGTTCATGCTTTTCGACGAAGGCTTAGACATCTGAGAAACCAATGGGGCATCAGGAGCAATAGAGCGAAGAGGTTGGGCCGCCAATGGTTCTGAACGCTGCGAAGACCTGCTTGTGGGACGATCAACTGCATAACGGGAACCTCTTGCAACTTCCTCCCTTTTCCGAGAAGAAGCCTTCGGATTAGACGACGAAGAAGGCTTACGAGGACGAAGATCTGATTGAGAAGATCTTGGTAGTGGACCCTTCGGGGGAGATACATTGGGGCTTCTGGGCGGAGGAGATTCATAAGGACTCCGTTGTGGAGACCTATGAGAGCCTAGCCTTTGTTCTTTATCCGCTATAATAACCTAAGAAGTGCGGCAACGAAGGTCAAAAATAGATTTATGAACACCGAATTACAACCAGAACACCTTTCAGTTCAACAAAACCCAGAAATATACTACGACAGAAATCAATAAAGCTGTCCCAGATTTTGTGATAAAGAACAGGGGCAAGTATATATACTTTTGTATATTATGTTCTTCATTAGAAAACCATAAGCATCAATAACATAAGCAAAGTTGATTAAATCATGGACATGGCCGTAAAGATCGATATACCTGTAACAATGACGGAATTGAGATATTAAAGCAAGGAATCACAGATCAAATCCACTCATACACAAGGATATATCCAAGTAATAATCAATACGAGAGGGTAAACTATCAACAGAAGTAAAGAACAAGGGACCAAAATCGCCTCTGAGTTCAATCGAAATAAATGTTTTCTCAGAAGACAAAAGAGGAGCAGAAGGGAATAAGAATGAGGATAAAAGTTATTTCACTTATTCCCTCTTTCGCATTTATAGCCACCATAAATGAAGAAGAAACCTCCCCGTAAATCGAGGGGGAGTTATTACAAGGAATGAGAAACGTGCCCGAAAACCAAGGAGAAGTTATTACGAGTAGTGAGAGAAGAATTTTTCTTCAAATTTCGACTCTTGTCAAACTTAGAAGAACAGGGGAAAATTGTATTCACATAATCTTCAATTGACCAGGTGTCAAAAATATTAACACGTGTACGCCATAAGACAAGGAAGCATCAGGCCACGATGCCCTGATGAGACACCCCAGGGAGATGACTCATCATCTGGCATGTTTTCATCACAATATGGATCCAACCATCACAGAGTTAAGGAGTACCAGATAAAAGTAAAGTCGCGAAGCACATGATAATATCATAAAGGCTACTTTACCCAATCCAAAGATAAATTCAAAATGGACGGTAGTGATGAAGCCACTCTGATATCGAAGTGACATCTGCATCTACAGCTGTCTGGTGCGTGTAGACTGTCCAACCACCCGTATTTAATGCTACGCACCTAGGGCACGTGTCACAATCTCTATGGAAGAAGCAGATGTTGACCATCGTTGCAGCACATTACCGTTGGACATCATCGGCAATGCACGAAGACTATCTTCGGGATCGGCACAACAACCAAGACGATAAACAACCACATCTGCCAGGAGGGGGACCCACACGGGAAGTCTATAAATACCCTGCTCAACCAAAGGAGAGGGGGTCGACCAATTTTAGGAGAGAGAACTATTTTTAGTAAGAGAGAGATTGTAATCACTAGGTATCAGTTGTTATCCCTCCCTCTATCTTCGTCCCTGACTCAGAGTCATCCGACTACTACTTGTAATCCAATTCAATCCATAGTAAAAGATCTAACACCCCGTGGACGTAGGCCTTAGTGCTGAACCGCGTAAATCATCGTCTCATTTACATTCTGCACTTATCGCTTTAACATGTTTCTATCTAGTGTATTTCGTATAGTCCATATATTTATGTTCATGATGTGAAGGAGGAATAGAACGATGACGAGCCCGCAGGCTCAGATTGAATATCTTAGTTTAAGCACCTTTTCATACTTATTCCCTAAATATTGTATTTCATCAAAACTGCGAATATTGATTGCGGACACGATGGTACCTTCGTTACATTTGTGTTCACATTAAGGGAACTGACTTCTTGCTCTAAGTACTCTTAAACAACAAGTCCTTGTAAGCTTAAGAAATATAAGGAGGGGCTCATGCAAGGAGAGGGTCTAATTGTCTATGGAAATGGAAAGAAAAGCTTATTTCATTGTGGGTTCCGTAAGAGTAATAAGACTTGTGAGAGCTTGAGTCAGATAACTCTCAGGCCAGAGTACGAACCCAGTGATCCAAAAATTGATCCCATAAAGTTCTTTGTACTATAAAGAAAGATGCACATTTCTCATTCCCTAAATGAAAATGAGATATCTTTGATTAGATGGATCAGATTGAGAAATGGAGGATTAAGTTATCTGGGATTAAGAAGTGCATATGATGCATCATTCAAGTATGTTCTTCCTAATACTTCCTCTTGTGTCCTTCATGTTCCCGGTCTTGGCTGTTTATATCGGGATCTCCTTATTCACTTCTCGTACATTGTTTCATTCACAAGCAGTTAGGTAGAAGATGTGGGTCTGTTAAAGACCATTGGCATTAAGGTTTTCAGTTGGATCCTAAGCTTTTCTGTCTTCCTTCTAAGTTCATTCATGGAAGCCTTAGGGAATCTTAGAGCATCATCTACTCTTAGCACTTTCGAAAGGAGTTAGAATTTAGAACCCTCGGTACCTCTTCTGAAAGTCGATGTCTTCAACTTAGATAGAGTATCAGCACAACCAATGTATTCTATATAAATATTAGAAAAGACGAACTGTATGGACGAAATGAATCTCATATAATTATTACATGGAACTCTCAAGTGTCATGGGGGTATAACAGACCCCTTCAACGCATTAATAATACATTAGTTATTCTAAGGGTTAAATCATATATTATTGGAGATAATTTATTAGCTATTGAGTCATATATTTACTATATGTGTAAATCCTAAATAAAGCAGGTCTTACAAAGACCCACGTACGAAGTTTACACTCATTGTTGGAGATGCTCATATCGAATCATATGTGTGGACATTAATAAAATCTGTTTTATTTTTATCTCCCCCTAACATACATATATAAACATCGTTGGACATGATCTAATTAATCGAATATGATAGACTTACCGCGGGTTATATCCCGCGGTTCATCCTGTGTGAGGAGGGATGAGGTCCTATTTTTAATAGTCATCCTACTAGTGACCCAAGTGTTAGAATTACAGTCCTACCCATCGCTGGATCTGATATGTGGGACAAACTGTGGGATATCCCACAATCAACTTGAAACAAAAATAGTTCATGAATAATAAATCGTTCTTAACCAAGATTGTCAAGGATCTAAGAACATCCATTGCTTGAATCATATTTCGAGAGATTTATCAAGACAAGCTTGACTTGAAACTTCTTCTTTGCAATATCAAATCTACTGAAATCGTACAACATAGTCGCATAAGATAGAATGGTAAATGACATGAGTAAATAAGATGATTCAGTCTTCACATACCTTTTTGTTGATTAAGTTCTCGCAAATATCTTTGTTTGTTCTTCAATCTTGAATCTTTGAGGGTTATTCTGTGATGTCTGATACTCAACTACCATACTCTAGTCGTGGTCTGAGATTTGAATTTAGTAGACTAGAAATCAAGATATAGTTTTGTGCATCCAATATTGACAACAAGCTTGAGATAACAAAACTTGCGAGTTCGACCGAGCAGTGCTCTAACAAAATCTACTAAAATCATATGACATGGTCTCAAAAGATAAAATGGTAACTGTTGTGAGTAAATAGTATATGTTGATAAAGTTCTCGCATATTTTTTTTGTTTGTTTTTCAGTCTTCAAACTTCGAGGGTCAGTGATGTCTGATACTCAACTTCCATACTCTAGTCATGGTCCGAGACTTGACTTTAGTAAACGAGAAATCAAGATAAAGTTTTGTGCAACTGACATTGACAACAAGATTGAGATGAAAACACTTGTGAGTTCGAACGAGCAGTGCTACAAATAACAATGATGATATTTGACGGTCACTATTAAAAGTCGTCATTTTGTTTTATTACTAACTTGCTGACTAGTGGTTGTCGGCATGTATTTTTTAAGTCGAGCATGACGAATTTTGATGGGTTGAATTCTGAAAGTATGAATTCCTTCAGTCATTTAAAAGAATTAAACCAACAAAACTGTGTACAATTCCATTTTGAGAAATGTTTGACAAGAGTAATTTATTTTTGTTATAATTTTTTTGTAAATAAATCTTCCAACAAAGTTCATAAGTTAAATCAAACAAAAATAATAACCCATACGTTTACTTAACTGATTTACTTTAACCATATTAATTTAACTAATTAATAGACTAATTTTAATTAAATAAGGGGGAATTAGCCAGTACTAAAATTATATGGCTAATAGGCTATGTATTCTACTTCCAAATGACAATATATATCCTAATCCGGCCAGTATAAGATATTAAGATATTCAACTTATTACCTAGCTCCCAACTTACCATATATACCCCAATCAGGCCGGTATAAGATATTAAAATAATCAATGGTAATGTTTCTTGTTGTACCTTTTTCTGACTCTTACTTTCCATTCAAAATAGAAAGGACATTTGCACAATCCCCCTCCAAATGAATATACTTTACTTCTTTCCTTCTGGCTCATAGAATTGCCTCCGGTAGAGCTTTTGCTTTTGCTTGCCCCGGGTCTAAGACTTTTGTGCTGCAGCATCTAATTCTCTCACAACTTTTTGAAAAATGTCTGACATTTTTTTTTAGCTAAGTCATATAACTATATTAATATCTACACTGGCGGATAACCGAGTGACTAAGTGGGGACGGTATCGGTGGAGGGACGGTTCATTACAAATGTCAGATCTCTAGGATTTAGATCTTGAATGGGACCGTAAATAAAATATTTTTAGGAAGGAGGCAAGAATAACATAGCACACAAGGAATCAACTCAGTAAAACAAAAATCTCTGAGAATCGGGCGATAGTAAATGAGTAAACTCAGTAAATCTTGATCATCATATTCTAATTCTCTGATCATTTCTCTCGATGTTTCATTAAGTTTTCTTTCATTACTATCTATTTCATTATAGTCTTTATCATCTTCGTTTTCATGTTTTTTTTTTTGTTTTTTATGTTCAACTTGATACCTTTATCAATCATCTCAATTAAATGTTATAGGCCCCCATCTTTTTTCTTATATTTTCTGTATCCATGACAGATTACTAATTATTTATTTACAGGTTAATTGATTCAAGTATGGGTAATATCCAGTTTAGGACTCTTGTTCTCAGCCTTTGCATCTCTCTGTCGACTACATTGTCTAATCCAACAATATTATAGCAGTTTTGCAAATCAACACCACGATACTGATCTCGTCGAATATATGATCATCATTACCAGGTTCCTGATCAAGTTTTTGACACCATGAGTCATCCTCTGAGTAAACTAATTCACAGATTCAAAATCCCATTCTCCTCCCGTTTCACTCCCATGATTTTAGTTATCATCATAATTACTTGAAAACCATGCATCCACCTATCATATATATTATTTCTTTTCTTTTTTTCTGTTTTTCCTGAACAATATTTTAGGAAACAAAATTATATTGTTATGAATACTTTGGATTTTTCCTCATTCTCGCCCTATAATAAATATCATAAGTTATCCCTCAGTCATCACATATTCCGAAACCCTAATACCCCATATTCATCCCTAGATGCTATGAAGGCATCTTCAAGTAACCAAATTAATAACATCACTGCTCAAATAAAAGTTGCTAAGTTAGGCAAGGCAAGTACTTTATCAATCCTGCTAGAGGTGCTATTGGTTCATCAAAGAACATTAACGAAGCAGGGGATGCTTGGTCCACAAGTTTAATTGGCAAGCTTATGATCAACTTAGATGAAGTTGAAACCTATGATGCCAAAGAGTAGTTAAATCTCATATGGAAAAGGTATAAAAGAAAAGAAACTAGAGTTGTAGGCAACCACTTGTACGTTGAAAAAGCGGGGGTACAACAACCTCACCCAATATTTCGCTTAGCAATCTGTATGGACTAACTCCAATATACTTTCAAGAGAATCAACTAGACAGTTAGACTCAATCTTAAAAAAAGTATATCAAAGAGTTATGTCTCAATTTCTCGATTCAATCCGCAATCAAACAAATAGGAATTTGCGAGCCTGATTGAATACAAGAGAAATAACTTGAACGATACCAAAGACCAATGTTAGGATCAATCAATTTCAATAAACAACCAAAGGTTGGATTTACCAATTGATCGATTCAACGCACAACCTGTGATATTTCAATTATATAACAAAATATAATGTGGAAAAGAAATAACACAGACCCCAGAAGTTTTGTTAACGAGGAAATCGCAAATGCAGAAAAACCCCGGGACCTAGTCCATATTTGAACACCACACTGTATTAAGCCGCTACAGACACTAGCCTACTACAAAGCTAACTTCGGTCTGGACTGTAGTTGAACCCTAATCAATCTAACACTGATTCAAGGTACAGTTGCGCTCCTTGCGTATCTGATCCCAGCAGGATACTATGCACTTGATTCCCTTAGCCAATCTCACCCACAACTAAGAGTTGCTACGACCCAAAATCGAAGACTTGATAAACAAATTTGTCTCACACAGAAAAATCTATAGGAATAGATAAATTTGTCTCCCATAGAAATACCTACGAGTTTTGTTCCGTATTTTGATAAATCAAGGTGAACATGAACCAATTGATAACCCGTACTTATATTCCCGAAGAACAGCCTAGTATTATCAATCACCTCACAATAATCTTAATCGATTAACGAAACAAGATATTGTGGAATCACAAACGATGAGACAAAGGTGTTTGTGACTACTTTTCAATCTTGCCTATCGGAGATATAAATCTCAAGCCAATCTTACGATTGTACTCAATCACGATAGAAAACAACAAGATCAGATCACGCAAATACAGAGAAAATAGTTGGGTCTGGCTTCAGAATCCCAATGAAGTCTTTAAGTCGTTAACCTACAGGGTTTCGTGAAAAACCTAAGGTTAAAGGAGAATCAACTCTAGCTTATACAACTAGTATCACACAGGAGGTGTGGGGATTAGGTTTCCCAGTTGTTAGAGTTCTCCTTTATATAGATTTCAAATCAGGGTTTGCGATCTAAGTTACCTTGGTAACAAAGCATTCAATATTCACCGTTAGATGAAAACCTGATTAGATTCAAGCTAATATCTTTCAACCGTTAGATCAAACTTAGCTTGTTATACACAAATGAAATGTACCTTCATTTAGGTTTGAGTAACCATACCTAAACGTGTACACTTAGTCGGTTCAACAATAGTTAACCAATGGTTAGCCATATGAGCACTTTCATATCAACCTTATTCATCTTTATCATAACTAGTTCAAATGACTCAAATGAACTAGTTAGAGAGTTGTTCAATTGCTTAGATCTCATAGAAGTATACAAGACACAATCGAAGCAAAATCGATTTTGATTCACTCCAATCAATTCATAAACATTATAGCCACGGTTTTCAAAGATTGCATTCCTTATTATATAATTTTTTTAGTTCATGAACAAACCGATTTTAGAAAGTAACCTCCTTAAGTATGCAAATGGGTACGCATACTTAAGTACCCGGATTGAGTTTGCTTTTTACTTCCAAACTCCAGCAGAAATTCACGGACATGAAACTTCCGCCAGTATGCGTACAGGTACGCATACTTACCCGGATTTCCAACAACCGCCAATACGCGTACACGTACGGGGTACGCATACTTTAGGTTCCCGGTTTTGGACTTTTACCAAACATGGTTACTTGTTCTAAACTCTCATTTCAATCATTGAAACTTTCTTAGAGGATGTTAAAATAGTTGTTATCCACAAACTATTTTCATCAAAGCGATTTTCAAGTTATTGAAATAATCAATATGACTTTCGTCACGAGTAAAGATGAACTTTGCTAAAGCAAAAGCTTACCAACACATATTTCGAGAAATAGATAAGCGAGATAAACTCGGCTCGAAATAACAAATGTGTATAATTGAAGTCTATATAGCAATACGACTTTTGTCTCAAAATAGGAGATAGAATAGATAGACTTTTGAGTGATAGATAAGTTCAAGTCTCCACATACCTTTTGTTGATGAAGTTCCACAAGTTCCCTTGAGTAGTTCTTCGTATTCATTCGATGAACGCCGTGGAGTCTAAATCTCAACTCCACTTACTGTCCTAATCCGAGACTTAGCTATAAGTAGACTAGAAATCAAGACTTATAGTTTTGGCAACTAAACTTGACAAATAAGCTTGAGATAGCAACGCTTGCGAGTTCGACTGAGCAATGCTCTAACATACGTCTTCAAGTTCACATCAAACAAAGACATCAAGGATATCATTAAGAAATCTCCATGAAATGTACTAGGATATTTCTTGCCCCTGCAAGTCTACACAACTTCCGTTCCATATTAGAAATTGACCTACATAAAGAAATAATGGAACGTGCAATTCAAGAACCTTCTCCTAGAACATCATCATGTTGCAGTCGTTGATGAATCCATTGAAGATTTAGAAAATAAATTTTTGACAACCCAAAGAACTGCAGACCCAAATATAGCAATATGATTAATGTGAGAATTGAGGTGGACTTTACAAACACACTCAAGAGAGGAAAATGGTGGAATACTAGCTCTGGGGAATTCACATGGATAAGATACCACTAATTTAAGCATCCTCATAAACTTTGTGACTAGTGCTATATTGTTGATCGTAACGATGAAATCTGTAAGGAAGTATGAGATTTTTTAAAACTCAGAGTTATGACCATAGAAGAATATGAGGAACCATGGTTGGAAAATCGGATAATTCACGGTTCAAATATATCTAAATCGAGTTAAATCGTTCATTCAAATCGTTTCTCTTAAGAATCGTGTAATTCTCCAGTTGACTTACGATTTTGACCAATTTGCCCAAGTTAGGTGGAGTTAATGTTATGTAAAAATTATGAGAGTGTAGAGAGATGACCAATTTGACCAAGTGAGGTGGAGTTAATGTTATGTAAAAATTATTAGAGTGTAGAGAGAATCGTTATGAGAGTGTACAGAGAATCGAACCCGAGACATCAGGCCTACGGGAAACCACCGTCTACCATTGTACCAACTTGTCTGTTGGTGATAATAATCAACGATCGATATATACTACTTATAGAATCAAAGGTAAAAAATTTATGATTTTTTATGTGATCAATGATTACTCTTACCAATTACTAACTAAAAACGTAGGATATAATTTTCTTTTATAAATAAATGGTATATATTTATATGTAAATTAATTTTTAGAGGTTTTAAAAAGTTTGATTATGAATCTTCGATTCACGATTCAATATACGATTCGATTCTAAAAAAATGAAAATCTATTCACGATTTAAAAACCTTGTGAGGACCACTGTAAGAATAAGGAAAAAGAAAAGCAACAAGATGATGAATGGGTTGAGATAGCTGATAAGGATGGCATCGTGGAAGACACTGATAGTGAAAATAGAAATACTAAGAGAGATAGAAACCAAGCCCCCAGTTCAAATGACAATACTCCTTCATTGAGAACAATTGTTTTATCCACTCATGGTGGTAACCTGCTAAACAATGATGATCATACTGTGAATTTTGGTCAACTAGATGTCATTGAAGGTATGGAAACAGATGAAAATGTAAGCCATGCTGCTAATTCAAGGGAGACTACCCTTATGAATGAACGCGCAACTGGGGATATAGAAAAAAAACACGATATTTAATAGCAAATCAGAGTTACCCTTTATCCATGTATTTTAACTAATTCCTAATTTACCCCTCACTAATTAGGATTAGTGTTAATTAAAATTAGTCAAGCTATTATAATTTTTGATAAATGATTAGTATAAATCATAATCACTTCACTTGGGTGAGAGTATAAGGTTTTTTTTTGAGGTAATAGGAATTTGGTTAATAAATGAGTACTCCCAACTTACAAAATGCCGACAAAATCAATGCCACAAATTGGGTACTCCCAACTTACAATGTCGGCATTGTAAGTTATTTATCGAGCACACTGGCACCATTTTTCGTCATGGCCTTCATCACTTCCAGTACGGTCTTCATTACTTCTGGCATGGTCTTCATCACTAATACAATGCTGGAAATGTAAAAAAAAAAAATCATTTCCGGCATGGTCTTCATCATTTCCCGCATGGTCTTCATCACTTCCGAATTTAAAAAAAAAATTGTTTTCAAAGTGAGGAGTCGGCAGAGAAGGAGAAGAGAATTTGAAAGAGAGTGGAGAATATTTAAAATTTGGAAGGGAGTGGGGAATATTTAGGTTTGATTTTTTTTTTAAAGGGTAGTTTCGTATTTTGCCCCCAAAAAACACCCCTTAGCAGACATCATTGGATGGAGATAGTAATTTATATCTCCCAATTAGTTTTGTATTTGTATCCCCCAATCGTGCGTTCTTATGAATCAAGTGGCACCTGCTTTTCTGGTAATTTCTCACTTCAAAACTCTATAAGTTACTTGTTCTACAATCTATCTGCTTGATTTAAACTTCCTTGTCTTTATTAATTCTGAAAACTACTGTTATATTCCCTGCCTAGCTGTGTCTTATAGTAGTATTCCAATTGTTTGCTCTATAACCAATATAGTAGTGACATGAAAATCATTAGCAGCTGGAATTTTCATGGTATCTTAGGAAGAGATACTAGAGATCACCTACATTATCTTAATCAGCTTCGCCGTCCTGATATCAGTTTTCTTTCAAAAATAAAAATCAATATTGCTAGAATGGTGAGACTCACTAATCTCCTTAATCTCTCAAATAACAATTACGTGCCCTCTATTGGTTTGACTGAAGGTCTTATTTTGCTTAAGAAATAGGGTTTTGCCATGGATATAGTGCGCTCTTCTGAGAAAATGATACGTGATATTGTTGCAACTGGCCCAACCAAAGGGGGATGTTTTCTTTCTTGCGTGTATGACACACCTTATAGAACGGAACAATCGAGTCAATGGACCTATATAAGAAACCTTAGTAGATATGTGTCCCTACCCTGGGTAGTATTAAGAGATCTTAATATTACTATGGACTCAGCTAAAAGAAATAACCCGGATGCGACTAATAATTCTGATGATGTTCTTAACATTATTAGAGATTCTGATCTCACGGATATGGGTTTTCACAGTAACCCATTTACTTGGACTAGCAATAGATCGTGGCATTTGCAACCAACAATGGTTACAACAACATGCACATGATTTGATAAAACATCTTCCCCAAATCGCATCAGATCATGCGCCTATCCTACTCAGAGGAAGTGTTATACAAAGACCAAATCGAAAGCAATTCAGAGTGGAACGCTTATTGCTCCTACATACACAACTCAAAGAAGTGGTGTCTATATCATGGAACCAATCAAACAACCCATCACCACCACAAAACTTGCTCAACAAGCTCACATGTACGGCGGAAGCACTCAAACAATGGATCAAACACACTTTCGGCCAATTACCTGGCTTAATCATATAAGCAGAGAAACAAATCCAACAAGCCTAAGCCCATTATGCGACTCAAACGGCCAAACGCTCATGTATTGGCTGAACAAAAAACTAGAGGCAAGGGATACTCATTTGGGATTACCTCACTGCCAGGAGATATTCTGGAAGCAACGATCGAGGATCCAGTTCCTAAAATAAGGTGATCTGAACACAACATACTTTCACATTCAAGATACCATACACCAACGGATCAACCATATTAAATCACAACTCTAGGATGTTACCTGCACATGGATAGACCAACCAATGGAAAATTTTCAAATCCTGAACCAACACTTCTCCCAACAATACTAGGCGCCATCTACTACAATAAACATGTAACTGTTTGATTGTATCCAACCGAGAGTCCAGGACATACATGCCGACAGATTGACAGCCCCAGCAACCCATGCAGAAATCATACATGCTCTGGATTTAATTGGATCAAACAAAGCTCCGGGCCCAGATGGATACACGAGTAAGTTTTTCAATTTTTTTTGGGATACAACAGGCCCACAAATCATAGAGATGGTCCAATTTTTCTTCCAGCATAACCACTTGCCACATCCGATTAACCACACCAACATCACAATTATTCCAAAAATCCAACATCCAATACAACCCACACATTTCAGATCGATCGGATTATGCAATATGGTCTACAAAATAATGGTTGAAAGATTCGACATATGCTTCAATTTATCGTAAGCCCATTTCAGAGCGCCTTTGTTCCTAACCGTACTATACATGATAACATTGCAATAGTGGCATAACTCTTGCACCACATAAGAACATCACCTCCAACAAAGCACCCAAAAATTGCAATTAAATTAGATATCCAAAAGGCTTACGACTCTCTCGACTGGGGCTTTCTCAAAGTAACACTGTCAAAACTAGGTTTCCCACAAAAGTTCATAGACCCTATCATGACATGTGTTACTACCATGACATACTCGATGAATTTAAACGGTACAACCCATGGGCTCATACAACCAACACGGGGGTTACGACAAGGTAACCCCCTGTCACCGTATCTATTCATACTATGTGTGAAAATTTTATTGTCGAACTTAGGCCATCAACAGCTACACCGCAACATCAAAGGAATGAAAATTACGGCAAAAGGCACACCAATCCTCCACCTGATGTATGCGGATGATATCCTAGTCACTTGCATAGCAGATCCGGCAACATACACCAACCTCCAAACACTCGTAACGACATATTCGACTTCCGCGGGACAAATGATTAACAGGGACAAGTCGCAGATTATACATCATCCAAAACTACACCCGGACGAGATATTTGGACTTCAAAGTTTCTTTGAAATGCCAACAGCTTAACACTCACTAATTTACCTAAGAGTCCACTTCAAGAGGGGAAGAAACAACTCGCACATGCATACGGAACTACTCAACAGAATGGAGAGGAAATCCAAAGGATGGATACACAAATGTGTAAACCAAGCGGTCCGGCTAGTACTAATAAATGCCTCACTCACACCTACAACAAATCATGTGACTATTTCCAACACACACATCTACAAGAAGATGGATAAAATCACAAGGTATTTCCTTTGGGGGCATGATAAAAACACCAAGAAATGCCACTCCATAGGCTGGAACAAGGTGACACGGCTGAAAGTGCAAGGTGGCATGGGCATTAGGAGGAGTAAGGAACATAATCAGGTACTACTGTTGAAGAAAGTCTGGCAGGTGCAAGGTGATGACAAATCCATATGGGCAACGATGAGAAGAGAGAAATACCTCCACAACAACAACCACATACTGAATACCAATCTAGGGAAACCTCTACAAACGGCAAGCCTGCTATGGAAGAGTTTAACTAACCTGGATTTTATTTTGCAGGGAAAAGTTTTTGCTCGAATTGGAGATGGAAAGACCACATCGATTCTACATAACTGGATCCCACATCAAAAACACCAACTCATCCACCCAACATTATCTGACATCAAGGTAGCAAGCCTGATAGACACCACTACAAATTCGTGGAACCATGAGGCTATTCACACCATGTTCAACCCATAAAATGCACATCATATCACCAACAATCACCTACCCAAAGATCCAACACCAGATACCATTATATGGCCTTATTCGAAATCAGGAAACTACACGACAGAAACGGGATACCAGGTGCTTAACCCCAAACAACAAAAGCAACCCACACAATCAAAGCGCAAACATACACCCGAACATACCAGACCCAACAAACCAAAACCCGCAGACACCAAACCCAACAAACCAAAGTACCCTCAACCACCAAACCTTAATCCCCGACACAACCACCTAAACACACACACCACAAAATGGATTTCAAGGTAATTTGGAACTTGAAATTCCCTTCAGAAATCAGGATTTTCCTATGGAAAGTCAGTCTTGAAGGTTTACTAACCTTCGACAAAATGGCAGCCCTACACATCACACCATCCAACGTGTGTCCCATATGCACGACAACAACAAAAACCATTAACCACCTCATATTCGAATTCTCTCAATCAAAATTAGTCTGGAATATCATCAACACCTACATGGAAGCCCTCAATAGCAAGCTACCTCACACAACTAAAATATTACATGCCTTTACGTTGTGGCACATATGGCTAGCAAGGAATGCGAGAGTATACCGAAGACAATCACAAACACGGAATCAAATAACTCAAATAATCATGGTATGTTTGAAGAATACAGATGGGCACAACCACATATAGTGCCTCTCACACCTGACCTACTACAAATGCAACACAACAACCACAATGCACCCACAAGGACAATCATGGTGTTGGGGTTATGCCCAAAAATAATAGTTTGACATCACATTTTAAATATTATTTAACAGTTGATATTAAACATGCTACATGAGATATGGTCAAATATATTAGTTGTTATTTATACAGCGGGAGGTATAATATGTTGGTGATGTTTATTCATTCGTAATCTATGTGAATTTTATTCATTGATTAGATTATAACTTGTTATGATAAATACATATGTATTATGATTAATCTCAACCATAGAAGTGGAGACTTCTAAATCTAACAGGTTGATGTAATTGGATTATATTGAACCGGCTGTTGGTTAGTTCTGTTCGTTGTATACTAGAAATAACCCGTGCCGTAACGACACGACGTGAGACGGGATAATTTTTGATCATAATGATTTTAATAATTACTACACACTATCATAAGACTTAGTTTGCTCATGAGATTTTGTAGCTATGAATATCTTAGATATTTTTCATCCAAATAATTATAAATTCGGTTACACTTCCAACTGATTAAAATAATAATTTTTGATAAAAATCCAGGTAAATTGTCTTATTTTGGCCTTAAATATTTTTTTTATGATCCTCAAAGATTGGTGATTTTAATGAGACCATTGATGTCGTTTTATAGTTGTAGTGGTAAAAAGGTTCGTTGCTCGAACTTGTGAAGGATTTTCGAAAATTAAATAGAGTTGTTTTGACAATAATAAGAAAATACCGAGACTCTGGATTCCACCATTGACCAATTAAGTGATAAACTCTAAACAATATTCATGCAATATTTTTCTTTAAAGTGATTCTAATATTTGCCTCTAATAGATTTTTGAAGTAATAATTGTAAGCACGAAGCATGAAACATCAAAAGTATTAAAACTAAGCATGTCCCATCAAAATACTTCACAACTACTCAATAAAAACCAATTTTTCTTTTAAGTTCTATGCAAATAATCATGTAAAATAATTGCAATAAATAATTAGAATAGAATTATACCACTTTTCATGGAACAATGGCTTCCTCCGTCGCCTCGGCTAAGGGGTTTAGCTCCTCATATTAATCACTTGATCAAAATACATATTTGGTGTTCAAAAGTTGATTAAAAGAGTGAAAAGTGCTAAGCAGCGGATTCTGTAGTTGCTGAAGGTCTAAAACAGAAGTCCGAGTTGTTGCTGAAGAGCTTCTGTGACTGCAGGAAGATGCGACCGTACCTCGTTGTCACTGAAAATAAGTCTGCCTCTGCGACTGACTCTGAGGGTCTAATGTTCTTCGTCTTCTTCTTCGCAGCAGCAGCAGGAAAGTTTCTGAACTCGACTCTGTTGATTTTTTTCTCGCTTCTCTATAGCTCTAAACTTCTCCAAACTCCCCCAAATTGTTCGTACCCATAAATATGACTCGAATCAACCTATATATAGCCTCCAAACACAAAATCTCTCGAGTTAATCCATACATATTCTCGGTTTTTTTTTCTCCTCAAGTTACGGGATTTTTCTTCCCTCTTTACGCGTCAACTTGGTTTCCAAACTCTCTTAAACTCTCCCAGGACTGAATAAGGACTCCATACACTCCTATCGTGCCGTAAACTCTTCACAAATTCTTTTGTAAACCGAAAATAACTCAAATTGTGAATTCTCCCTGTTTTGCTCCAACACGGATTTCTATCCCTGTTTAATCGATTCTACAGCTCATACCATACTTGTTTATCCTTAACAGGGTTATCCCAACGAAAATCAGCCATTGAATCGCCTTAAAAATCATCCAAAATTCGAACAGAAAATTCTGTTTTCTGTAAACTGTTTTCCCGCCAAAATCTGTTTTCAAATGTTGAAGATGGGTGCTGAAGATGAATTTGGGCTACACATAGCCATGGGTGCCCCTTATCCGCTGCTGGAGTCCGTATAACACTTGTCCCTTGAGGCGCATTTAGACAACTTTTCGAGCCGATTTTCCCAAAAATGTAATTCCCCAAAAATACCTACAAAGGGATAAAATACCAACATTAGTACAAAAATGGGTACTAACAATATACACAATAGAGATGAAAATAGACACATAAATGCGTCTATCAACCATTATACGGAGTTTTCATCGGATGAGCAATAAATGTATTTACATCCTCCCATAAATTATTCTTAGATCGTAAGGACTATCGTCCTGTGTTCATTATCTATATGCTCTTGTGATTCCATTCCGGTATTTTTGGTCTAATTAAAATAAGAAAAAATTGAGTTGTATACCTTAATCACGCAATGCATCTCCTCAATTATGATGGCCCATTTTGTAACGTTTCTTGGTGTAGAAACAGATCAATAACTGAAAAGATAGTCACCACGATTATCTTGGTGTAGAAATAAAAAATAACGTTTCTTGCATACATTATTTTTGTAACGTTTCAAGCCACCACGATTGTTAATCATGTTTATATGGACGAAAAGATAGTCATGATCTGGATCAATAATGCTCAAATGTTTCTAAGATTGCTAAATTTGTTATGGATGAAAACATGGTTCATTTTTCAGGGGAACATGAAGGTACAACTATTAAGATAATGAAAATTATGGGAATTATTCTTTGTATTTTTAAAAAAAAGGACATAAAGTTGTTTGTTCTTTGGGTTTTACACATTGCAACCTCAAATGCTCTAATGTTATTTGTGTTTTGCAGGTTGATGAAGGTTGGCTTATTCGAGCGCTAAAATTAAAATAAGTCCTATAATTTGAGAGTAAATTTTCAGTGAGTCATTTTATGGATATGTATTTCATTTTTCTATTATTCCCTTTACAATGAGTATAATGAAAATTATTCTTTGTATTTTTAAAAAGAGGATCTAATATTCTTTGTTGTTTGGGTTATAGACATTGTAACCGCCAATGTTCAAGGGAGCTATCCTTCTTTGTTGTTTGGGTTTTAGACTTGCTCCCTTTATATAGCTTTCATATAAGGAGCTATCCTTCTTTTAATTTGCAGCAACCATCTGAAATGCAGTTCATAACTAATACCATAAACTTTGATATAACTGAAAGCACACAGGAATACCCTTGCCAATGATATTTGTATTTTTCATATTTTGTTGTTAAGTGTTGTAACCCACACTGCGTAATTTGATTGATAATCACAGGAACTAACTATACATCTGCATCATACATGCAAAACTCCCCAAGTTTCACTAATACACATGTCTAGACAAAACATGAATATTTACTGAACAAATTAGTCAATGTCAACAAATTAGTCTTTAAACGGAAAAATTACTCACAAAAGACTAAGCCTCCGCAAAAATCACCGGCAAGAGCACTAATATCTCGCACTCCAACTTGAGCTTACATAACGGATACCTATGAGGCATGTAAAAACCATAAAATTTGGTGAGCTAGTAAAACACAGTTGTATATGATTATGGGGCATGATGACCCTTGAAAAAATATTTGGAGTGTTTTATGGAATGGAAGAAACATGTTGTTGTATGGATGGTTTATTGGTTTCATTGGAGTATAAAACTATGAGATGCTAAATTAAAGTTAAGGTAGGTTTACTAACCCATCTTTCATTAATATTTATTTGTGATATCTTTGGTTGAAAATGATATATTCTTCTTTTATTGTATCTTGGATTGTATAATTGTTGTTTTGATAATGTACATGACCTTCAAACTGAAATTGAAAGATGATATAACTTAAAGTAAGAGTTCACGTTTTTTTTTCCATTAGATGGAATTTGTTTCCATGCTAACGGTGAGTAGTGATCCCCGAGAGTTAAATGGGTAATGATCCCCATGTAGGAACTTGTGTTTCCTGACCATCAATGGAGGTTGTTCGTGCCCGCTAACGAAAATAAAACGGGTAATGATCCTTGAGAGCAAATGGGTATGATCCTAATAGGAACTTTTGTTCCTGACCATTAATGGCGGCTGTCCATGCAGAGTTAAACGATAGGTGGGTGTACGAACCAAGGACATTCGTACCGTGAACTCATAAACTAAAATGAATTAAATAATGATTCAGAATCATTTTGGGTATTGTGAAATTATAAACAATATCGTTGAATGCATTTCTTGTTAAATTAATTGTGATGTCTGTATATTTTTAGAGGATGAGAAAGTAGGCCTATTGAGCCGTCAACTCACCCCAATTGACATTTTTTGCAGATTTCTTAAATGGTGGAAGTAGAACTTAAAATTAGATGGTTTGTTGACCATATTGTTTTTGTTAATATCATTTGTTGTGTAATTTGATTTTAATATTTTGTTGAGAATGTTGTTAATTTATTTTTATAATTAATTAAATTCATGTATAAGAATAATTCATTAGGCTTATTGAAATAATTATATAAAAATAAAACTTTTAGTCTATTTTCGACCCTATCACTTCGAGTTCGGATCTCCATACGGGATTGACCTTGGTCCGGAACTCGGGGTGTTACAGATACCATGTATATTCTTACGGCGCACTCACAACTATCCATCTTACCCAGATATTGGATCCAAATGACCTCACTGCTTGGTAAGACAAATTAGCCGGAAATATACGTAAGGTATATACATATTCTCAGGATTAAGAACTTACGTAAAGTAGTAGCTTAGACATTCATTAGATGATCTATAATACAAAACAGAAGGGGTTTTTGAGCCACCGACGGACGAATAACATTTTCAGAGACAAACGGATGATCCGACCATCCCAATCTCATCCTAGCCATTTACATCTAACGAATGTAACGGTTATAACCTTCTTCCATTATGTCTATATGCATTGATAACCCTCATAATTAACTCCACATTAATTAAAAAAAAAATCCCACCAAAAAAATAAAGTGGACAATTAAATATTACTAAATATTAAAACCATGTTAAACTCATATTTTTACACTCATATTTTGTTATAGAAAAATAAATAACAAAAATCCTTGCCACATTTTTAAGAAAATAAGATTAGCCAAACCTTCATCAACCTGCAAAACAAAAATAAAAGGGAGCAAGTTATCAAAGCTTAGAAGGATAGCTCCTCATATCTAAGTGTATGTGGTAAAAGGTTTTTGAGAGAAAGAAGGATAACTCCTTATATGAAAGCTATATAAAGGGAGCAAGTTATCAAAGCTAGACACACCGAAAGCGATGATAAACTAAGCCTTCTTGTTTTTCTAGTCCTTATAAAATTAAGTTTATTGAGAGAAAGTCCAAAACCAGAAACGTGTCTCTCCCTCACGTATTTTTCTTTACAGCAGAAAGAAAAATATTCCTTTTCGTTTCTAACAAAGCTACAACAAGTTTCTTCGTTCTTCCGAGTTCACACAAAGATTTGGTGTTGGTGTTTATCAAATCAAGTATTAAGAAAAGAAGCTACAGTAGTTTTTCGTCTTTACTTCACAATCAAAAGAAGTGGTCTTTCTTCTTTAAAGCTACATGAGTTGTTCTTCCATTCATAAGCAATCTTTGGTGGTGTTTGAAGACAAAAGGTTCAAGTAAGGAATTTGTCTTTGGTGCTTCCTACGTTTGGATTTGGATTAGCGATTTAAGGTACAAAAATCCCTAATCCCTCTTTGTTATTATTAACGTCTATAAATCAATGTTGGGTTTCCTACGTTTGGATTTGGATTAGCGATCTAAGGTACAAAAATCCCTAATCCCTCTTTGTTATTATTAACGTCTATAAATCAATGTTGGGTTTTGATAGAAAATTTTAAAACTCAATTTCCGCTACGTTTTATGATCGATCCTAACACATGGTAGGTTGGGTAGTACCACAGTTAGGATGGATCAAAATCAACACATATGGAGCAGCAAAGGGATGTCCAAGACCGGCCGGAGCAGGGATCATTTGCAGAGAAAGCTCAGGAAGGATGCTAATAGCGGTAGCATTACCTTTACAAAATACAACATCAACATCTGCGGAGACATGGGGACTATTACTAACAGCGAGAATCGCAACACAACAACAATGGCCAAGGATTTGGATTGAGATGTATTCATAAGAAATAATCTAACAACAACAAACGCACAATCAACTTTGGTACCTACGAAGCATGTTAAAGGAATACAACAAACTCATACAACAAAACCCCCACACGAAGATTTCACATGCCTACAGGGAAGCAAACCAAGCAGCAGACGAACTGGCGAATCAACCGGTGAAGTATCAAGTGGAACAACCTCAAACAACGACCACGAAAATCTGGCACAATGCTAGTCCATCTTTTCTTTCAAATATTATCACCAATGATAGTAATGGGGTAACCTACCCCAGAAATGTAACAACTATTTGAGTTAATAAATTAGGTGCACCATTTCAAAAATAAATAAATAAAAGGACTAGATTGTTATTACGCGAGGGAATGTGATACCCATAGAGTCATTCAAGAGAATCAGATTAACAAACAGTGGGATTACCTGGTTTCATATTGTAGTCGATTTTTTTTATGCTTGGCTTCCGTCTGTTGCATCGTTTGCTAGATCGTCTGCTACTTGGTTTCCTTCTCTATAATTGTGTTGTATAATGCGAAAAAGAATTTGTCGCATTCTTTGTTTTATTTGGGCAATCATTTCTGAAATATACCAAGGATCTTCTATTGGGGTCTTTATGAAGCGCATGAGATTCTCTGAGTCCATCTCAAACAACACTTTAGTCCATTGTCAATCCGTTGTTGGTCTGGTCGTCATCATAATTTCCCACGTCTCTGTCGTTAGAGAAGTAGTTATCCCTAAATGTTATACAAGAGCCACCACAGTTTGCGCATTTGAATCCCAGCAAATGAACCATGCTCCTTCCATTCCTGGGTGCCCTCTAGCAGCCCCATCAGTGTTTATTTTTATCCAATCTGGTTCTGGACTGTACCATCCTACTAATATGGTTATTGTTATTATGATGATCCTTTCAATCATGGATGGTGGTTCCCCAGGGAGAATAGGTGGGGTTATCTTTTTTGCCCATTCAAATTCTTGTTGTTGTTTTAAAGATCTCGCCAGGATGTCTTCAGGAGGTGAGTGAGTTTGTTTGAAAACGAGTTCATTTCTGGTCGTCCAAAGAGTCCATAAAAGAAAATAAAAAGATGTGATAGAAGAGGTAAGGGCAGGTTGTTGCACAATTTGTGATAATGTTGTTTGTAGATTTAAGGTAATTGGTTGTTTGTTACTAGTGAGTTGGTTTGTTGATATGCGGTTGGAAAGGTTGATCCAAGTATCCATTTCCATTGGGCAGTGAATCAACATGTGTTCAACAGATTCTGGTTCGGCGTTGCACCTGAGGCAAAGGTTGGAGATGGTAAGGTTGATATAGTGTAAGACAGAGAAGGTTGGAAGTCCTTCGTTAATAGCTTTCCACAAGAAAAGTTGTATTCTTGGTGGACATGGTAAATTCCATAGAAATTTGGTGGTTAGAATGGGGTTTAGGTGTGAATGGTTATCTTGTTGGAGTAGAAAATCGTGTCCGGAGGCGGTAGTATATTTCCCTGATTTTGAATGATGCCGGATGATTTTTTCTGGGGGGTGTCAAAGGGAATGTGGATATTTATAATATGTTAGATCGTGTTAGGTGGAAAGTTGTTTAGCTGATCATGTCTCCAGTTATGAGAAAGATGGTTGATAATATCATATACAGTTTGGATAGGATAACATTGTATAGTATCAAGGTTTTGATAGTGAGGTAATTATCTTATATAGGAGTGTCTAATCCGTTACCTATGCGATGAAATAAAAGTTGTCTGAAGTAGGGTATGGGGAAAACCATTTGTTTCCATTGTGGGCTAGCGGAAGTAGGTACTGAAATTGTAGCTTGGAATATAGGTTAATGATGGAAGTATTTCTCGTTGTAGAGGCATGTGCAGATGGAAGATGGATGGTCGTAGATGTTCCAGATTCTTTTCATGAGTAATGTCATATGTTGATGGCTACTTTTTATTATGCCGAACGCATTTTAGAAAATAGTCTGAGTGCATATGCTTTATTTCGTACTGGGTAGGTATGCAAAAGGGTACGCGTACATATGGACTAGTTTGTGAATTCAGATGTCCAAGGTACGCGTACCAGGTATGCATACCCTAAGGAAATTCATGAACTCAATCCCTGTACACGTACTTCACCCCATTATACGAACTCATAACTAAGGGGTATGCGTACTGGGTACGCGTACCTACCCCTATTCCAGAACTCAGATGACGATGGTACGTGTACTGGGTATGTTTACGCCATGTATCCAGAATTTAGTAGATCTGAAAACTCTCTTAATAGATCTGAAAATTTTCCAATTTCCATATATATGACCACTATTGCATTCAAATAATTAACTTGAATCAAAAATAATTTATGAACAATGAATTATTTTTAACTGAGTTTGTCAAGTATATGAAAAACTATTTCTTGAATCATATTTTAAAATGTTTAACAAGACAAGCTTGACTCGAAATTTCTTCTTTGAAATATCTACTATAAGTCATACGACATAGTCTCATATAGATAGAATGGTAATACTTTTGAATAAATAGAATGGTTCAATCTTCACATACCTCTTTGTTGGTAAAGTTCTCCAAATGTCTTCGAGGGTTATTCAGTGATGTCTTATACTCAACTACCATACTCTAACCTAGTATGAGACCTGACTTTAGTAGACTATAAATGAAGCTATAGTTTTGTGCAACTAACATTGATAACAAGCTTGAGATAGCAAAACTTGCGAGTTCGACTGAGCGGTTCTCTAACACCTTTCATTTTCAAAATTTTGAAGATCCTTCGAGTCATTTGTATCTACATTATTTTTATATAAGAAATCCCCTATTTTGGTCCCAAATTAAGCATTTGAATAAGAATTAAATTGAACTATAGTTTTAACACACGATCCACTTTACGTTTGATTACACTCCATTTTTCCATTGAAGATAACAAGTCTTCACCAAAATAATTCTCATTATGTAATTGAGAAGTCTCATATGAAATAACATAATCAACATTGTCTTCCACGGAAACATCCATCTTTTGTAAATAAGGAACTAAAACTGCATCTTTCAAATAGTTCTCTATATCATCTTCTGAAGAAGATTAAGTTATAACCGATGTCGATAGATCGCTCCCCCTCCTCTCACCCCCCTTTCGCCACCACAAAAAACATAACCCTACCTTACCCATATTTGGCTCTGACTCCACCTCAGACTCAGCTGGGTCAACAAGCTTACTTGAGTTGAAGTTGTTAATTAGATCCGGTTTCTTCCCAGAACTTGAAGTCAAAGTTCCGTAAACCTTACTCTCATTTTCTAAAAACTTTGGCAGAAAAATTCAAATAAATCCGTCGAGTACTATCGAATAACTTCGGCACTAATTTATATGATTGGAAACAACATAATAAGGATATAACACTTTTCTTTCCAAACGTTATTTGTTGTTATTCATACCATTATATTGTGAAATATCCCATTTATAAGCAATCCATTTTGGTTTGCGATTGTATAGTTCAAGTGTAGAAGGGAGGGAGGGAGAAATTCGGTATACAATTAATGGATCTGGCTTCTTTTATTCAGTTCTTATCACCAACGTTGCAGGCGTTTGAGATAAAACTGTTGTAAAAACCAAGGGTTCTAAAACAGGATGGCTTCCAATTGAAAGGAATTGGGGCATTAATTGTCACATAAATGCTTACCTGAAGAACCGACCTCTCTCGTTTGAGGTAACTGCTAGCAACTGGGGTTACAATTACATCTTACAATGTTGCACCAAAAGATTGGCAATTAGGACAAACATTTAATGTAAAGAAATTTGACTCCTAAATTTTTCCACAAGCGTTTCACTTGAAAGATACCAAAAGCTTCCCTTTATAACAAATCCTAATATATTTCTCCAAATTCAAAAATAAGATAAGTATCAAAAGAAACTAGTAAGTAATTAACAAGCCTCTTGAATACAAAAGCGTTGAATTTTTGGATTTCTCAGCTATGGTTGGATTATCTTTGCTTGCAGATCGCAAAGGATGTGGAACCCTTGGTTTCGCTGCATTGCCATTCGCTAAGTATTGATCTTTAAAGGTACTAATAATTGAGATTCCATAAGAAAAGGTTAAATAACGATTCATACCACTAACCATTCTCAAAAGAAGAAGTACAAGAACAATAGCATACTAACTTAATAGGCCGCATAACACGACTAATATATAGTGTATTAGGAAACTTACTGTTGATGGTGGTTTTTTGACAAGGGAAAAACTTGTAGAAATCGCCTATGAACCTACATCAAAGACATATCTATAATTATATATGTACTAGGGCTTCACCCAGCTGAACTCTCGGTATTCTATATATGTTTGTAAATATGTATAAATTCCTGACCTGGCATCAGAATTATAGATTCGTACTTCTACATTATATTCCGCAAGAGAGTTGAGAATGCGTATCCATCTAATGGCTATATCGGCCTTGAATATGCCTGCAAGATTTTAGAGCTTCACTCGGCTGAACTCTTATTATTTTATGCACGACCATATAAATTGTCAGGTATTAATCAGTATATACTGATGGTACAATTTATAAATATTCAGAATAAGCTACTACGCTACTCTGAATTACCAGAAGCATAATGTTTGGAATATTACTTCGAGTCGCAGAACTTCCACGGATGAATTCCTCAAATATGTTCCGTATGCTACAAACGAAGTGCCAGCGCTAACATGGACGCACTCCATAGACATGCTAATTTGGTTGGGTCCCATAACCTAGCCACGTCCACTAATTTCCTATCTGGCCAACTAGATAGCCAGGTCGTGGCCACCTATTCCCTAGCTAGCCAACTAGCTTTCCAGGCCACGGCTTCCTTATCTGTCATCCCGTCCATGCCTTTAGCCACGACTATCTTTTTTCTCGGCTTAACCTAGCCATCTGGACACGGCCTCCTAGTCTCTTGTCCTGGCAAAGCTAGTGGACACAACCACCTTTCTTTCCGGCCTAGCCATGTCTCGACTTGGACTAGCCATCATGCCACGGCCTCCTTGTCTTCAGGCCTAGCCTGTCAGTGGCCACGACCACCTTTCCTTCTGGCCTATCCATGTCTACACCAAGACTAGACATCAGGCCACGGCCTCCTAGTCTCTTGGCCTGGACAAGCTAGTGGCCATGAACTCCCTATCTCCTGGCTTGGCCTATCCAGTGGCAACGACCAACTTGTCCCTAGCCTAACTAACTACGACCTCATAGTCTCCTGGCCTAAACAGTGACGACGGCCTCCTAGTCTCTTGGCCTAGCCAAGCTAGTAGTCACGACCTCCCTATCTCTGGGCCTGGCCTAGCGAGTGACCATGGCCTCATTGTATCGTCCTAGCCATAGCCAAGACACGGCCACCTCATCTCCTAGCCACGACCGTGCCACGGCCACCTAGTCTGGCCTGGCCTAGCTAGTAGTCACGACCTCCATTCCTCTCGGCCTAGCCTAGCCATATGTCCACGGGTACGTCGCTCCATGCCTAGCACCCATGTCCATGCCGACTCGGCTGGCTATCGACTAGGTCCCCCCTCGTCACGACTTAGGTAGATATTAACTTCGTGCACCATGCTATCTACGTGTATTATTATGGCTAGCTGATTACAATGCCCTCTTATTGCAAACTCATTATTAGTCACACATTAACTTGGAGCCGAGTAGCCTCTTCAAGCTATGCCAGTTCGACAAAGTCTGGCTAGCTTAGGATATTACTCAGTCAAGTATATCGTGGCAACTTGGATAAGACAAGAGAAAGTCAATGACTCTAGTAATTGCTATGAGAAATCAAAACATGTTACGTGGGGGAATTATTCATGGGTATTGGTGTTGATGATGGATTTCGGTTCAGGGTCAAAATCGTAAAACCCTGTATTTAATGCGCCGTCATTCTGCAAAGAGACTGAGCCATTCAAAAGTAATGAGTGTTCAGACCTCTTTACTTACATATGTATTGAGCAATTCAACATATTTATGAAATTTATCCAGAATGGTGCATGAAGCAACAATCC
>JAJJMB010002444.1:373444-460692 GCA_023531105.1 Papaver atlanticum | reverse complement strand
TCCCAATTTCACAATGGTAGATCTTAGGTCGGGATCAGCAACAAACCTCGATGTTACTGGCGCTGAAAACATCCCTTGCGTCAACATCCTTGCCGGTGACACCAACGTACCGCCTACTAGCACGATCAACGCATTTGGTGGCACTACATCCTCTACCACCAACACCAGCGGCGCAGGAAACATCCCCTCCGGTGTGACACCTCCTATCACCAGGGCTAGAGCCGCTGCTGCTATTCCCAATGTTTCTTCGAGCGTAACACCTCCAGTTGTTGCCAGAGCTAATGCCAATCCTCCATCAGGATGAGAGGCTGGAAGAACTAGAGGAAGCCAACCCCCTATTACCATTGTTTATTTAATGGAAAGACAAGAAGTTCTCGCTAAATCCCAGATGGACATGGATACAACTCAGAAAGAGGTACTTACTTTCCTAAATACACTAACGGAGCGGTTACCACAAGAGCCACGTAAACCCACAGAGCCAATAAGGAGTACTTTTAACACTCCTGGCGCAAGCACTTCAACAGGGACATATGCCAATGATTTGTATGGAAGTCTTCTATAACATACTAAAAGGACATATCAATCCGATGAATGAGCTATAAATGGCAGCCGAAACTCTCGACCACGTGACAGCTGAAAACCTACATAATTCTTCCATGGAAGTTCTGAAATCTCGGTATCAGGTCCTTTTCACCCACCAAACGGACTCCGAATCAATAAATTATTTTTGTATAGGTTAGATCTTCCTCTTAGATAAAGAATGATAGGTCAACCACATCATTCCAACTTCGAATGAAGATTTTGTGGATGTTTCGGCAAGAAGACACAAATCTAAATTTTTTTATCAAGTCAATACACCAAGTTCGCACTTACGGTCACGCAAGCAAGAACGGGCGACTTTCCATTGACAGAGAATCATGGGAGAGCTACTTCACCGAAAAAAAGGGAAGAGAAAACAAGGAATAAACTCACATACGTGAGTTATATGAAAGGAAGAAATCCTTCCTTTGGGCCATAACGACCGATCAAAGCCCGTCAATGTTCGTGGTCGTGGTCGTCCAAGGTTCATGCTCGTAACCACCACTCCTCCTTCCTTCCAAAGTTCGTTCCCGTAGCCGCCACTCCTTCCTGCCAAGATCCATGGTCATAGCTACCACTCGTCCCTGCCAAGGTTCATGCCCGTAGCCACCACGCCTCTTTGCCAAGGTTTGTGCCCGTAGCCACCACTCATCACTTCCAAGATCCATGGACGTATCCACCACTCGTCACTGCCAAGGTTCATGCCGTAGCCACCACGCCTCTCTCTACCAAGGTTCGTTCTTATAGCCACCATGCCTCTCTCTTCCAAGGTTCGTGCCCGTAGCCACCACTCCTCCCTGTCAAGGATCGTGACCGTAGCCAGCACGCCTCTCTCTTCCAAGGTTCGTGCCCGTTGCCACCACTCCTCCCTGTCAAGGATCGTGACCGTAGCCATCCAAGGTTCGTAGTTGTGGACACTTCTTGTCCCATCCCGCCAAAGCTCAAGTTCGTGGAAAGTTTTACTCGCTTACACGTTCATCCAACCACTTTGCTTCCGTGGACGCCCATGCAGCTCCAGCCAACCTATTTTGTTCCACGACAATGCAGTCTTTTCTAATCACAGCTGTTGCCAAGATCCCAGTTGTTACTCGCTTGTTGATACCATCCAGAGCTTCACCATGGCAACAACCACTACATACAAAGGTAATCAGTACTTTTCCATATTCTAGTTTCTCATGGAAGAAGTAATAGAGACACCGGAAGTACGGATACAAGATGGTGAAATCTTTATCATGGCCAACGTCCACTGACCATACAAGATAGAACCATGTAAACCACACTTGGGGACTGAGGCTCAACATGGAATCCCTTCGCTGTCAAGAACCTATTCAACTCAGAAGAGACAGTCAACCAAAAAGTCATAACCGTGACAAGGACATCCACTCTTCAAAGATGTAGCGTAAGGATATCATCACCTCCCTATCTGGAAGGCGCCTGACTAACAAGAAATATTTGATTCAGCCATCCATAAGCGTTGTTACCAATGAAGAATTAAAAAGGAAAGTCGCGCCTCAGCAAGCCACACAGACCAACCGCATGTCTGCCATATCACCTACTCAGAACTCAGCACCGCCTACCCAAGGTCTGCACAAAGCTGCGCATCAACAACATAATCAGCCGACAAAGTCGGATTTGGTGTTTCTAGATTTCCAATTTCCTATGGAAGGGGTGCATGGGCTGCCAGATGTTTGGATACAATACAGGTCTATCAAGTGCGACTCCGGCCAATTGATCAGCAAATGACGGATCCAAAAGATTGCCGCTTTCGTCAATTCATCAACCACCTTACCAGCAAATGCAATAGAAGTACATCTTCTAGGAGAAAATAGGATCATGATTATTACACATGAGGACTGCCAGCACGGGAGGCCTTCACGGCCCTCAACCAGGTTATTTATTGTAAACACTTATCCTTTGCCGAAAAAGCCGCAGCTCCATACAAACCTGTCTCTGAGACCGAGATCAACAAGAATGATATGAAGTCCAACCGGGGACTCCTTACAACCGCCCATATCGGGAAAGTTGAATTTGAGAAGATGTTTATTGATGCTGGATCAGTTGTCAACATCATCACTGTCAAAGATTTACGAGCCGCAGGGATTTCTCAGCATGAAGCCGTACACATGCCTGTTATGATCAAAGATCCCGAAGGAAGATCCAGAGATACTTATGACCGTATCACCCTTGAGAAAAGCAAAATACGACGCACCTCAGCTGCAGAAGTTACTATCAAGGGACTCACTTGATGATCAACAGTAAAACAGAACTACAGATGTTCTGAGACTCTTCAACAAACAAGAAAATCCGCATTGACTGTTACATGAAGCACAACTGCATACGAAGAATCACCTGAATCATACTTGGGGGATTGAAGGTTTGCATAAGATCCCCTCATTATCGAAAATCTCTCCAGCTTATAGAAGATAGACAACCAGAGAGCCGCAAATTTGAGGATTCCTTTCCCTCTAAAAGTACGTCGCAGAGATATCTTCACATATCCGACCACGTCATCGTATCTAGTACGCATCTACAACTCCTTACAAGACTGTAATGTATTCCTAAGACGACTCAAACATACAGCTCTAGTAACCAAACAGAAGTGTAACTGGGGACTGCTCATCGCATCCTATTCCATACAACAATCCAAGATTCAAAAGATAGTTCAAGGGATGTCGCTTGGAACGAAGTCCTTGAAGACTTGATAGCAGCACTTCGGCAACGAAACGCCTCTTAGCTCATCTACTTCACCCAACGCTTCCGGAAAATTGTGCCCATATAAGCATTCCAAGCATATCATCATCGCAATCAGAAGGACAAGAATAAGCCTATGAGCTAAAGAGTCAGAATAAATATAATTTCATTCCAGTCAATGCTTAGGAGTTTAAAGAATTTTTTAATTGCGACTTAGCATTCCAGAAACCAACAAGGGCTTCAACTTCAATTCCATCTCTTACTCCAGCCTCGGCGCAACGGAAACGACAACAACATAGGAAGACATCAACCGGCATGTCTTTCCTTACCTGATCACACCCATGACATGGGGACTCTGCCTCTGTCACCGGAAATTTCGATCACATTGGTTAATTACGGAAAGGATGTTGCATCAATAATTCTCAAGGTGACACCATCAATCTACAAGCAAGCCTGAGACAAACAAACACTTGCAGTCACAATACTAGTTTCGGCTATACAGCTTACACGATGCTCTCGGAATTTCAGAAAATCGGCAATCATCGATGAGGAACGGGACAATGCATCTTTCATAAGAATTTTTTTTCTATGTCTCTGCTACGACATACTAAAAGTGCATTTCAAATGGATACACGGGCTAAGAGATATGGGTCTTTTACTGAAGTTCATGGAGTTTCAAGAATTACATGGTATTACAAACTACAAATGTCCATGTATGGATGACCGGACATACAAACTCCAAATCAGGTGATTCCTTTTGCATATGATAGCCTTATCCATTAGCTTCGAAGCTTAGGGTTAAGCGTCGAAAATCGATATCATATGAAGACTTGAAGCCTCCTGGATCGAATGATGTGCAAATAAGGGTTTCTATACTGGATTTGATAAACTTGGTAAAAGGGAGACCTCATCCACTTACATGGTTCTCACCTACTCAAAGGGGCCATCATCTAAGTACTCGTGGTTGATAGAAAAAAAAGTCGATGGATCTTCTATGCTTCAAGGGTTGTCATACTAAAATCTACCTCAAAAGAAAATATTGGAGTCCACTGCCAGCCTCATCCATAGCTCCAGTATGTCATCAACTCCTCATGATGGCTTTCGCTATTTCTAGTCTTGCTACAACGGGTTATGACTTCGGGATTCATCTATAGATGTTCATCACATTGCTGCCTCGCTGATGTTATTGCTAGTGCCTGTCACTATATAATCAAATCCTGGAAACCTGAGTCTATTACTTGCTCACAAAAGAGTCTAATCCTAAATATCAAGTCTGTGCCAAGGACATTTCCTGGAGGAGATAAAGCTAAGTAACTACTCTTTAACTGAGTCTTAAATTTCGAAAATTCTTTAGCGTTATTGTTACCAATTAGTGCTTACCACGAAACAGTTTTGTTCCATGCTAAGCAGGGGACTTAATGTTGATGGTGGCTTTTTGACAAGGGCAAAACTTGTAAAAATTGGCTCTGAACCTACATAAGAGACATATCTATAATTATATATGTACTAGGGCTTCACCCAGCTGAACTCTCGGTATTCTATATATGTTTATAAATATGTATAGATTCCTGAACCGGCATCAGAATTATAGATTCGTACTTCTACATTATATTCCGTAAGAGAATTGAGAATGCGTATCCATCTAATGGTTATACTGGCCTTGAATATGCCTGCAAGATTTTAGAGCTTCACACGACTGAACTCTCATTATTTTATGGACGACCATACAAATTGACATGTATTAATCAGTATATATTGATGGTACAATTTATAAATATTCAGAATAATCTACTACGCTATTCTGAATTACCAGAAGCATAATATTTGGAATATTACTTTGAGTCGCATAACGTCCACGGATGAATTCCTTGAATATGTTATGTATGCTACAAACAAAGTGCCAGCGCCAACATGGCCGCATTCCATAGCCATGTTAATTTGGTAAGGTCTCATAACCTAGCCACGGCCACCAATTTCCTATCTAGCCAACTAGATAGCCAGGCCGTGGCCACCAATTCCCTAGCTAGCTAACTAGCTAGCCAGGCCACGAACTCCTTATTTGTCATCCTGGTGTGGATGGGGAAAAACGATTTACTGTTTTTTTAGAAAAGTGAAGAGACGACCGTGCGGACAAGACTCCTCAAACAGATGCACCGCACGGGAGTGCTTTGAGTTCGAGAGATCAATCTATAGGACTCCGACTTAAACCAAGAAATGGTCGTTCCAGAGTCAATTCGGTCACAAAGAGGGAAGAGGGTCGATCTGTAGGGGGAAGCTGAGATGTGTGTGAGATCAATGGTGATCAAGGATTGTGAATGTGTTGTAGGTTTCTGCAAATGAACCGATGGGTTCGAATAAGTTTGAATTCTTCTCCATTGAATTCAGAGACTTATTTATATTGCTGGAATGTAAACACATTGATCTCTAGTAGGTATGACGGTTGCTCGAGTGAAAGAGTGGGAAAGTGGGAAATCGTGGTTTAACCAGTTCCAGGTTGTACGGAGACTTGGTTGATTGTCCACTCACTACTTTTCAAATTCCTTCAACTGCTTTCACGACTTACTCACATTTCTCATCGTGGATGAACAAACGTGCCGTAGGCCGTAAGACCAAAACCCTAATTAATATCCCCCATGTGACGTGATTGATGTCTCACGAACGTGGAGTCTGCAAGGAAGACATGTATTTAATTAGTCAGTTGTTGACTCTATTAGACGATGAGTCTAAGTTTTGTTGAATCGAGCATGATTGACGAATGTCGTATGATACATGGATTGAACATGACTGCTGGGACATATGTATAGTTCTCGAATGCATGCTGATAATTGAATCAACATGATGAATATTGATAGCCTGAGCAAATATTGCTCGTCTGAGCGAATATTGCTCGATTATTGAATTATCAAACGTTGATAATTGAATAATATTACTAGTCCCGTCTGAGAAAATATTACCCATTTGATGGATTACTGAATATTGATAGTTGAGTCAGTATTGATAGTCTGAGCAAATATTGCTCGTTTAAACAATTATTGGTAGCATGGCCAAATAAAATATTAATATAAAATATTGGCAGCTGGACCGAATATTATATAATTAATCAAGATGTTGATTGTTAGATCAACATAAATTTATTAGTACTTGAACTTGCTCAGAATTATGATTTGCAGAGCATTCAGTTCAAAACCCTAATTTTGATCGATTGTTAATCAATTAATGATTTTTCTGAAAATCAATCACTGAGTGAGAGAGGGACCCGACTACATGGGAGTATGGTCGACCATGTAACGTCCATGTGCTCGAGTGAGCATGCACCAAAGTCATTTGTAGACCAGTTGGTGAAAAGATGATTAAATGCTGGTTTAATCATTTATTGAAATAGTGCTCGTCTGAGCATTAGGAAATAAAACCTAATTATGGAGAGATAAGGGACCGACCAAGGGGTATGAAACCGTCCCTTGGTGGTCACGGGACCAGCTGATGGTCGATTGAACAAGTTCCAAGTTTGTTGGAAAGAGTTTGAACCCAATAAAGAGTAATTAGGTCAAAGTTGTTAAAGTATGTGGGACCGGCTCCTTGCAAGCCCTAGGGCCGACCTTGGTTTGTCAAGGTGGCATGCCTATGTCACCATAGTGTCCGCGTCTCAATTCTGAGAAATTTGGTATTTTCTGGTGCGCGTTCGAGCAATATTTTGGATTTTCAGAAGAGTTTGATCTTTGACTGAAACTCTCGATTTTGCTCATGCGACCAATATTTTAAAAATACTAAAATAATAATATTAATATTTACGTGAGAAGCCTAGTCGGTCATGACCATTTGACTTTTTGGCTTTTGACCGTTTGAACAATATTTAAGAAAATATGGAAAACCAGGGTTTTTGCTCAAGCGGAGGAGTTTCATGAGATGAAGGAAATAATGATAATAATAAAATAAGGGATCATAAGTTATGGGACCGTCCACGGCTAGGGCATGGCTGGCCGGCTAGTAGGCCCGGTCCCATGACACCTTTCCTTATTTTTAATTATTTTTCATCATGTGAAGGAAATATGGAGAAACTGAAACTTTTGCTCAAACAAGGGGATTTGCTCAAATGAAGGAGTTTTCATGAGATTAGGAAAAATAGAATAAAATAAAAAGGAGAGGCGTGGGACCGGCCACGGAGGCAAGACCGGCCGTCCGGTGGTCCCGACTCCCTTAGGCGCCTCTTTGTTATTTTATTATTTTTTTCTTCCCTATTTTGCATAGGTTTCCTCGTTCGTCCATATTTTTGAGTGCTTGTTCGTGCGCTCGGGTGTTCGTTTGTGCATTATTGCTAAGTACACTTATACCATTTTCTCGGGGCTTACTCGGTGTGGTACAGATGCCCGATCAATGAATATTTACTAGTAATTCATGGAATTCAGCTAAGAATCAGCCATGAAACAGAGTAATGAAATAAATTGAGTATATATTACTAATCCATGGAATTCAGTTGAGAATCATCCATGGAATGGAGTAATGAGATAAATAGATTATTTTCTAGGAATTCAATTGATGAATGACACGCTAGAATTAATCTATGAATTTCTCTAGCATGTGATATGTCTAGGAGCGAGTTTATTCGAGAATCGAGGTATGAGATAATGGAAGCATCATACTCGCTCTGAATATTGGGGGTGTATAGTCAGGGAACAACAAATAGTGTGACGTCCTGAAGACGTTAGCGCTCTATACTAGATTGCAATATGTCTAGGAGCCGTCCAATCGTTAAGAGATTCTATACACGTTCTCTCTACATAGTCAGGGAACAACAAATAGTGTGATGTCCTGAAGACGTTTGCGCTCTATACTAGCATGCAATATGTCTAGGAGCCGTCCAATCATTTCGATTCTATGTAGAGGTGATGATGAAATGTGTGAAGCATCGAAAGCTCAGCTAAGAGGCTTTTCGATAAACATATTCATCATAGATCTGAGAGGATATTCGCTCAGTCAGAGATCGTGAAATAGTTCACGGATCATAAAATATGAGTTTCACATACATTTCTGAAATCTGGTCAGAAACATACAATATCATGATTTTACGATTTTTCCCTTTGTCAAAAATCCACCATCAACACCTGGCCATGGCTATCTTTTTTCTCGGCTTAACCTAGCCATCTGGCCACGGCCTCCTAGTCTCTTGGCCTGGCCAAAATAGTGGCCAAGGCCACATTTCCTTTCTGCCTAGCCATGTCTCAACATGGACTAGCCATCAGGACACGACCTCCTTGTCTTCAGGCTTAGCCTGTATGTGGCCATGACCACCTTTCCTTATGGCCTAGCCATGTCTCGGCCTAGACTAGCCATCAGGTCACAACTTCATAGTCTCTTGGCCTGGCCAAGCTAGTGGCCACGGCCTCCCTATCTCCTGGCTTGGCCTATCCAGTGGCCACGACCACCTTGTCCCTAGCCTAACTAGCTACGGCCTCCTAATCTCCTGGCCTAGCCAGTGACGACGGCCTCCTAGTCTCTTGGCCTAGACAATCTAGTAGTCACGACCTCCCTATTTATGGGCATGACCAAGACACGGCCACCTTGTCTCCTAGCCACGACCGTGCCACGACCACCTAATCTGGCCTGGCTTAGCTAGTAGTCACGACCTCCTTGCCTCTCGGCCTAGCCTAGCCATATGGCCACGTCTACGTCGCTCCAAGCCTAACACCCATGTCCATGCCGACTCGGCTAGCTATCGACTAGGTCGCCCCCCGCGTCATGACTTAGCTAGCTATTAACTTGGTGCACTATGATATCTACGTGTATTATTATGGCTAGATGATTACAATGCCATCTTATGGCAAACTCATTATTAGTCACACATAACCTTGGAACCGAGTTGTCTCTTCAAGCTATGTCACTTAGACAAAGTCTGGCTAGCTTAGGCTATTACTCAGTCAAGTATATCGTGGCAACCTGGATTAGACTAGAGACAGTCCATGACTCTACTAATTCCTACGAGAAATCAAAACATGTTACATGGGGAAATTATTCATGGGTAATGGTATGGTGGTTTACAGCAACGTGCGGCATGACAACATCCCATGATAAGGAAATTACAAGTAGTGGCAACGGTTGAGAGTGGTTAAAAGAAGTGGCTAAGTAATGGAATGATGGTTTACGGGTTTCCAGAAACTTCCCTAACATCATGGAAGTAAGCACACCATTATCCCACTATCTCCATCTCTCCACAACCTCCACTACTTACGAGGAAACAGTAAGTGTTCCTTACAACTATAAATAGACTACCTTGTCTATTCAGAAGACAGGACAAGCTTTTGATTCCCAAGCTCTTCTTCTTCCATAGTTCAATAAACTCACACCCAATTTAATCACCACTGATTTCCTCAACTTTCTTTCTAAGATCAACCCATTTTCTTAAGACAGGACAAGCTTTCCCTCCCCTAAGATCAACCCATTTTCTCTCTTTCTAACCGAAGCAAAACGTGAACGGCCAACTTCTTGGTTTAGGCTCGTTTTGTGCAATTTTGATTTTCGAACCTAAAGAAAGTACTTTGACAGTACATTGTTTTACCTAGGAGCGATTTTTGGGTATTAACACTTACAACTTCACTGTTTGTTTCTCAAACATAATCACCACCTACAACCACACAAAAACCATGTAATCAACCAAAGGGCAAACCAATAATCTCATTCGGTTATTACTTAAATTACAACATCAAATTTCAATTCAAATAAAAACACAAAATCAATCCCATAACTACGATAATCAAATTCCCAAATTCCTAATTACTGAGTCGTCAAATCCAGATCAGAATGATTTTTTCTCGATACGAACAAAAACAACGGTCGAATAAAAAAAAGTTGAAAATTGAAAATTGGATGGGATGGGTGCAAACAATATTACAGATATAAAACCTAAATTTGAAGTTGATCTAACCAAAAGAATAAAAATTGATTATAATCAACAAACGGATAAAACTTGAAGAGAATCCCAGCTACTCTGTTGAAAGAAAATCAGAATTTATCCTCTTGTCGCCTTTGTATTCCTCAGTCTCCATAGTGAAAAAGAAGTCACGACATGACACAATTTTTAAAAGTGAAAACTATTATAAACCCCCTACTATATGGGTTCAACATAAAGAAGACCCACAAAATGGATCCTTCACTATCAACTCTATACTTTTAGAATTTGATACTAGTAGGCACAAAAATTTAAAATTCAGGGCTTATTAATAAAAGATTTATTTAAAATAATTTTGATAATACCAATAATGCCCATTACTATATATCAAGAATATAAAGCAAAGCATGGACAACTTAGCCTAGATAAAGGACGCTCTGGATTCATTATTGGGAAAGCTAAATCGATGATTATGGTTGTTTACATCATTATTGTATCATTAATTTTTTATAATGAATATTTTATTAATCTCTCATTATAAATGTCTTATTATTATCTTAATATAAATATACTTTCATTAAATTTTTCATTATAAATATCTCCGTACATCATAAATATCTTATAATTATTTTCATGAATGAACTTTCATTAAATATTTTATTAGTTTTTCATTATAAATGTCTCACAATTTTCTTAATGAACATACTTTCATCATTAAATATTTTTATTAATGTTTCCTTATAAATGTCTTATGATTATCCTAATAAATACTTTCATTAAATAAATAATAAATTTGTTAATAATCATATCAATCGTGTAGTATTTGTGGGTGGTGGTCCATGGAGCCGGTGATGATGGTGATGAGCGGTTCTGGTGGTGGTAGTGTAGGTGGTCAGTTTGGTAGTCAGGTAGTGGTTATAATACAAAATATATATAAAAAAATTGTACAGGCTGACCGCAATTTCTCTAAAAACAAACCGAGAAAAATTAACGATGATAGGGTAATGTATCTGCTATTAGGATAGTAAAGTTTTCAGTTGGTCCCACTACATGTTTCACTCGGTGGTTTCTTTGAGACACTTATTACGGTCAACCTAGCAATTCTTAAAAAAAACGTGGAAAAAAATTGTCACTATATATAGAGCCAACAAAAAAATGACAAGGGTCAAAATTGACATAATTCTTTTTTTACTTATTATGGAGGTCGTGACGTTATGCCACATGTGAAATTATAAACCAGCTTATAAAACAAAGTTTAGGAAACTTAGGCAAGATAAAGGACGCTCTGGATTCATTCTTGGGAAAGTTAAATCTACGGCTGTAAAATGATCAGTTTAATTAACTTTCAATAATAAATATTCTATTGAAATTTCATAATAAATGTTTCTCTAATTAATCAAATAAATATATTTTCATTAATACAATACATGATAAGTTTATTTTATATTAAATCTGTAGACATTAATGGTGGTTGTGATTGTGGGCGGGGGTGGTGGATCGGCGGTGGGGATATGGTGGTGGGTGTTGGTGAGAATGGTGGAGTGATGACATTAATGGTGGAGGTGGTGTAAGAAGTTGTAGTGGGATGAGATAGGTGTCTTAAGGTAGAGAAATTATTTTATTACCCTTGGGTTTTTTATTTTTTTGATATTAATTTTTAAATTTGTTTTTCTTTTATTTTTTAAACTTTTTTATATCAAAATAAATATAAAGGCTAGATTTTTCTAGGGAGAAGATAAATCAATAGCAGTGGTTTTAAGATTTGTCGGGTCGGGTCAAGGCTACACGCGAATCAATTGTAATAGATAATTTAGTTTCTCATATCTCTTTCTGTTCCCATTTTTCGTCATGATTTCTGTTTCTGCCATTTCTTCTCGACTTCATGTGAGTATGCATGCTTGAGAATTAGTTCATGGTAATAGGTAAAGAGAGAAGATAAGAAGATAAGAAATGAAATAGATCAAGAATTACAGATTATTAAACTTTAGGAAAATAAATAAACACAAATCTATGTAAATTTGGAATAATTTATATCAACAAAGGGAGAAAAGTAATTCCTGAAGCTAACATATTTTGTAAGATTAATCTTATTGATAGACAACTTACGCAAGATAAATGACACTCTGCATTCATTCTCGGGAAAGCTAAATCTACGACTGTAAAATGATTAGCTTAATTAACTTTCAATAATAAATGTTCTATTGATATATTTCATAATAAAATGTTTCTTTAATTAATCAAATAAATATATTTTCATTAATACAGATAAATTTATTTTATATTAAATCAGTAGGCATTAATGGTGGTTGTGATGGCGGGCGGGGGTGGTGGATCCGCGGTGGGGATAATGGTGGCAGGTGTTGGTGAGAATGGTTGAGTGATGACGATAATGGTGGTGGTGATGAAAGAAGTAGTGATAGTGGGATGAGATGGTGTCCTAAGGTAGATAAACTATTTTTAGTTACACTTGGTTAATTTTTTTTAATTTGATATTAATTTTTATTTTCTTTATTTCCTTAATTTTTTAAAATAAAAATAAATATTAAAGGCCAGATTATTCAATGGAGAAGATAAATCAACAGCTGTGGTTTTAAGATTTGTCGGGTCGGGGCAGGAAAGAAGATGAAACCTACAAAAAAAAATTGACCCTATACAAGGCTACATGCGATTCAATTGTAATTGATTTAGTTTCTCATATCATTCCCATTTTGTCATGATTTCTGTTTCTGCCATTTCTCCTCGACCTCATGTGATTATGCATGCTTGAGAAATAGTTCATGGTAATAGGTATGGAAAGAAGATAAGTAAATAAGAAACGAAATGGATCAAGAATTACAGATTATTAATCTTTAAGAAGATGAATAAACACAAATCTATATAACTTTGGAATAATTTATATCATCAAAGGTAGAAAACTAATTCCTGAAGCTAACAGATTTTGTAAGATTAATCTGATTGATTTTGAAGTAATTTTGCGTTTTCAATTTTGTTACAAAATTGGTGAACAATCTTGGATGATTTATTTGTTTTTGAAGTAAGGACACTACTTTGTTTTGAAGAAGTGAATGAAGTAGTGTTCTATTACCCATAGGCCCATAGGAATTTGGGGAGTTTGTTAACGATTAACTATGTTTGTCTTAAAGGATAGTATGACTTACAAACATAATATTAAAAGATTTGAGGATAAGGACATGTTTATTAACCAACACCTCAAAAACATTTATACTTGGATCGATTTTTCGCCAACAGTTATGATATGTATGAACCGATGGATATATTTGAAATACAAATCCTTTCCGTGTCGTTACGGCACGGGTTAAGCCCTAGTATGTAATAAAACTAGCTATTAGTTTCATTTTTGGTTTTATTTTCTATTTTTCTTCTTTCTTTCTCCATTGTTCTCCGCAGAGAACGAAGAATGGGAGATTAATTTGATGAAACTCGAAGAAAACTTGAGGATTCAGCATCATATTGAAAGAACAAGATAAGTTTCTCGTCATATTTTCGATCCTATTGAATTCTCATTATGTTTTAACCAAAAAGAAGTTCTGTAAAGTTTATTGACAGCTTCAAATACCTAATAAATTCGATTTTACTTCAAATTTTGATTCGATTTTAGAATCGTTGCTATGATCTATCATCCTGTTATCATTTTCTTTGATTTGAACTATATTTTTTTGAATTTTGTTTACGAAATATTTTTTAGGGTTTGTAATCATCCCTGATTTGTACTTTTTTTATGATTTCAACTAAATTTTCTCGATGAACTCAAGATTAGAGTTCAGATCTGTTATAATCTAATGCAATCAAGACAAGATGATTTTCCAGAAGTAAGTTGATTCCTGCTTTCTTATATTAACATCACTTTATTTGCTTTATTTATGAGCATTCTTTGTAAAATAGATGTACTCTGTCTACACATATATGATATTTTATGTGGTGTTTCATTGATGTGTATGGATAGTTAGAAACTCAGAAGTCACACTTCAAGTGTACGAATCATTTTTGAAAATTTATATATGAAGTATTTTCTCTGGTTCATACATCACGGTGGTGGTGTAGGTACTGGTTTCAGATGAGTATTTTTGAGTCGATGGTGGTGTTGATGCTGATGATGGTATTGGAGTTGGAGATAGGGTGGTTCGGTGAAATACTGAAATCAAATTTGTATCTCTAAGAGTTGTCTTATTCTCTATTTTTTATAGATCAATTGATCAACTGTTTGTTTGCACCTTGTTCACGATTCATCTCTTTTTTGTTGATTTCATTTTTATGGATTGATAAAAGTCATGTTGAGGATAGAAAAAAACATATCAACTTGATACATTCATAAGTTTTGTAAGATAACTCTTAGAGATATACTTATTAATTTCAATCTGATAGATCTTTAGAGTTAAGTTTATGAGAGTAAACTAGTGATTACTATGTGTTAGAGCACTGCTCGGTCTAACTCGCAAGCGTTGCTATCTCAAGCTTGTTTGTCAATGTTAGTGATTAAAACTATAAGTATTGATTTCTAGTCTACTTATAGTGATGTCTCGGACTAGGATAGATTGTGTAGTTGAGCATTAGACTTCACGGCGTTCATCAAATGAAGACGAAGAACTACTAAGCGAGCTTGTGGAACTTCATCAACAAAAGGTATGTGGAGACTAAAACTCATCTATCACTTGGAAAGTCTATTTCTACTCTATCTCCTATATTGAGACATAATTCGTATTACTATATGGTTTTCGATTATACACATTTGAGATTTCGAGCTGAGTTTAACTCGCTTACATATTTCTCGAAATATGTGTTGGTAAGCTTTCGCTTCAACCAAGTTCATCTTATATTCTTGATGAAAGTCAAAAGATGATCATGTGAAAATTCCCGAGTAACATCTTACATGGTTTGTGTGATACAATCATTTGGTGTAGACTTGGAATGTTTCGTTATGATTATTTCAATAACTTAAAAATTGCATTGATGCTAATAGTGTGTGAAAATGGCTATTGTCATCCTCTAAGAAAGTTTCAATGATTGAAATAGAGTTTAGACTATTGGATTATGAACATAGTATGCATTCTTGCATGTATGTGATCCATGACCGGAGCTATAGTATGCATACCCGTATGCGTACTTATAGTTGTGGAATTCGGGGTACCAAGTATACGTACCGGTACGCATACTTGCGTAAGCTATAGTTCCGGGAATTTTTGCTGGGTTTTGGAAGTGTACTTAGGTATGCGTACCCGTTCGCATACTGGCGAGCCCAAACTCAGACCGCCTACTTAGGTATGCGTACCCGTATGCATACTTGAGTGGTTAAAGTTCTAAAATCAGTTGGCTCATGAACTAATACATTTATATATTAAGGAATGCATTCTTTGCAAACCGTGGCTATAATGTTCATGATTGATTCGAGTAAATCAAACCGATTTTGCTTCAATTGTGTTCTTGTATACTTCTATGAGAATATAACAATTGAACGACTCTTTAACTAGTTTCATTTGAGTCATTTGAAATAGTTATGGTTAAGATGAATAAGGTTGATATGAGAGTGTTCATATAGCTAACATCGGTTAACTACTGTTGAGCCAACATGGTGTACACGTTTAGGTATGGTTACATAAACCTAAATGAGGGTACATTTCATTTGTGCATAAAAAGCTAAGTTCGATCTAATGTTTAAGTACGGTTACATAAACCTAAAGGTAACTTAGATTGCAAACCCTGATTTGAAAACTATATAAAGGAGAACTCTAGCAACTGGGAAACCTAATCCCCACACCTCTTGTGTGTTACTAGTTGCATAAGCTAGAGTCGATTCTCCTTTAACCTTAGGTTTTTCACGAAACCCTGTAGGTTAACGACTTCATTGGGATTGTGAAGCCAGACCCAACTATTTTCTATGTAGTTGCATGTTCTGATCTTACTTTTACTATCGTGATTGAGTACTATCTTTGATAAGATTTTCTTGAGATTTATCTCCGATAGGTAAGATTGAAAAGTAGTCACAAACATCTTCGTCTCATCGTTTGTGATTCCATAATATCTTGTTTCGTTAATCGATTGGGATTATTGTGAGGTGATTGATATTTCTAGGATGTTCTTCAGGAATATAAGTCCGGTATATCAATTGGTTCCTATTCACCTTGATTTATCAAAAGACGGAACAAAACTCGTAGGTATTTCTGTGGGAGGCAGATTTATCTATTCAAGTAGACTTTTCTGTATGAGACAGATTTGTTTATCAAGTCTTCGACTTTGGGTCGTAGCAACTCTTGGTTGTGGGTGAGATCAGCTAAGGTAATCAAGTGCGTAGTATCCTGCTGGGATCAGAGGCGTAAGGAGCACAACTGTATGTTGAATCAGTGTGAGATTGATTAGGGTTCAACTACATTCCAGTCCGAAGTTCATTGGTAGTAGGCTAGTGTCTGTAGCGTCTTAATACAGTCTGGTGTTCAAATCTGGACTAGGTCCCGGGGTTTTTCTATATTTGCGGTTTCCTCGTTAACAAAACTTCTGGTATCTGTGTTATTTCTTTTCCGCATTATATTTTGTTATATAATTGAAATATCACAGGTTGTGTGTTAATATCAATCAATTGTGAATCCAACCTTTGGTTGTTGATTATATTGATTGACACTTGAACATTGGTCTTTGGTACCGTTCAAGTTGTTTCACATAATAATCAGGCTCGCGGATTTCTATCTGTTTGATTTGCTGATTACATTATGAAAAAGAGATATAAACTCTTTAATATACTTTTCTATAGATTGAGTCTGACTGTCTAGTTGATTCTCTTTAAAGTATATTGGAGTTTGTCTATTCAGATTGCCAAACAAAATATTGAATTTGGTTGTTAGACCCCCTCTTTTTCAATTGGTATCAGAGCAGGCAAACACATTAAAGACCTCATAAGTCTGTGTTTGTAGCGATCTATAATGGACAGAAGTGCTATCTCTGATAAACGCATCACCAGAAATAAAAGTTCTGTTTCTATGAAATCTATTAAAGAGAAAGATTTGTCAATCTCGAAAATAGAAGAACCTTGTGTTCCAACGAAACAGACTTCCATTGACAAGTGCTACCTGGATTTCCTTACTGACGAGTCTGACTCCGAAGTTTAAAGGGAAGCAGCCAAAGAGAGTGCAGTGATTCTAAAACTTGTTAGAATCCAGGCTGATAATGTCAACCGGTTGAAACACAAAGTCAATGCTCTTGTTGGTATGGTAAATGAGCTGACTCTCTGCTAAAGGTCCTTCAAGAGGAAAACGCCTCAGTTTGTTCTTCACGAACTCTGCTTGAGGAAAAACTCAAAAAGGATGCTTTGGAAATTGAACTTCTTTTGAGTAAACTCTTTGTTCAAGAATGCTCCAAAGAGTCCATTGTATTAATTGATTCTGTGTTAACTGGAAAAATTTCTGTTCTAGATGCAAAATCAAAATCCCTTCCTGTTGAAAAAGATGTGCTTGTGTCTTCCTCTAATCAAGGAATAGCTGCATCGCATGGAAGGAAGATATCTCCCGACGATGGCTTTAAGACTGTTCTATCTAATCACTCAGGTGATCATAAAGTGTGTCTCTTTTGTGATTCAAAAGGATATGGTGAACAAAAGAGGAAATCGAGGTTGAATGACAATTCTATTGGTCATCTTCAACACACCTTAGATTTAATTCTCAAAGGTGTAACTGACATTCGTATGTCTAGACCAATTGGTTTTAGTACTCACCCTGTGTACCCTACCAGGAAAGTCAGTTCAATGTGTTCCTCAAATGTTCAAATACGAAACAGTCTCCCTAAACCAATTCGTTCAAGAAGGACTCATGGGTCTTTTTCAATCAAAAAGGGAGATAATGTTGTTCATGATGTGAAAAAGGTACCAGAAGAAGAAAGAAAAAATGGAGAGATGGAAGACAACCTAAAAACGATAATTGAAGGTTATAAAGAGATTATTAATAGGCTGTCAATTCCCTCTAGTCAAAATTCTTTAGGTAAGAATTCATACTATGCGTTGTATTTTGATGATAGTAAATTTTATGATAACTTTTCACATCATAACGGTTTTCCTCCAAAGATCAGGAGAAAGAGGTTTAACCGAAAACAATGTTCATCTGATGAGCTCAAGGCTCATACTTGTGCTAATTAATCACAAGGTTGAAATCTCACTCGCAAAAATCCTGGTTGAGTGAGATATGGTCAGGTATACTTGATGGCAAAGTGTTTCCTGATTCTCTGGATATTTTCTTATCGTTCCTAGCCGGATTATCTTTTACAAACATGTTTGCATAAGTATTTGTATGTTGTTTTGACAAAGCTTTTGTTTTTTAATTTCTTCTTGAAACTTTGGTATGTCAAATTGCTACTCTTATGCTCTAAATTTTTCTCTGATGAGAATGTAAAATTTATTGAGCTAAATATTGTGAAATTTGTCATGTAGAAAAACATTGTTGAACAAACAGTTTTTCCTGCTTTCATTGTTCACTCTTGGGTATTTTCTGGCTATGGGTCAAGTTTGTATTCGTACGGGTACCCACGTTACTTGTCACAGACTAACTTTGGAAACCTTAAACTCTTGCTCCTTGAGAAACCATTTAAATACCAAAACCTGTTGCTTGAGTACGTATACTCCAGGTTATTTTTTTGTCAAGAATGACATCTCATTCCGGAACTTGTAACTTTGCAAAAGGTTTTCTTGATAAGGGTTGTGTTTTCGAAGGATAGGAGAAAAGATTTCTTGCAGAAGTTAATGACACCTCTTCTCAATCTCCTGATAATTCAGACATTGAGGATGATGAAGAGATTTCTGCTGAAGTTGTTCAAGATTTTATCAGTCAGTTTAACGATGCAAAACTGCTTCTTGTATATACCCTAAAAAACCTTGATATGTTAAGAACTGAGTTGAAAAAGGTTAACTCTGACCTTGCCCTCATGAAAACACATGTTAAGGATCGTCTCAAGAAGAATATCTTGTCCAAAGATGCAGTCGATACCATCTGTCACAATCTTGAAGGTCTTGAAACCCATGAAGCTTGCATACGTGAATGCTGATCTTTGCTTGTGATCCGTTTTGTTTTCAGAGTTTCTTTTGTTCTTTTAATTTTTGTCTAGGAAACTTCTTATGAGAATTTAAGAAGGATAACTAGGGTTTGGAATAGCCATTATTGTGAGTACACATAGCTATTGCCAACATTTTCATCTTGCAATGTTTTAGATTTATTTGTTTAAATTCTAAAGTTTATTTGAAAGATGATTTTTGCAGTATTAATCTTTATGGTTTTATATATTGCAAATTGTTATGGGATATGTTGTTTACGTTCGTGAACCTTGACTGTCCCATACTTGTTCAAAAGTTAACTCTATTATATGTCGGTATGAAAGTATTGATAAAAGATAGAATGAACTTTTGACTACAAAAGTTAAGCCTTTTATGTCATTATGCAAATATGGATGGAAGAAAGGATGAACTTTTGTTACAAAGATTAAGTCTATTATATGTCATTGTGCAAATAGTGATGAAAAATAGAATGAATCTTTGATTATTCCGCAGTATTGGTCCTTCCCTGATCCACATCTTTGTGTATATACTGTGTTGCTCCATAAGTTTTCTTATGATTGAGTATGACCAATTGAATTGATCATTTTCCTTGTGGAGAATTCAATTGAGATTTTTGGATACAAATTCATGTTTTCATGTGATTTGTTTATTTCCAAAGAAATCCTTCTTTTCTTGTGAAAGTAAGGTCGCTCTTGTTGTTCTTTCGGGAATGACATTTTATGGGAGAGAGTTCTTTATTGAACTTGTGCTTAATTGCCAAATCTTTGTGGGGAGTGCAGCTGTGGAATATTGTAGGAGTTATGTTGTATCTTTATAAACTCCTTGATGAATGCATTTAGTTTTGGCTATTTGATGGCATCTAAACAAGTTGGTATGTTGTTCTCTTTTGGTCATGAAGTATCTCTATGAAAATTTCATGAGGATCCCACTAGTTTTCGTACCTTTGCCAATTTATATTGACAAAAAGGGGGAGAATTAATGTGTAGTTCACACTACAAATACATATGGTTTACGGATCATTATGTAAGGGGGAGTGGTTTTCATGTTGAGATGAAGTATTGACTAAGGGGGAGTGATACATATCACCATAGTATTGTTGTCAAAGTTGTGATACAATTGGACTTTGATGTTGTATAATGATACTATGATACTGTATAACAATGATTGAGAGCAACTGTTTTCTCATTGTTACAGCTACGGATCTTCAACAACAATGATGCGGAGTTGAACACATTTAGAATCATTGGAGTACTTGGAAGTGACGAAGATTTCGAGTAATGTTGAAGAACCAAGGAGATCAAGCATTTGGATGAGAAGCTACAAAGTTTATTTATTTTGTAATCCATATGTACTGATAGTTTTATCACTAAAATTGACAAAGGGGGAGATTGTTAGAGCACTGCTCGGTCGAACTCGCAAGCGTTGTTATCTTAAGCTTGTTTTTCTATGTTAGTGATCGAAACTATAAGTCTTGATTTCTAGTCTACTTATAGTGATGTCTCGGACTAGGATAGATTGTGTAGTTGGGCATTAGACTTCACGGCGTTCATCAAATGAAGATGAAGAACTACTAAGGCGAGCTTGTGGAACTTCATCAACAAAAGGTATGTGGAGACTAAAACTCATCTATTACTTGGAAAGTCTATTTCTACTCTATCTCCTATATTGAGACATAAGTCGTATTACTATATGGTTTTCGATTATACACATTTGAGATTTTGAGCTGAGTTTAACTCGCTTACATATTTCTCGAAATATGTGTTGGTAAGCTTTCGCTTCAACCAAGTTCATCTTATATTCTTGACGAAGTCAAAAGATGATCATGTGAAAATTGCCGAGTAACATCTTAAATGGTTTGTGTGATACAATCATTTGGTGTAGACTTGGAATGTTTCGTTATGATTATTTCAATAACTTAAAAATTGTTTTGATGCTAATAGTGTGTGAAAATGGCTATTGTCATCTGATAAGCACATAAGTGTGACGCATTTTCACCCATAACTACATTATCTAGGACTCATTTTATTTCTAATAAAGTTGTTTTAAGTCTTTTCTAGGGAATAAGCTCTTGCGGGAAAATTGGCTCGAAAAGTGGTGATTTGCACCCCATAAGACAAGTGCTAAAGGGACACCCGTGTAGGATTAGGGGGAGGACATCTTCTTCTCAAATTAAAAAAATAAATTTTAGCGGGAAAACCATTTCTTTTCTGCCAGAATTTCGATCGGATGTTTGGACGTGATTTAGTGAGATTCAATCCCTGAAACTTAGTGGGTAGACGTGATATGACTATAGAAAGCTGGTATGGGTGTTCGTTTGGATCAGAATTGACTGAATCGTGTCATGGAGCAAAACAGGGCAGCACGTGCATGAGAGAAATATTTCACGGGATTGCATGAGTTTTGGAGAATTTGAACGTGTTCTGAATGTGTATGATGACTAGAGCAACAGTTTGGAGCGTAAATAAGTTATATTTGGAGATTAATCCAGCTGCAAACGCGTGGAGAAGCTAAAACAGGAAATTATTGCCGTGAGAATAAAAATAATAAAGAGAAGATTTTTTGAAGTTATGGAGGAGATTCGATGCATCTTTCGGGTATAAATAGATTACCCAGGTCATATAGAAGGGGTGTCGAGAGTTTGGGGTCGAGAGGAGAGCTCAGGAGGAGTGAATCAAGAGTTTTCAGAACTCTGTTGTTGCTGCTGCTGCTGCTCGTGAAGAACAGAGAAACATCGACGGTTTCTTCATCCGTCGTAACGGTTTCTTCAACTGATTGTAACAGTTTCTTCAACTGGTTTGCAACATTTATCTTCTTGTAAAAGTTTCTTCATCCTCTTCTGCAACATTTATCTTCAGATTTGTAACGATTATCTTCATCATAACAGTTGAGAGTTGAAACAGTCGGTCTGTAACGCACCTGTGCTGTTGCAGATTTCCTGTTTCATTACTTTCTCTTCTTGTAAACACTTTTTGAGCCATGAATACATATTTTGAGTGTGTTTTCGACATGATGAGTTAAACCCCAACACTGGGACGACGGAGGAGGCCGAACTTCATACATGGGTAAATTTATTTTATTCTTTTTTATGACTTTTGCACTAATATTAATTGAAATATGATTTTGATTAATTAGTTATTATTTTATTAGATGGGTCATGCTTGCTTAGATGTTTGATGTCCCATGCTTACGATTTATAACTAATGTTTTTAGAATCTACCTTGGCAAAAATAAGAGTCCATGTTTACATTTCTTGAGGTAAAATTGTTGAAAATAAATAATTGAACCTTATGTTATGAAGATTGGCCGAATCCTTGGTTCCAGTACCTCTTGCACCATTTGTTATATTATTGTATATTTTTATTATATTTAAAAACTCGAATCTTCACAAGTCTTAGAGTTCGAATCATTTTTACTACAACTTCAAAATTACATCAATTTTTGGCGCCGCCGACGCGGATTTGTTTTTAGATTTTTATTCTTTTGTTCTTTTTTACGTTTTTTGGGTATTTATCTTTTTGTTGCGGGTTTTGAATCAAAGAGGAATTGGAGACGAAAGACCTGGGGGATTAAAAGCTAGACAAAGCGAAAAGAACGGAGAAAAGACGAAGATATTTTTTATTTTTATTTTTAATTAGATTTTATTTTTATTTTTAGATTTCATTTTTAGAAATTGTAAATAGGACTTTATTTTTGTAAATTTTTATTTTTGAACCTTTTTATTTTTATTTTTTTATTTTTGGGACATTGGACTTTAGACTTTAATTTTTTTTAAAACCCTACGGAAGGGTTATTAAATACAAAACTGTTTGCAGGGAAGGACGACGATTACGATATCGTCTCGGCCCCTCGGGTTCGCACACTGACACAGGAGTCGGTGGCCCGAGTCGACTACAACCGCTTCATCGCTCGTCTGGTACGGGAGGTAAGCTTCTAAACACCCGCGAACCCCCTGTCAGCGGGTTTACTGTCTTCCTTAAGGTGCATATATGTTGAAGTTTTGAATACGGACTTTAATTTCCTAGTAAAGGGCAAGGCCAAGCCATACAAGATAAGGGTTCGGATTTCATCACCGTTCTCTTCTTGCCCGCCTTAGGAACACATAACCTATGCGAACCCAAGCTTAAAATACTGATTAAAACGAAACCGATAGGGTAACGAGCTTGTAGGAAAGTCATTCAAAAGGAGGTATTGGGTATCTTATTAGCTTAACTCAAAAGTTCAGTAAGATTACTGTGAGTCGACTAGAGCCGCCCTAACGGGAAACGTTTCAAAGAGGTGGGACTATCAAAGCTCCTCTGAGCTTCCCCTACTTCTCTTCGACTCACTTTATTCGGATCGATCTAGAGAGGTTTGCTAAAACGATACCTAGTTGCCTTTTGGAGGAATAAAAGCTGGTCTAGAAACAATCTAAGGGAGCCATCATGCTTGTTATTTGCTAGATTTTATAGGTTTGATTTGGTCGAGTCATCCTTGCTTGTGATTGTGTAGAATTCCCTTGCAATTAAGAATGTCGAACTGGTATGATAGAAGCCAATACAATGAGTATCGACCTGAATTTGATTATGAACATCATCATTTTTATGACCATGGTGGGAATAGTAGTTGGGAACGCCAATCTTTTAAAGGTTATGGTTCATCCCATGGTGAGCCCAAGTACTATCCAGACACGAATTGGTCTTACGAGAATAATTCTGATAATTCCTCTTTACTAGAGTCGACACGTAAGTTAGCTGAGACATCACGTAAGTTTGCAGAAATGAATAACTTAGTTATGGACGAAAAGAATGCTACGAGTGAACTTTCTTTACCTTCTTTCCTAGATTATGTCAGGAAATCATGTGAGTCGACCCAGAAGCTTTTGTTAGAGACCTAGAAAAGAACTTCTCTAAAAGACCTAATTTTCCAAAATAGTGTTTCCAATTTTACCCTTGATATCAATGGTGAATATTTGCCTAATTTAGAGGACGAGGTTAGAATAAAAGACACTAATTATTTAGATAAGGTTCAATCATCTTCGTACTATTATGATGATAAGGATAGTAATAATGAAGAATCTGAAATATGTAGGCATAGTGATCAGGAAACTATTAATCCAATTGAGCTTTGTAATGATGATATTATTTCTAGTTCAAATCCAAATAATTTTTATGATTATTCACCTATTAAAAAGGACGAGGATTTGATTAGGGATACCACCGTTTTAGGCGATGTAGTTTTTCCTTTTGATTACGAAGCCGATAGTGGTTTAGAGGAACGGGTTTATTCTGAAAATGCTGTTTTAGAGTCTAGCGACTTAGAAACAATAGTCTTAGACGAAGAAGATAGACCCGTAGAGATGAGTAAAGATGCACTACCTGATAATAACTTAGAAGAATCAATTGACCATTTCCAAGAATCTGATGATCTAGAAATTAGGGAGATTGTGACTAGTCTATCTAGAGACACTGAAAACTCTAAGTTTGGGGGTGATTATCACTTTCCTAGTGCCTTACCTTTAACACCGAGGTCTTTGAACCTTGGATGTGTAACTTCTAGTTACACAATCTAAATGGATGTGTAACTTCTTTTTACACATACTAATTGGATGGTTGATAGACGCATTTATGTGTCTATTTTCATCTCTATTGTATATATTATTAGTACCCATTTTTATACTTATTATGGTGTTTTATGTCTTTGTAGGTATTTTTAGAGAAATAAGCTCTTGCGACGAAATTGGCTCGTAAAGTGGTGCTTTACACCCCAGGATAGAGTACTAAAGGCACCCCAGAAATACACCGGAGGAACCCCGAAAAAAATGTTGAAAACACCCCAGAAAAAGTGTTAAAGGCACCCACCAAAATTACTAAAGGCACCCTGAAAATGGATAAGGGCGCCCCCAAGGCAGCCGAGCTGTTAAAGGCACCCGCGTTTTGGATTCAGGGCACTTCACCTTCATCGTTTGAAAAGGAAAAAATTTGGCGGGAATTCTGGATTTAAATTTCCAGTTCCTGCGCTTTTGATTTTTGGTATTTTGAGGAAGATTCAGTCAGATTTTTCATCTTGTTTCGGATATGTACCAGCCTGTTAGATCACAACAGAGGTGGTAAGTGCATTCATTTCAATTAAATCACAGAATCTCATCAAACAGAGGGTGTATTATTCTCGGAATATATTTTTGAAATATTTTGAAAGACACTCATTGATTGGAAGATATATTATCCTGGGATGTTATTCTGCATTGACTGAGGGATATTTGAAGCGTAAAGAGATAAACAGAACATTTCATATCACGCAGAGAAAGAAAATAAGAAATTATAACCGAGAATAATATTTCTTTACTGTGAAGATTGTTAGGAGTAATTAGAGAGATTTGGAGGAGCTTCTGGGTTATAAATAGCTTCTGGGATGTAGAGGAAAGGAGTAGAGAGAATTGGGAGCAGTTGGGAGCAGAACAGAATCGAAAAATCGAAGTTGCAGGAAAAACATTTTTTCTGCTGGTGAAGAAGGTACGAAGAACATAAGACCCTTAAAGACCGTCGTTCTTCAACAGTGCCAGTGACGGTATTCCTTTATCGTTTTCTGTAACAAATATAAGTGTTACAGAACCCGATTTTATTCATTTTTCTCCCATTTCATCATTTGTGAACCATTTTTGAGCATTAATAAAGATGAATTTTGAGCATGTTTCCATGATAATGATGAGCTAATTCTCGCGTAATCAAGGCATGGAGGAAGCTATTTATGCATGAATAATTGGTAATCATTCTATTTTTCTCTAATTTGTATTTTATAATTCACTCAATCACTACTTTGTAGAATTTTAATTGTTTGCATAATTTTTCCTAATTAGTTGTGATTCAATTAGATAGGTTATGCTTTGGTTAGATAATCTATGCTTAAGGGATACAATTAATGTTTGAGAATATGCTTGATAATTTGTGAATTAAGAAAAAGAGATTTTAAAAATAATTAGAGTTTTGGAATTTTTATCATCATTTATTCATGTGTAATAGTGGAATCTAGTGTCTTGGTTATTTTCACTCTAAAAAAAACAAATTTGGATTAAAATTTTCTCTACTTTTAGTTTAAATAAATCTAAATTCAATTGCTTTCACAAGTCTTACGAACCTCATTCTTACCACTATCTAAAATTACATCAATGGGATAAGATGTGTAGTCTGCCTCTTGGTTCTGTAGTTATGCTCGGTGAAAACGGGACAGGGAAGACGACATTTCTTCGTTTGCTGGTACACCTTTTTAGATCCATCTCTTGTTGTTTTTAGTTTCAAATTCCATGGCCAGACTGCGCATTTATTCACATTCCTCTGTTAAAATGGCAGGCTGGATTCTTGAAGCCTGACCAGTTGGACACCAAAATGTCTGCAATTAGTGTGTCTTACAAACCACAAAATTTGCATCCATTATTTCCTTCTGCACCTACTGTTAGAGCCTTGCTGCGTAAAAGAATTCGTGGCTCATACATGCAACCTCAGTTTGTGTTAGATGTCATGGAACCACTCAAAGTTAATAAATTAATGGAAATGGCAGTTAAGGAACTCTCGTTTGGATAGCTCCAAAGAGTTGTATGTATCTGCCTAGGGAAGGTTTGCACTTTGCATTATCTCTTATCTACCTCTGAAAATTTAGGTATCAAAGAGTTGAGAAATGTCAAGAGCTTAAAATTCAATAAAACCATAATTGGCTAACTCCAAGATATATTCTTGATATGGTATCTTGTATGTTAGAGCACTGTGCGGTCGAACTCACAAGTGTTGCTATCCCAAGCTTGTTTGTAAAGTTTAGTTGTCAAAACTATAAATATTGATTTCTAGTCTATTTATAGCTATGTCTCGGATTAGGATAGAATGTGTAGTTGAGCTTTAGACTTCACGACGTTCATCGATTGAAGACGAAGAACTACTAAGGGGAGCTTGTGGAACTTCATCAACAAAAGGTACGTGGAGACTTGAACTCATCTATTACTAAGAAGTCTATTTCTATTCTATCTCCTATTGAGGCAAAAGTCGTATATCTATATAGACTTTACTTTATACACATTTGATATTTCGAGCTGAGGTTAACTCGCTTACATATTTAACGAAATATGTGTTGGTAAGCTTTCGCTTTAACCAAGTTCAACTTTATTCTTGACGAAAGTCAAAAGATGATCATGTGAAAATCGTCTGGTAACATCTTACATGATTTGTGTGAGACAGTCATTTGATGTAGACTCGGAATATTTCATATTGATCTATTGATCACTTGAAAATTGCTTTGAAGATAATAGTTTGTGTGAGACAGCTATTCCCGTCTTCTAAGAATGTTTGAATGATTAAAATGGAGTTTATAACAATTAACCATTGAATGGATATAGCACAGTATGCGTACTTGTATGCTAACTGATGCAAGTTACTCCAAGTCCGGGAACCATAGTATGCATACCCGTATGCGTACTGGTTTAACAGTTGAAGTCCGGGAACTTAGTATGCATACCCGTATGCATACTAGCGTAACAGTTCAAGTCCGGGAATTTAGTATGCATACCCGTTTGCATACTAATTCAACTGAGTTCGGTCGTGAACGACAATATGCGTACCGTTCGCATACTGGTGGACAGATCAAGTCCGGAACTCTAGGTATGCGTACCCATTTGCATACCTAATAGGTTAAGTTCTAAAATCGGTTTATTCGTAAACAAATACATTTTTATAGTAAGGAATGCAATCTTTGCAAACCGTGGCTATAATGTTCATGAATTGATTCGAGTGAATCAAAATCGATTTTGCTTCAATTGTGTCTTGTATACTTCTATGAGAATATAAACAATTGAACAACTCTATAACTAGTTTCATTTGAGTCATTTGAACTAGTTGTGATTAAGATGAACAAGGTTGATATGAAAGTGTTCATATAGCTAACTTCGGTTAACTATTGTTGAGCCAACTAAGTGTACACATTTAGGTACGGTTACCCATATCTAAATATAAGTACATTTCATTTGTGTGTAACCAGCTAAGTTCAATCTAACGGTTGAAAGATATTAGCTTTAATCTAATTAGGTTTTCATCTAACGGTGAATATTGAATGCTTTGTTACCAAGGTAACATTGATTGCAAAACCTGATTTGAAGACTATATAAGGGAAAACTCTAGCAACTGGGAAACCTAATCCCCACACCTCCTGTGTGATACTAGTTTCGACTAGAGTCGATTCTCCTTTAACCTAGGTTTTGCTAAAACCATTATAGGTTAGTAACTTAAAGACTTCATTGGGATTCTGAAGCCAGACCCAACTATTTTCTCTGTAGTTGCGTGTTCAGATCTTACTTTGTTCTATCGTATTGCGTATTATCTTCTCTAAAATTTTCTCGAGATTCAATCTCTGATATGTAAGATAAAATGTAGTCACAAACATCTTCGTCTCATCGTTTGTGATTCCACAATATCTTGTTCTGCTTCCATACAGTTAAGATTATTGTGAGGTGATTGATAATTCTAGGCTGTTCTTCGGGAATATAAGTACGGGTTATCTATTGGTTCCTGTTCACCTTGATTTATAAAAAGACGGAACAAAACTCATAGGTATTTCTATGGGAGACAGATTTATCTATTCATGTAGACTTTTCTGTGTGATACAGATTTTTTATTAAAGTCTTCGACTTTGGGTCGTAGCAACTCTTAGTTATGGGTGAGATCAGCTAAGGGAATCAAGTGCATAGTATCCTGCTGGGATCAGAGACGTAAGGAGCGCAACTGTACCTTGGATCAGTGTGAGATTGATTGGGGTTCAACTACAGTCCAGACCGAAGTTAGTTTGTAGTAGGCTAGTGTCTATAACGGCTTAATACAGTGTGTGTTCAATCTGGACTAGGTCCCGGGGGTTTTCTGCATTTGCGGTTTCCTCGTTAACAAAACTTCTGGTGTCTGTGTTATTTCTTTTCCGCATTATATTTTCTATATAATTGAAATATCACAGGTTGTACATAGTTCAATCAATTAGATAATCCAACCTTTGGTTGTTGATATAAATTGATTGTCACTTGAACATTGGTCTTTGGTACCGTTCAAGTTGTTTCTCATAATAATCAGGCTCGCGGATTTCTATCTGTTTGATTTGCTGATTACATTGAGAAACAGAGATATAACTCTTGGATGTATTTTCCTTGATTGAGTTTGACTGTCTATTTGATTCAATTGGAAATATATTGGAGTTAGTCCATACAAATTTACTAAACGAAATATTGGGTATGGTTGTTAGACCCCCGCTTTTTCAATTGGTATCAGAGCAGGCAAACACGTTCAAGACCTCATAAATCCGTGTTTGTAGCAATCTGACTCTATGGACAGAAACGTTATCTCTATAAATGCACCCCAGTCTTCGATGGCTCGAATTTCTTATGGTGGAAAATTGTTATGCGTGCCTTTCTTCAAGCGCGTGATTTTCAATCATGGGTTCATGTAGTTAATGGCTATGATCCCCCGGTTGTTGCAGAAGGCGATGTAACTGTTCCAAGGATATTGGTGCATATGATCCTGCTAAGATTCTTGCTACAAACAAAATTCTGATGGATTAAATGCTATCATCCATGCCATTACCCCAGATCTTCAGCACTATGTGACTACGTGCACTAAGTCTAAAGAAGCCTGGGATATCTTAGAAAACCATATTCGGAGGAAATTCCTCTGAGAAAGAAGCTAGGCTTCAAAACCTAAATTCTGATTGGGAAAACCTTCGTATGGCTGATGAAGATTCATTTGATGAGTTTAATCACAAAGTGTCTGAAATTGTTAATGCATCTTTTGCATTGGGTAAGACTATTCCTGAAAAGGACATTGTGATGAAAATTCTCAGATCGTTGCCAGCCAAATACGATTCTAAGAAGCATGCCATCATTGAAGGAAATAACCTTAATACTCTTTCCAGAAATACTCTTGTTGGGAAGTTAAAGATCTTTGATCATGAGTATACATCTAAATCTTGGAAGGATATTGCTTTCAAAGCACAAAAGAACACTAAATTGCTTGACAAAAGTAAAAGTGTTGGCAACTCTATTGTTGATCCTATTGAGACTGATTCATCAGATGAAGATCTTGACAACTCAGTTTCACTGATCACAAGACAGTTTAGAGATCTTCTTTTGAAGAGAAGTAAACGGTTCATCAAAGATAAACCCAAGTCATCAGTCAAACCTCATGACCGTGCTCCTCCTAAAAACAGGGACACCATCGATACTGATGATGATGATATGCCACAGTGCTTCAAGTGTAAAGGTTTTGGTCATTTTTCTTATGAGTGTCCAAATCGTAGAAAATACACCGGGAACAAAGGTTTTGCCGCAACTGTTAATGAGATGTCTGATCACTATGATTCAGATGAAGATGAAAAGTCAAGTGTTGCACTCCTTGGTGAAAATATTGATTTTGATTATTGTAGAAATACTTACATCAATCTTGATATTCTTCTTGGATAAACTTCGTCAACAACTATGGAGGATAAAATGGATTTTTCCCTGTCTACTGAAAATTCTATTTCATATGTTTCAGGTACCTCAATTTGTTTAGCAGCATGCTCAGCTATGGTGTCTGAACCGTCCTCCACATTGACATTTTCTTATTGTACTGTTACGGGTCATGAACTCTCTAAGTGTTACAAGTACAAACATAAAATAAGATATGTCAATAAACTTCAACGGAGAGGAAATTGATTAGCAAACAAGCTCAAACTTTTTCAGAAGTCTAATTCAACCGAGGTAAGTAAAAAACTCAATTCCTCTTTGAAAAAGTTAATTTCTAAAGAATTAATTAGACCTCTCCGAAAAAGAACAAGGTCTAAACATTCTGTGAAAAAGGGCATTAAGAATTCCGTACAAGAAGTGTATGGTGGACATATTATTGTTCACCCCAACATAGCTTAATTGTGTTGAAAGTGCGTCTTATCTCATGTGCCTGACTTCAAAGAGATAAGAGTTTGCACAGTCAGGCTTTAGGAAAAGAAAAAAAAAATTGATTGTTGTTTTCTTGAATTCTGTTGATCTTTTCATACCATAAATTGGTATTGAAAAGAATTTCCTTTTTCATTAAAAGAGGGTTAAAATCGACAATTCTACCTTCTTTAGGGTTATGAATTGGTCCTACGTGAATCCTACTCTGTATATAGGTTCTGTAACCCAACATTCCTTTTTCCTTCCCTGAAAAACTCTTTTTATCACAAGATTGCTTGTTGAGCTTTATTTAAGTATTCCTTTCACAATTCCATATTTGTATGGAGACTCCAAGCATCATGTCTTCTGATAGATAAGATGTTAATATGATTGTTAAGCCATCAATCATGAAGGAAAAAGATAAGTCTCCTTCCTCTACAACTTTGAAGAGAAAAAGGAAGAATATGAAGAAACCAAGGGCTATCCCCTCTAATCTTCAGAAGTTTTCTGGTGTTATTGAAGATTTGAATGAAACAGGGAAGGAGATTCAACAAATAAAGGCTATTGTTTTAAGGACTCTAGAAATTCAGAAGGCTCTGATTCGGCATCAGTTAAGAAGGTTTGTTGGAATAAACTCCTTTGTTCATGAACCTTATGTTCCAATGGCTGTTGACGACAAGGAGTTCGGGGACGATAAAGAATTTTTTAGAGGTCTTTGCCTAGGAAACTTCTTATGAGAATTTATTCTTGTGTTTTAAGAAGGATAACTAGGGTTCGGAATAGCCTATATTGTGATTACACATTGCTATTGCCAACGTTTTTCATCTTGTAATGTTTTTATATTTATTTATTTAAATTCTAAAATTTATTTGGAAGATGATTTTGCAGTACTAATCTTTATTGGTTTTATATATTGCAAATAATGTTATGGGATATGTGTGTTTGCGTCCGTGAACTATGTTATGGGATATGTGTGTTTAAGTTGTGGTGGTTACAAAGATCTTAAATACCTCCCAAAATAATAGAGAGAACTCAAGTTCAAGTAAATACTTAAGTTCTAAACATTAAAGAGGTATAAGCTTAAGACTAGATCTTCTTCTCCTTGATATTGAATGCCTTGAATTTGTTGGTAAAGCTTGGTATTTATAGCCCTTCTTCTCCAGGTATATCTTTGCTATCTTGGGGTCCATCGTTCCCTGATATACCTTCCGTACAAATGGTACCTTCGTTCACCACGTCTTTCTCCAGTCGGACTCTTCCACCTCAGTTGACCCACGTTCCTTCAGGAACTTCCCAGCCTCAGTACAGATTGTACCTTCGTTCACTGCTAGCCTTCACCAGTTAGGTTCCGCCACATCATCTCTCTCCACATGCTTTGGTTATGCGTGTAGATAAGAGATTTGTGTATTTAATGCTGATTAGATATGTCATCTACCTCTGTCCCTTTGCCAGCTGCCCCTCTCTAGACTAGGCTTTACTTTCTCCATCTTGGTCGTCGAGGTATCCCTTCTTGGGATGAGATAAAGTAGATCTGCGAAGGTATCCTCTGCTGCTCAAGTTTCTCTGTATATCGAGGGTTACACAGTTATCATGTATGCGACCACTAAGATCGTGACACATGCTCCGCGGAATATTGGTATTCACAGTTTGCCCCTTTTCTTTCATATTCTACCGTTTGGTAGGATTGAAAGAAAAAACTTCCGTAACGCCGCCATTTTGCACGTACCGGTTGGATGGTCCCCATGTGTCCCTTCATGTAATAACTTCCTCTTGAATTTTGGGACATCCAAGTTTTTGGATTCTTCAGACGCCTATAAGAGGAAAACAAAGAGAATGAATTTTCATTGACTCCCTTCTTTCTCCCCGAACTATCGCTCTCCATCCCTTTCTCAGGGATTTTCTTTATTCTTCTGCTCTCAAATGTTAGTGTTCCATTGATTCTCCAAAGGATCTGGTTCTTCAACACTCGGTCACCTCATACAAGTAAGTGGTCTTTTGCTTCTTCTCTGGTTGTTAGAATTTTTACCCTAGATTCGTCTTGCTTCAATTTTGGTCACTTGTTATTGAATGCCATTGATGTTCTTGGACGTTTGCATGCAATATTTGTAACTTTTGATGTGTTCTCTGTGTTTTTTGAGTACATGGGTTCGTCTCCTTTTCGTGTTTTTCACCATGAATGTATCATGATTTCTCCATGTATGCAAAATTTTGAATGTGTTTGATCGACCATACTCCGTTTTTTGCCTCTTAGGAGGATGAAATCGCTTCCTTTGGTTGGTTTTTGCTAAACCAATGCCCAAAGTACTATCATTTTTTCCCCAATTTTGTTTTTGGGTCGACTGTAATTTCAGTCCACCATTGTTGATGGTCTGTTCTTCCTGCTGATGTTAGGGATCATGAGACTTCCGAAGAAACCTGCGCGTAAAGATACGAAGCCTAGGTCGTCTACTGAGCCACCTCCGCGGATGGATCATCCATACGCTACACCTTCTCCACCTCATGAGGATACTGAGGTACCTGCTGGTACTGAGATGTCTGTGGGTCCTGAGGATGCTGCGGATCCTGAGGTTGAAGAGGTTGTTGTTGAGGATCTTCCTCCTCCTCCTCCTCACTATGAGCTTCAAAGGTTGCAACTGCGTGACAAAGATAGCTACGCTTACTTGTCCTTGGCTTAGATTTCCAAGTCTTTTCGCCTCCATAAGTTTGAGATCTCCTTTGTCAATGGCCATGATGTTCTTACCGAGTCCCTAATCCGGGATTTTCCATATGATGAGAACAACATTTTGATTTGTGTTGGTCAGTTGGCCGCAGGTATGCTCATTCCTTTGTTTAGTAGAAAGGATCCCTTCTACTATGACGTTTTGTTTACCAGGAATGACCCAGCGAACAAGACTCAGGTCCGAGGAGTCATGCAATACACTGGTAATTACTGGCGTTCCCTTCGTGAGTGCTGGTACCGTAGTAAGGGAAGGACTACTTTGAAGTCTTATAACCCTTTTGCTGCTGGGAGGTCTAAACGAGAGGATTACACTCCTGCCAACTTCAATGCTACATATGTTGATGCTATTCAGAAAAGTAACCTTCTTCCTTGGAGTATTGGCCCCCGTCGTATCCATGTTACTGCTAAGCAGATTAGGGAGGGTAACAGCCTTCGTCTGTTGGAGGAGATTGATAAGAATGGTCTGACTGTTATCCCCTATTCTGCTAAGATACCTTTGCCGAAGCCTGACCGCATCCGTCTTGATCATGATGATCGCTGGGATCGCACTCCTCTTCGTGTGGTGGGTCCTTGGGCCTATGGTTTTACTACCGCAAATCCCAACGTCCCTCGTACAGCTTTCTCCTTGCCTGAGAAGTATGATGGATATCAGCCTTGGGTTTTTAACCCTGCCGCTTCTCATGAGGTAACCTTCGCTTTCTTTGGAGATTTTTTTTATTTTTTCCTTTGCAGTCTTTGTTTGGTATTCTGATGGCCTTCTTTTGTAGTCTGCCCTGCTTCTTCTGCTGGAACCACCCCGGGTTCTATTGCTAGGACTGCTCCGGGCTCTGCTGGTAATTCAGTAGCCACTAGGACCAGGAAAAGAAAGGCCTTGGCTGACGCAGCTATACCAACACCTACGGAGGTAAGGATTATAGCCTAGCCATACCGTTGTGTTTGTATGCTTTCCTAGTATCTTACCCCTAATCCTTGGCTTGCGCATGTGTTTTTCCAAAGTCTTCCAAGAGAAAAAGGCAAGTTGAAGGCTGTGATTGATCTTGAGGAATCCGATGAGGATCCTAAGGATGGTGATGTGGAGCCGAATGACGAAGATATGGAGGATATTGAGGATACTGGCCTTAGCCCTCATCTGGACGATATTGGGGAAGATTTTTCCAAGAATAGCCCCAGTCCTATCCGTGCTTTCTCTGTGGAGGGTGAGAACCTTCCAGCTGGTGGTGATGCTTCATTGGTGAGACCTATTAGTGTTCAAGTTCCGACTCTTACTTTGTTGCCGAAGGTACCTTCGTTTTCTGTCCCCTGTGATTTGCAACCTGTTGTCTCGGCTACTACTGGTGTTGTAGTAGTATCCTCCAAGAGCCTTCCATCATCTCCTGCTACTTCTCTTCAATCGAGTGGCTCATTTTCGAAGAGTGTTACTCCGGTGGTGAGGGTTAATAGCTCAGACTCTCAGCCGAAGAAGAAGGTTGTGATTTCACTGGATAGCTTCTCCTTCAATGCTACGCCCACCTCATTAGGGAGCGCTCAGTCTGTTTCTACTTCCCCTGTTACCAAGGTTATTGGACCTCCACCCTCGTCACCTGATTGGACCGTATTGGGCAATCTTTATTCTGCTGGTGATATGGACTTAGGTGGTGCTCAAGTTTTTTCTTCGGTTCCCAGCTCGTCTACCATGCCATCTCTTCATCGTGGTGGAGGTTCGGTATTCGTGCCCCACGCTCGCTCTCAAGCGATTGGTGGAGCTGTTGCTGAGTCTGAGAAGGGTAAGCTGCCTGAGAGCTTGAGCCTTGGGAGTTCTGACGATGCTATCCTTGAATCCATTCTACGGGATTCAAAGGGTCCCTTTTCTGCTGAGGTTGATCGTCACCAACTGGCTTGTTATTTGGAAGTAGCTTCGCAGTTAGATGTTCTGTCTGCTCAGTATCGTGTGGCTAAGGATCTATTCTTTGACCCGGATTGCCTTCGCTCTAGTCAGAGCTTTGGTGAAATCCGCAGGGGTAGGATCCAAGAGATGGAGGCCTTCATGGACACCTACGCTGACTTCCTTCCTCGTCTTTCGCTGTTCTCAGTAAGTGATTCTTACCTAACTGTTTCATGCTTTGCTTTAAACCTTCGTCTGTTCTTATGCTTCGTTGTTTGCAGCTTTGCAAACAAATCGATATTGGTTGTACCTTGTTCAAGTTCTACAGGGATAAGTGTACTCACTTGAGTGCTCTATGGGAGCGTGCTCGTCAAGAATATGCCCTTGCTAGTGCACAGCAATCTTTGCCCAGTGGTATTGCCTCTGCTGTTAAAGTATCTTCGTTGGAGGATGATCTGAAAAAGACTCAGAGATCCTTGAGGCTTGTTTGTTGGCTCTTGAGAGATCTAACAATGTTGCTAAAGTTGCTGAGGATGGGCGCAAAGCTGCTGATTTTGCTCTGGCTGCTGAGTCCTCCAAAGCTATAGGTTTGTTTCTTCTTTCCCTTAGCTTCGTTTTCATTCTTGTTTGGTTGCATAATCCTGAGACAGCTTATGCCTTCCAGCTGGTAGATTTAGTGAGCTTAGACACCTTCGGGAGCAGGTATCCAAGTTGATCTCCGATGTTCGGTATTATCAGAAGAAGTCTGATAGGTTAATGAACGTGACCGTTCATAACGAGACCCAAATCTCTCTTGAATCTGCTCATAACGCAGATCTTGTGAAGCAGATGGCTTTGCTCCGTAAAGAATATGACAAAGCCCTCAAATGGAAAGAGAGTATCATTTTAAAGAAAAAGGAGGATATTGCCTTAGTTGAGAAACGCCTCTCAGCCCAAGCAATCATCCGTAAAAAGTATCATGCAGATTTCGAAGATGCATGTGCTTCCTTGGCTAAGGTTACTGTAGAGCATAATATTTTGTCTTCTGAGGTCTGTTCTCTTAAGAATAAGCTTGTCGAGGCTTCCTCCGCGCCTTCTTCCATGTCCCATGCATCCTTGGCCAAGAGATTGAAAGAGTTAGAGAATGTTTACCAAGTTTTATCCTCTGAGAATTCTTCGATCCGGATCGATGTTGAGGATCTTCGGACTGAATGGGATACCCTCGTGGAGGATCTCGAAGCAGCTGAGGTGGACCTTGCTAAGGCCCAGCATAGTTTAGATGAATCCCTTAGCCATGCTGGAGGTAGCATAAGGGTTCTTACATCCCAGCAGCATTCTTTGTGCCTTTTGCTGCCTTTTCTCATTATTTACTCCTTTCGTATTCGCATGTCTCCAGGAGCAGCTAGTGGGTGCAAATGCCAAGATTATCCATCTTGAAGGCCAAATATATTCTTTGGAGATATCTCGTCAGTTTGATGCTGCCGCTAAGCTCAAGGCTGAGTCTCTCCAGCAGGCTAATGATCAGCTTAGCGCTCAGGTGATGGAGCTTCGTCGGAAATCATCTTTGGATCTGGAGGCTCAGTCCTCCCAGATGAAGGTGCAATTTGAACGTTCGGCCATTGATTATATCAATAATACCTTTGCGGAAGCCGAGCTACAAGCTGAAGGAGTTGTTTTTCCTCGTCTTCCTTATCCTTGATTCTGTCGTATCCAGCTTAGCTTAACCAGACTCTTTGTTGTATTGTGCCCTCAGTTGAGGTGCCCTTGTATTGTCTCCTATCTTTGAAACAATGTTTTGTGATGGTTTGAACCTTCTTTATCTGCAACTTTTAAGACATGTCAGTCGTATTTTGGTAACATTATTATTTCACCTATGTTATTGCATGTTCATTTTTGTTTGCAGACGTATTGTGTCTAATTGATCCCACAATCAAGTTATCACAAGGTGCTAAGGTATGCTTAACCTTTGGTGGAACATTCATCGTCCTACCTAAGTATCCTTTGGCCAGAAGGTACTGATGTGATTTCAACTTTGTTGTAGTAAAAGGTTCGTTGAGACTTATGAAGATTCGAGTTTTTAAATTTAATAAAAATATACAATAATATTACAATTGGTGCAAGAGGTACTTGGACTAAGGATTTAGCCAATCTTCATAACATAAGGTTCACTTATTTATTCTCAACAATTTTAGCTCAAGAAATATAAACATGAACTCTATTTTTGCCAAGGTAGATTCTCAAAACATTGATTGTAAATGTTAAGCATGGGACATCAAATCACCTAAGCTAAGCATGACCCATCTAATCAAATGACAACCAATTTAATCAAATCATATTTCAATTAATTTTAGTGCAAAAGTCATAAAAAAGAATTAAACAAATTTACCCATGTATGAAGTTCGTCCTCCTCCGTCGTCCCAGTGTTGGGGTTTAGCTCCTCATATTATAGACACTCTCAAAATATTTTTTATTTGCTCAAAAATTGTTTACAATGGTGAAAACGGAGAAAATAGTGAAAAACAGTAATTTGCGACGCACAAAAATCGTCAAAAAATGAACGATACAAGAGAAGTGTTGTAGACTCTGTTTCGCGGTCGCTGGAAAGGAGTTGGGAACTGTCGCATTTAAGCGACAGTTTTCAACGACTTTCCTTTACAGGCTTTTGTTCTTCGTGTTCTTCAGTTCTGCAGCAGCAGCAGCAGCAGAACCCGAGTTTCTGCAACTCGTGATTTCTTCTTCTCTGGCTCTCCTAAGCTCCCCAAACTCTCGACACCCCTTCTATATAACCTGGGTAATCTATTTATACCCGAAAGATGCATCGAATCTCCTCCATAACTTCAAAAAATCTTCTCTTTATTATTTTTATTCTCACAGCAATAATTTCATGTTTTAGCTTTTCCACGCGTTTGCATTTGTATTTCTTTCCTTGTTTAACTCTTACACGCATCTAGCATTCTCACAGAACATTCCAAACTCTCCCAGCACACTCCAGCAACAGCAGACGCGTGAATATCTTCTTCCTTTGCACGTACTCCCCTGTTTTGCTCCATAACACGATTCAACCAATTCTGATCCAAACGAACACCCATACTAGCTTTCTATAGTCATATCACGTCTACCCACTAAGTTTCAGGGATTGAATCTCACTAAATCACGTCCAAACATCTGATCGAAATTCTGCTGTTAATGAAAATATTTTCCCGCCACAATTCATTTTTTGAATTTGAGAAGAAGATGTCCTCCCCCTAATCCTGCACGGGTGTCACTTTAGCACTTGCCTTATGGGGTGCAAATAGTAATTTTTGGGCGTAGATAGTAATTTTTCTGGGGTTCCTCCGACACATTTTTGGGGTGCTTCCGGTGTATTTCTGGGGTGCCTTTAGTACTCTATCCTGGGGTGTAAAACACCACTTTTCGAGCCAATTTTGCCGCACGAGCTTGTTCCCTAGAAAAGACTTAAAACAACTTTATTAGAAATAAAATGAGTCCTAGATAATGTAGTTATGGGTGAAAATGCATCACACTTACGTGCTTATCAGGTACCGTGGTGGCGAAGGTTCCTACATGGGCAATAGTTTTCCTGTAACCCTACGCGTTCAGCGCGAAGACTGCTTTACTTCGACAAGGTATCTCTATAGGGGATATCTTACTTTTTCTTACTGCCTCATGAAGGGAGCTATTGCCCCGAGGATCCGAGTATTGACATATGCGCAGTTATGTCTTGCCTTGTCTCATCGTCAATCCTGACGGAGGGTGTCTATTCTAACCCAATCGTATTAATCGAAACTAACTTTTTTATCAAAAAGTTTCTTTCATTGATTAGTAAGGTTTATAATACCTTTGATCAGGGATAGAACATGGTGGGTCGTGGCCCGTTCCTTTCTTCTCCTGAGTAATCACCATTCTCTTACGGGTAGTACTTTTTTAGGTACATTGTATTCCAAGGGTGTTATAATACTTCACCTTTTGGGGTCCTTAGGTAGTAAGACCCTTTTCCGGCGATGTCATGTATGATATAGGGCCCATCCCATGTCGGAGCTAGCTTGCCCCACTCCTTCTTTCTTTGATACGGTGGTATTTGTCGTAGTACATATTCCTCGACCACAAAGTTTCTAGGGATGACCCGTTTGTTGTATTTCCGAGCTAACCTTCGTTGGTAATTCACCATCTTTTGCCAAGCTACTTCTCGTCTTTCTTCAAGATCATCTAGCTTTTCCAACATCAAGTCTGTTATTAGATTCTTCTCACATGCCTCCGTTTTTGTTGTTGGAAGTATTATCTCCGTTGGGATGACTGCTTCATCTCCGTAGGTCAGCAAGAACGGGGTTTCTCCTGTAGCTGACCTTCTTGTAGTTTGGTAGGCCCTTAGAACGTTATGCAGTTGTTCGCACAATCTCTTCTTGTATGCTCCTAGCTTCTTCTTCAAGTTCATTGCTATGGTTTTGTTAGTCGCCTCTGCTTGTCCATTGCTCTTAGGGTATATAGGAGTGGATTTGTTTTTCTGAATGTTGAAAGTATCGAATAACATGTCGATGTTCTTTCTTTGCAGTTGCTTGCCATTTTCAGAGACTATGGCTGCTGGTATTCCGAACCTGCATATGATTTGCTTAAACAAGAACTTAAATACATCCGTGTCCCTAATCCTTGCCAAAGCCTTTGCTTCCACCCACTTGGTGAAGTAATCCGTGGCCACAATAAGATATTTTCTTTTCGAGGTTCCCTCTATCAAGGGTCCGACAATATCAACCCCCCATTTGACAAATGGTCAAGGGCTGATGACTGAGTTTAGCTCCGTTGTTGGTGCTTTGATCTTTCTGGCAAAGCGTTGGCATCTTTCACACCGCTTAGCCACGTTCTTTGAATCTTCGTTCATGTTTAGCCAGTAGTATCCTTGCATTTTGGCTTTGACCGCCAAGGATCTTCTTCCACTATGGTTGCCGGCATCTCCGCTGTGTATATCGTGGAGTATTTTTATCCCTTCGGTTCGTGAGAGGCACCGCATTAGAGGTCCGAGAAATGACCTCCTATACAGTATTCCATCACGAAGGATGTACATTGCTGCTTTTGATTCGAGTTTTCGAGCTTCCTTAACATCAGCTGGTAAGGTACCTTTGTCAAGGTATTGGTGAATTGGAATCCTCCAATCATCTTCCGCTTCGTCTTCGTTGCCTTCATCTAACATGGATTGATCTTTGTCGGACTATTCAGCTTCGTTATCTGATTCTCTTATTTCTTCGTCTTCTTTTTCTTTATCTACTTCTCTCATGGCTCGAGTTTGAACGGCCAAAGCCTACTCAGCACCTGAGATAGGTCCTTCTATCGAAGGTTCATATATTCTTCCAATTTGCACGGCGGTGGTGTTTTTATCCCTTAGCATTGATGATATGAATGCTAAGGCATCTGCGTGTCTGTTATCTTTTCGACAGACATGCCTGAATGTTATGTTGCTGATCATAGACGCACGCTCCTGAGCTAGCTTTAGGTACGAAGATAGCACTGGATCCAAAGTTTGGTATTTGAGCTCGATTTGTCTAATGACCAACTATGAGTCACTAGTCAAACGAACATCTGATAATCCTAGCTCCCGTGCCAAGCGTAGACCATGTATGACCGCCTCGTACTCTGTGATGTTATTGGTGTATTGTTTGAATTCTAACCTGAATGCGTAGATGAGTCGATCTCCAGTAGGGGTTGTTATTACAATCCCTATGCCTGCGCCTTCGCCGTTGGAGGAGTCGTCTACGAATATCTCCCACCTTCGTGAATTCTGAGGTTCTAATAGGTCTTCGGGTTCTTTCTTGTCTTCTTCCATTCCTGGGATGTCGTCTATTTCTGCTTCGTCGCTGAGAGGTAGATCTGACAGGAAATCTGCCAAGATTTCAGCCTTCCTTGTTTCGAAAATTATGTGGGACTGTTTGATCATGGCGTTCCATTTTTCCACCCTTCCAATTTTCTATGTGCTGTCGAGGATTTGACCTATCTGAGCCTTCATGAAGACTCAGATGGTATGTGCATCAAAATATATCCTTAGTTTTTGTGTTGCCACTACTAAGGCATATATAAGTTGCTCCACCTTAGTGTAGTTACGCTCCGCTGAACTGAGTGTCTTGATGATGTAGTAGATGGGTTTTTCTCCTTTCCCTTGGTATCGTACCAATACTGCGCTCACAGCGTAGCTTGTTGCTGCTAAGTATAAGGTGAGTATTTCACCTGGCTCCGGCTTCTGTAGGATGGGTACTAAAGCCAAGTATTCCTTGATCTTTTGGAAAGCTTATTCGCACTCTGTGGTCCACATGAACATCCTTCCTTTCCTTAGTGTATCGAAAAATGCTTTGCATTTATCCGATGACCTTGCTATGAATCTTCCCATGGAAGCTAAGATTCCATTTATATTTTGTACTCCTTTTAGTGTTTGTGGAGACGGCATTTCCATTATCGCTCTGACCCTTACGGGGTCCACTTCTATTCCTCGCTTAGTTACCAAGTATCCTAGGAATTTTCCTGAGGTTACTTCGAATGTGCATTTCTCCGGGTTCACTTTCATGTGAAAGTTTCTCATAGCTTCGAATATTTCCCTTAGGTCTGACATGTGGTTTTCGCCTCTTTGCTCTTGACAATCATATCGTCCACGTAGACCTCCAGTATCTTGCCTATCCATGGCTTAAAGATTTTGTCTACCAATCGCTAGTATGTTGCCCCCGCGTTCTTTAGTCCAAAAGGCATCCTTGTATAGCAATACAAGCCTCATGGGGTAAAGAACGCAGTATGCTCCTGGTCTTCTTATGCAAGGGAGATTTGGTTGTAACCGGAGTATCCATCCATGAAGGATAATCTCTGGTGACCTTTGGTTGCATTGACCAGTTGGTCAATGTTTGGCAGCGGGTAGCTGTCCTTGGGCACGCTTTGTTGAGATTGCTAAAATCGATGCAGATGCGTACGCCTCCGTTCTTCTTAGGCACAATCACCATGTTGGATATCTACGTGGGATACTTGACTTATCGTATGAATCCTGATGCTAGTAGCTTTTGCAACTCCTTCTCTACTGCCTCTTGGTAGATATCTGCCACCTTGCGGATACGTTGCTTGAATGGTGGCATTTCTGGTTTGAGCCAAAGGTGGTGGGAGACCAAATTCGGGTCAATTCCTGGCATGTCTTCCATTGACCATGCAAAAACATCTACTTAATCTCGTAGTAGCCTTTGTAGTTGCATCTACTCGTCTTCTTCTAGCAAAGTTACGATGTTGATCATCTTTGGTTCCTTCTCGGTGCCGATGTTGATTTTCTTTGTTTGTTCCGCTGTTGAGAAGGTTTGCTTATGAGGTCGTAGAGGAGTGCATTTCTATAATTATCATTTGGTAGAAACGTCCGCTACCGGAGTTGCGGAGGTGCCTGCGTCTTGAACTGAGGGGGCTTCGGGAACCTTGAAGCCTCCGTCTTTTACTTCGTCGGTATTCTCCTTTCGTCTTTTCCTTTCGTGTCGTTGGGCAGCAGCTCTTTCTTCGTTGAGCCTGACCTCTGCTAGATTGCATAGCCTTGCATCTTGCTGGTCACCTTTGATTTCCATTTCACCCATGGGTGTAGGGAATCAGAGGTATTGATGATATGTCAAAGCTGTTCCTCGTAATTGATGGACCCATAGTCTTCCCATGATTACGTTGTAGGGCGAAGGTGCTTCCACCACACAGAACCTTGTATTGGTTACTAAGGGTCCTGCGCGTACCTGTAAGACAATTTCTCCTTTTGGTCTAGAGACTGCTCCGTTGAAAACGTATATTGTGCAAGTGGATGAATCTATTTGCTCAACTGTCAAACACATACGTAGGTAAGGTTCATAGAACAATACATTTAATGAGCTGCCCCCATCAATGAGGACCTTCGTAACGTTCCATCCATGTATTGGAAGAGTGATCACAAGTGGATCGTTGTGCATCTCGACCTCCTGGTTGACGTCTCTTGTTGAGAATGTTAATGGCGTAGCCATCCATTCTTCCCAAGTGCTAGTAGGTGGTCCACTTAGCTTGAATACCTCGTGGGCTTCTAGTTTTCTTCTGTTTCGAGCTAACTCGAGGTTGTCTTCGAGTAGCTCCTCCTGGCCTCCGCTGGAGAAGGTGACCATGTTGATGTATTTGTCATCCTAAGGTAGTTCTACCCTTTTCTTGGGGGCTACCTCAGTATCAGCTGGTTGAATCTGCACATACTCCATGAATTTGGTTCGTCTATGAATCTCTGAATCATGTTCCTTAGGTGATAGCATGTATCAGTTGTATGCTCATAGTACTGGTGGTACTCACAGTACTCCTTAGCCTCCTTTGTTTTATCCGGTTGCTTTCCCCTAGTTTTAGGGTACGGAAAGCCCGACTTCACTCCTTTCTTTCTTAGAATGTGGGAGAATGTGGTGTTTAGCTTTGTGTAGATTTTATCTACAAATTCTTCTCTTCCTTTTCCTCTGCCTTTGCCATCTCCGTATTTTGATATTTTATCTCGAGAGCTGGTTCTTCCCCCGGCTTCATTTTGCCTCTTAGGTATCTCCGAAATTGGTTCCAGATAGTTGGTTCGTTGGGGGGCTATTGTTGTCTTTGCCTGCGCTCTGGTGTTGTCCTTATGGATTCTTCAAGTCTGATGTAGCAATCTTGGACGACCCTAAGCCCTCCTTCAGAATCAAGGGCTCGGTTGTGGAGCTCCACGAAGATAGCTGAGGTTCTATCAAGTCCGTACTTATAACAATTAATGTTAATTTCTGGATTGACTTTCCCGATTGCTTGGAATGTCTTTTGCCACCTGTCCGTGTATTGCATCAATGTTTCCCGGGGTCCGATAGCTAAAGCAAATAGCCTATCTAACCCTGCCTTTGTTGACTTGTTGTACATGTATGTCTCCAAGAACACCGTAGACAACTGGTCAAAAGAGTCAATTGAGTTTGTTGGTAAGTTGTCATACCATGCCAATGCTGATCTCGTCAAGCTTGCAGGAAAGTACCTACAAAGTACTACCTCATCTCTTTCCCAACGGGCAAGGACACGAGTGTAGTACCGTAGGTGGGCTGCGGGATCAGAGGTACCATTGTATACCTGAAACGTAGGTACCGGGCATTTCGCAGGGATATGCTCCCTCAAAATGCGAAGAGACAATGGAGATGTTGTTGCTTCCCAGAGCACCTCTTCTAGCCTTGCTCCTACGTGACCGATTTTCAATCCTTGTATCTCTTTCCGCATTTTCTCCATTTGCTCCATGACCATGTTCACATTGTGAGCATCTCTAGAAAATGTATCATCATAATAAGACTGAGAGGGCTTGTAAGTTGGATCCATTTCGTTTGGATCATGCTGTGTTCTCCTGGATCCCCCTGGTGGGTTAAGATCCACCCTTCGTCTTCCTGAGATAGCTCCGTTCTCACGCCTCTTTAGCGGAGGGTGAGTTTGGGAACCTTCGATCTGTACATCCAGCATATCTTTTAGGTTCTGGTTCTCCTGGGCCATCACGTGCATTGCATCCTCATGCTCCTTGTTACGGAGTAGTAAAGCTGCTACTTGTGCTGCCATTTGATCTTCATTGTGGATTCCACCACCCTGAGGAGTGTTGTCGGCCGGATCCTCAGAGTCATCCACTCCTTCTTCTATGACCGGAGCATTGGGATCTAGCTGGATTGGAGTTAGGTTTCCCAACCCCCGCCCCGTAGGAGCTAAGGTTCTGGGTAACCCTGCGTTGTCCGCAGGTGGATTTGTTACATTAGGATGCTCCGGTAACGGCATGCCGTAAAGTGGTTGTGCTCCCGATGTTTGCCCCGTCCCTTCAGCAGGAATAGGTGGCCTGTTAGCAACCGTTCTTCTTGTTATTTTACTTTGTCCGTCCTCTGCTTCGGTTCTTTGATTCACTTGGGATGGCTTTTGAGATCTTCCTCTCGTAACTGCTGGTCACGAGCTTGTTGGTACATCACTTGGTTTTTGCATGCTTTAGGTCTCTAGCTATCCTGTTGACACAGAAGAAATGGAAAAATCTGCTACTTGGGTGCCTTCGTCAAAGGTAGCAATTAATGCTCTGACACAGAAGACGGCTAAGCAGCTTTTTCAGAAAAAGGACTGAAATGACGTCTGGAAAGACAGGTATTAAATTTCTTATGACACCCTTGGAAAAAACAACCTTAAATGTTGAAAACAATTGAAAAAGGTGCCAGATTTTCTCGGAAGATGGGTTATTAAACGCTTGAAAAGATTTTTTCTTCCTTAAATTCTCGCTGGGATTCCTCAGTGCTCATAGGTACTCAGTTCTGAAGGATACTCTGTTGGAAAAGGTTGTTTTTAGTACAAAACAAAAGTTTTAATGTTTTGTGAGTACGTTTTTCCAGAGATTTTTGTAGATCTGTAAGATTGCGAGTCTTTAGAGGCTATGAACTCCAAGAACTTGCGAAAACAATAAATGAACGAATCACTAGAAAGTGAGAATCATCGTTGTTGAACTCAGATCTCTTCGTTAAAGAAGATGTGTAAGTTAAAATAAATGACGGAATATAAAAACTCAAGGTGGTGAGCAAATCCTTCTAGCGCCAAACTGTGACTACTAATTTTCCCATAGTCTACGTAATGTATACAGCTCTGAGGATCGAATACCAAGTAGTATTGATACCTCTGTCGAACTGATAATGCTAAGTAATGAAAGATATCTTGGATCACAATAATAACAAAGAGTACCAATATAATGTAAATGCTACTAAGTTATCATGAGACACAAGAGATTACGTGGTTTGACTTTTTTCTACATCCACGGGATAATGAGTGATTTGTTTGTATTAAGTTGTGGTGGTTACAAAGATCTTTAATGCTTCCCAAAGTAATAGAGAGAACTCAATTTCAAGTAAATACTTAAGTTCTAAACATTAAAAAGGTATAAGCTTAAGACTAGATCTTCTTCTCCTTGATATTGAATGCCTTGAATTTGTTGGTGAAGCTTGGTATTTATAGCCCCTTCTGCTCCAGGTATATCTTTGCTATCTTGGGGTCCATCGTTCCCTGATATACCTTCCGTACAAATGGTACCTTCGTTCACCGCGTGCTTTCTCCAGTCGGACTCTGCCACCTCAGCTGACCCACGTTCCTTCGGGAACTTCCCATCCTCAGTACAGATTGTACCTTCGTTCACTGCTAGCCTTCACCAGTCAGGTTCTGCCACATCATCTCTCTCCACGTGCTTTGGTTATGCGTGTAGATAAGAGATTTGTGCATTTAATGCTGATTAGATGTGTCATCTACCTCTGTCCCTTCGCCAGCTGCCCCTCTCTAGACTAGGCTTTATTTTCTCCATCTTGGCCGTCGAGGTATCCCTTCTTGGGATGAGATAAAGTAGATCTGCGAAGGTATCCTCTGCTGCTCAGGTTTCTCTGTATATCGAGGGCTACACAGTTATCCTTTATGCGACCACTAAGATCGTGACACGTGCTCCGCGGAATATTGGTATTCAATATAGCTGCAATCTAGGGTTTGAGTTCACGGAAACATGCCAGGTTTAGATTTGGAGACGAAATGTTATTTTAGTACAAACTTCGAATACAATAGTGTCGATATAGTATGCTCAAGAAACTCGGCCGCGGGAGTTTTGCGACTTGAGGTGATACTGATATGACTATGTACTAAGCATAATATTCTTAATGACTCATTAATTGAAGAATGGCGTCTAATCCTATTCTGGATATGAATAACTCCATGTTTATGACATAAAAAACATGTATATTGGCGTACATGAAATAACAAGGTTTCTGCTGGGAAAAGCCATGAAATTTGGCATACATATACACTTTCAAAATAGCTTTAGGACTGTTGAGCCCGTTAGCTGAATACAATTTATTGATTCTCTTGCGGAATACAAATTATGCTTATGCAGATTCAATAATCCAGGTGTCGGGCCAGGGATTATTTGTACAACTAAATCAAGGCTAATTTACTATAAATGCCCTTGTCAAAAACTCACCATCAACATTAGTCCCCTGGTTAGCGCAGAACAATGTCGTGTTGCATGGTAAGCATCAGATGATGATACAAATATCACATAATCTAAAATTTCATGGGCAAAGGAAAGCGTTACTTATCTGCGTGGCTAGGACGCAATAACACATTATAGGTGCAGCAGGCGTGACTATGAAGGCTTGTGGCGTGATAGTGCTGGCAGGGCCGGTCTCTCATGCTGGTTGGGGCGCGATCCCTTATGGGCCCACGCGGTTTGGACGGCCACCTCTTGCCTAATTGGCTTTTCCTAATCCAATTAGGAATCTTTCCTTTGCGTGTATATATATACCTATTCGGCTTTGTGGAGGCGATCCCCAATTCATTCCTAATTGTTTACAGACCGTAAGATAAGCCCCATGCGTGCGTACCCTTCCCAACTGATCCTGTTACCTCAGCCAGTGATAGCTTAACCTAGCAAGGGTTCCTCCCATATGCTGTCGTGAGTAATCAGGGTTTGAAATATTTTTCTCCTCCTTCTCTTTTAGCCGCACAGGTTATCGGTGAGTAAAAAGTTCCTCCTATGTTGATCGACCCCTTTTGTTGCTAGATCAGGCGCCAATAATCGCGCTCACCCATGTTGGAGAATCGCAAAAGTAAGATTGTTAAAGCTTCGGGCCATGGTAAATGTAAGCGATCCGCTGCTATTTTTTCATCTGCCATACCCAACTTATGCGATAGATTCTCGGAAACTATAATTAAAGAGCCTATCAATCTGGGTAACGGCGGCTGTTTCATCTCAGAATCAGAAGGTAATGCTCAAGTTCGAAATATCTATCCAGATGTCGTTGTTCGATTTGGCTCGTAGATAGGAGATTACATGCCTTCGTTTGTTGATTTCAAGGTAGCCCAGACGCCTTTATCGAATTGGGCCGCTTGGGCCGAAGTAATGCTAGAAGACGTGGGTGTAAAGCAGATCTTGGAAAAACTAAGATAATTCACGCTGTGAGGGCTTCTTCAATATTGAAACTTAATAAGGATATAAAGGCGATCCTCGTTGGTGTATCCCGACTCATTCAATAATATGTGCATGGGGTGAAATGACCATTACTTGGAAGATGTAGTTGCTCTTTTACAACTTCCCATTATTGGTAGCATTCCTCCAAGGCGGCATGAGGAAGGCGAGAACACCAGCATCTTGTTTCAGAAAATTGAAAGACTAAAGAGACCTATCTGTAACGGAGACGAGAGCTTTTCCGCCTGGGTCAATTACTGGTGGGACGATGGCACCAGTGCTGAAGGCCTAACAACCAGTCACCCATTATTGATTGTTACATTCCTTTTACTTTGGCTATCCAGGGACATATTCGAAGGTCCGCCTGGGGGTCAGTTAAAACCCTGGCTCGTTCCTTTTGCTGTGGCTCTGGCTGATGGCAAGGTTCTTCCTTTTGGCAGTTTATTTTTAGGTACTTTGTATTCTTATTTAGACAACTTCGTTCTTGATCTAAGAGCTTCCAATGGTCATGTTAGAGTATTTTCCTTCGCTATGTCATGTTTCTGCAAGCTTGGCTGTGGGAACATTTCCCAGATTATGCTCCCAAATCAAAACTTTTAGTCCCCAGTGGACCTACTGAATATGCTCTCATATGTCGCTGGATTAACAAGCAGACGCCTCCGAAGATTGAGCTTATCGATATGTTAGATGATGAAACAAGAGTGAACTTCAGACCCTGGGGTTCGAAACTGGACCGGCTAATTTCTCTGGGAACTTTTGCTGATAACTTCGACATGTCCCTTGATTCTGGTGATGATAATGTCATGGATGATAGAAGAATTACTTTATTACTGCACTCCCGGATATATCCCAGCCATTGTGGATGCCAATCTTTCGGTACAGAGTTATAATATTGATAGGGCAGATAGGCAGATGGGATTTGATCATGCTTTGCCTCATTATCGCTCTGGTGCGCCTTCTGTTGAACTTCTTTTGGAGACTCTTAACTCGCATCATGTTTTGGATAAGAAGTTTCCATTCTTGGGGGCTGAAAAAAAAAACTAGTGTAACTCCAGAGTATGCAGCATTTTGGAAGACACAAGTGGAGTTACTCACAAACTTTATCATGAGCACTCCTCAGGTGAACCGTAACAATCCTTCCTTCACGGAGATAAGAAAGAATCCAAATTTGCAGATGATCTCGTACGACGTAAATTTATAATCGATCTTGCTCAGGTGAGAGACCCTTCGTCTTGTTTTGTACTGTCAATTATTTTGTCTTGTCGAACATTCAGGTTCACCTTTCTAATGCAGTGGTGGCGTGCTGGTAATTCCCTTCTTCCTTATATGCCTGATAATGTGGCCAGTCCCCAGCCCGGGGGTAAAAGACTCCATTTGACATCTCCGGAGGATAACGAACGCCTTTGCAAAAGGGTATGTCATTTGACTGAATACATATGTATATGTCTTGACAGACTAGCTTTAACAGTTTTTCTCGCATCTTAAAAGCTCGTGCTCCCCGGTAGACCCGTTTTCTCTGGATCCAAATGTTTTGAACATCAACGTGGCATCAATACTTATTCCCGTCGTTACTGGAAATGTCCCAGATGATGGTATCACTGTTACAGACCATCCGGTAGAACTTCATCCGGACTTATTTCGTCATAGTATTGTCGATGATGTATTTCCTGAACCTTCAAATTGCGGAACCGTTGCTTTTAATACCATGGTTGAAAGCGACATCTCACGTGAGGCTACTGGCCAGGATGCCATCAGATCGGACGTGACTCAACGGAATACCCGAGTGCTGGAGTTACATTTGACTTCAAGTTCGACCGAATCCGCGCCGATTACAAGTACATTGGTGGTTTCACAGTTCCTTCATCTTACGCTCGTCTGTATACTCAGATATGGAAGAGGTTTGGACATTTCTTCACAGGGGATTACGGAAGCTACCGCCTTTTGGAGGGGAAAGTATCGGTGTTACTATCTACCATAGAGGAGATGGTCCTCGTGCCTTGCAAAGAGATTACCAAAGTAATGATGCATGACTGGGAATCCGCGTTGGATGAGGCTGAGATGTCTAAGTTGAACATCGGATGGCTTCGTCGTCAGCTACAGGAGATCCAGAAGAATCCAGAAATGACTGGTGGGTAACACAATTTGGAAATGGTAGGCAAAGCTGGGAACGAAGTGGATAGGCTGTCTCGAGAGCCAAGCTTGGCGACTGAAGCTTTGGGTCATGTGAAAGAAATGCGGGCTAAAGATGTTGAACCAAACCTTAAAGGTGTATCATCTGAATGATTGATATTCTGACGATGTTTTCTTTTGAAACTCAAAATGGATGACCCTTAATTGTTTTGGGATATGTGTAAAACTCTTTTGATGAATGTCTATGATTACACATTTATTTTGAAAGAGTCAGGATGAGTAGAAACGGGTGTTTGGATAGAATTGATATCATGGAATGTTAAATGCCCCCTCTTTTGGGGGAGTAATGATTTATATTATTTTGAGGAAGGATCTGTCGTTGATACCTTAGATTTTGCAGCATGTTCAATTATATTGAATTTGTAAGACCCGGATTCCCATCGCGTCGAGTTTCCAAATAGGAAATAATCGAAGAGTGACGTTGTCGAAAGGAATCCACTTGTTCACGAAATCGCCGTACGAAAAAAGCTGGGCTTTCTCCAGGAAATTGCTTCAAATCCAAATCCATCAGGTGACGTAATTCTGGTAGCAAGCAATGAGGTTTTACTGGCTTGTTGGAGACCCTTGGTGGTGTTGCTATTGGTAGAGAAGACGCCTCGGCTCTGCTGTTAAGGATCCAGGGGTGTCCTAAAACCAAGTCATAATTCATATCTCCTTTGAGAACTTGAAATGTTGTGCGAGTTTGGATGCCACCGGTACTGATTTCTAAAATGATGTAACCGCAAGTGTCCCTAGATTTTCCTTCTGGATCCTTTACTGTTATAGGTGCATGTATTATTTCGTTTTCTGAGATTCCTGCAGCCTTCAAAACATCGATGACAACTATGTTGAATTTCGCTCCGGTGTCGATTAGTGTCTTTTCAAACTCAATTTCCTTGACATGTGCGGAGGTGAGCGGTCCCCATTCAGGTCCTTCGTCATGTTGAGTGATTGCGTTTTCCAAGAAGGGGCCAGATTGGATTTCTATTGTTTTTGTAGAATGAGATCTTTCACCGGAGATGACATGATTAAGAGATGTAAAGACATCTTTGCGTTGGGCTTTGGAAAGGTGGAGGATTTCGCATATTCGTCCTATCAAGGCCTGGGCGGTCTGGTGGACGTGCGCTTTGGAGATAGTAAAGCTGTGTATATGTGGCGAGTCTTCATATACATTCCCGGCCTCCAGATGTAATTCTACTGAGTCAATATTTTCCAGGAAAACACGTTTCAGACCACTGCATTGACTAGTGGGGTGATTGTGGCAATACTTCGCATCTGAAGTCTCTTCATCGGCTGGTGGCCGCCATACATGTGGTAGCTGAATAAAACCGTCTCGTACCCCAATTTCCAGTGGTAGCTGAATAGTCCTTCTTGTAGAGAGCGTCTGGCGAGAATGCATCGTATCTGGTCTTGTCTGTGACAATTGTCGCCCTGGGATTCTTTGTGAGTCTCGGCAAGAAGTCCATTCCGGATTTGGTGCTGGAGTTGAAACTTGCGCTGGATCAGAGATGAATGTGGGGTACTTAGTCCATGAGCCTTGTCGAGGCGTGATACCTCTTGTCGATTCTCTTTTAGCTTCTACTGTGGTAGCAGACGGTTTCCCTGAATAATGTTGAGCGGCACTGCCTCTTTTCTCGAAGATGTTTTGATAGATCTCTAATTCTTCGAGATCCTCCTCTTACGATGAAATTGATGTTGTGGTCGATTTCTGGATAACCTTCTGAAACTCTGTAAAAGTTTTGAGATATAAAAAATTTCTAATAGGGTTTTATAAGTTGGTTCTTTACTCTCACTATGTTGACCAAACTGCAATGCGTCTGCCGCGTCTTTCTTCTTTTCTCGAGAAATATGTCCCCGACTCGTATCATTGGAGAAACCCTAATCATCATTTTATTTTCGTGCTCGTTTGCTAAATATTTTGTTCACGTTGGCACTGATGAACTCATGAACTCTGGGTGAAGATTTGCTGGCATCATCTACAGAGCTAACCATACTTTGCTTGTGAGCACCCTGTGATAGTTTTTCTGTCATGGCCCCTAGTAAACAAAGTATCCCATCCTGTGATTTGGCGATATCAGCTTGGGTCACAATCACATTCCCCAGTATCTTTATCATATCCTCCACATTGTTTGATCTTTAAGGCTCTGTGTATTTTTGTGTGTTCGTTTGCTCGTGATGCATCCTGCAGTGATTGAGAATATTTGCTGGTAATATAGTGGTTCTCCTTAATGTAAGGCTTGACTTTTCTTGGTTTAAGATCTACCCTGTTTTCAAGAAGTTGAAGAATTGATTTTCAATCGGGTGAAGAATCGGATTTCGTGACCGAGAGGTTGATCTCCGTCTGTGGTCGCCAATTGTTAGTACCTGAAAATTACTTCCAGGTAAAACAAATGCACCACTGTGGTACTTTCTATTTAGGTTCGAAAATCAAAATCGAACAGGACAATCCTAAACCACGATAGCAGTCATTTCGTCCTGCTTCGGTCATGATTGAGAGGAAGATGGGTTGATCTTAGGGGAGGGAAGCAGAAAAGTTTGAGAAATTGGCAATGGTATTGAATTGTGTATGTTGGGTATTGAAAACTATGAAGAATACAGAGCTTTTAGGTATGAAAGCTTGTTCAGTTTTCTGAATAGGCTAAGTGGCCTATTTATAGTAGTTTAAGATACACAATGCCAATCTCGTAAGTAGTGGAAGTCGTGAGTTATGGAGATATGGGGATGATAGGTTAGTGTGAGATAATTTAGGGAAGTTTCCGGAAACCCCTTTATATTATGCCCACTATCTCTCCTACTGTTGTAACTGCCACACTACTTTAACTTCTCACATGGGGTGTTGCCACGCCGCATGTTGCCGTTGTTAGAACACTGCTCGGTCGAACTCGTAAGCGTTGCTATCTCAAGCTTGTTTGTCAAGTTTAGTTGATCAAAACTATAGTCTTGATTTCTAGTATACTTATAGGAGTTTCGGACTAGGATAGATTGTGTAGTTGAGCTTTAGACATAACGACGCTTACAACTGAAGACGAAGATCTACTGAAGAACTCGAAGGAACTTCATCAACAAAAGGTATATGGTGACTAAAACTTATCTATCACTCAGAAGTCTATTCTATTATATTTTATCTCCTATTGAGACAAAAGTCGTATAGCGATATAGACTTTCATATCATACACATTTGTTATTTCGAGCTGAGTATAACTCGCTTATCTATTTCTCGAAATATGTGCTGGTAGCTTTTTGCTTTAGCTACATTCATCATTATTCTTGACGAGTTTAGTTGGAAACAATTTATTTATTGGAAACTAAATAATAAGTCAAAAGATGATCATGTGGAAATTGCCTTGAAACATCTTACCTGTTTTGAGTGAGACAGTCATTTGATGTCGACTTGGAAAGTTTCGTATTGATCATTCGATCACTTGAAAATTGCTTATAAGCTAATGGTTTGTGTGAGATAGCCATTGTCGTCTTCTAAGAATGTTTCAATGTTTGAAATGGGAGTTTATAACTAAAACCCATGTCTGGAAAACATCACAGTATGCGTACTTAGTGTACAAACTGTGTTGGTACGATTCAGGTCCGGAAACCAAGTTTGCATACCAGTATGCTTAACTATTAAAGTCCGGGAACCAAGTTTATATACCAGTATGTGAACGGTTCTACCTGAGCTAGGTCCGGGACAACAGTTTGTGTACCCGTTTGCAAACTGTTGGATAAGACCAAAGTCCGGAACTAAAGTTTGCGTACCCGTTTGCAAACTTAGTGGTCAAAGTTCTAAAATCGGTTTACTGTATTTACATAATCATGAACAAATACATTTATGAAATAAGGAATGCAATCTTTGCAAACCGTGGCTCAATGTTCATGAACTGATTCTTGTACTTTGTACATTATGAATCAGTCCGATTTTGCTTCAATTGGATCATATATACTTATATGTGGTTGTCAACAATTGAACAACTCTATGAAACATAATTAGATTCATTTGATTATCTTTCATGATTGATTGATCATCATAGTTGATCCAGATGTGTTAGATGAATGTGGTTAAGACAAAAGTGTTCATATTGCTAACTTTGGTTAACTATTATTGAGCCAACTCAATATACACGTTTAGGTACGGTTACCCATATCTAAATGAAAGTATATTTCATTTGTGTGTGACAAGCTAAGACCATCTAACGGTGAGAGATATTGCTTTGGTTTCAAGCAAACTTAGCTTGTATCTTAAATCAGATTTTCGTCTAACGGTGAATACGGAATGCTTTGTTTCTAATCTAACTTAGCAAACCCTGATTTGAAAGGCTATATAAAGGAGAACTCTAGCAACTGGGAAACCTAATCCCCACACCTCATGTGTGATACTAGTTACGACTAGAGTCGATTCTCCTTTAACCTAGGTTTTTCCTAAAACCATTATAGGTTAACGACTTAAAGACTTCATTGGGATTCTTAAGCCAGATCCAACTATTTTCTTTGTAGTTGTGTATTCTAATCTTACTTGTTCTATCATGTTGAGTACTATCTTCTCTAAGATTTGCTCGAGATTTATCTCCGATAGGTAAGATATAAAAAGTAATCACAAAGCTCTTCGTCTCATTCTTTGTGATTCCACAATAACTTCTTTTACTACCATATAGTTAAGTTATTGTGAGGTGATTGATATTTCTAGGCTGTTCTTCCAGAATATAAGACCGGATTATCAATTGGTTCATGTGCACCTTGATTTATCATAAGACGGAACAAAACTTCATAGGTATTTCTGTGGGAGACAGATTTATCTATCAGAATGGACATTTCTGTGGGAGACGGATTTGTTTATAAGTCTTCGACTTTGGGTTGTAGCAACTCTTAGTTATGGGTGAGATCAGCTAAGGGAATCAAGTGCGTAGAGTCCTTCTGGGATTCAAAGGCATAAGGAACGCGACCGTACCTTGATCAGTATGAGATTGGTTAGGGCTCAACTACATTCCAGTCTGAAGTTAATTTGTAGTAGGATAGTGTCTGTAGCGTCTTAATACAGTGTGGTGTTCAAAACAGGACTAAGTCCCGGGATATTTTTGCATTTGCGGTTTCCTCGTTAACAAAACTTCTGGTATCTGTGTTATTTCTTTTCCGCATTATATTTTCTATATAATTGAAATATCACAGGTTGTGCGTAGTTCAATCAATTGGTGAATCCAACTTTTGGTTGTTGATAGAAATTGATTGACGCTTGAACATTGGTTTGTGATACCGTTCAAGTTATTGGTCATATCAATCGGGCTCACAGATTTCTATCTGTTCGATTGCAGATTGTATTGAGAAATAAAGATACATATCTTGGATATATTTCCTTGATTGAGTCTGACTGTCCAGTTGATTCTCACGGAATTATAATGGAGTTAGTCTATACAGATTGCCGAACAAAATATTGGGTGTGGTTGTTAGACCCCCGCTTTTTCAGCCGTAGACCACCAGACCAATACCCCATGAAGAATCCCCCACGTGATGTATTTTGATATTTCTTAGGTGTTTTTTTATGAATCGTAGATCTCATCTTGATTAGGCCAAATCGTAGTCATTGATATGCCATATGTTTAGGGCACAATCGTGCCTTGTTGTGGCATAAACTATTATGGCCGAAAATAGTGCACAGAGTCTTGCCATGGCTTTGGCCTCAGCTATGAGGGCCGAGAATGGTGTGCGGCATGATGCCATGGCCTTGGCCTATGCGGTCAAGGTCGGTAACGACGTGCGGCTAGGTGTTATGGCCTTAACCTAAGCTGCCAAGGCTGGTAACGATTCACGGCTACGTGCCATTGCCTTAACCTAAGCTTCTAAGGCCGAGAATGATACACGGCTACGTGCCATGGCCTTGGCCTAAACTTCCAAGGCCATGAATGTCGCACGACTATGTGTTATGGCCTTTGCCTAAGCTTCCAAGGCCGTGAATGTCGCACAGCTACGTGTTATGCCCATGGCCTAAACTGCTAAGGCCGTGAATGTCGCACGGCTACGTGCTATGGCCTTAGCCTAAGCTGCCAAGGACGTGAATGTCGCACGGCTATATGCTACGGCATTGGCCTAAGCTGCCAAGGCCGTGATTGTCGCACGTCTACGTGCTACGGCCTAGGCTTAAGCTGCCTGTGAATATCGCACAACTAGGTGTTATGGCCTTGGCCTAAGCTGCCAAGGCGTGATTGTCGCACGACTACGTGTTATGTCCTTGGCCTCGGCTACCAAGGCCGTGAATGTCACACGGCTACGTGCTATGGACTTGGCCTAAGCTGCCAAGGCTACGTGTGGCATGGTGCCACGGCTTGTGATGTGGCGCTATGGCGGATATGCCACAGGCCAGTTTTTCCAAATTGTTTTATGGACCTAGTCAGCTGTTTGAGATGATTTCCTCCGAGCTATTAGTCCAGTTTTCTTGGCCAAAACGTTGTAATCCACAATGGCTATTCCATGTCCTTAACAATGTTTGGCTAAGGCACTTTATGAGATATGTGGTGTACGCCAGCGGCTTGGCCATGCCTAGCTAATATGCCGCGATGCTCATGATGTGATCATCTTATAGCTGTAATCTAGGGGTTTGAGTTCAAGGAAACATGCGAGGTTTAGATTTGGAGACAAAATGCTATTTTAGTACAAACTTCGAATACAATAGTGCCGCTATAGTATGCTCAAGGAACTCAGTATGAGGTGATACTGATATGACTATTTACTAAGCATAATATTCTTAATGACTCATTAATTAAAGAATGACGTCTAATCCTGTTCTGGATATGAATAACGCCATGTGTATGACATAAAATACATGTATATATATTGGCGTACATGAAATAACAAGGTTTCTGCTGTGAAAATCCCTGAAATTTGGCATACGTATACACTTTAAAATAGCTTTAGAACTGTTGAGCCCGTTAGCCAAATACAATTTATTGATTCTCTTGCGGAATACAAATTATGCTTATACAGATTCAATAATCTTTGTGTCGGGCTAGGGATTATTTGTACAACTAAATCAAGGATAACTTACTACAAATGCCCTTGTCAAAAACTCACCATCAACAAGTGTACATCTGTTGCATTGATTCAGATGTGAATAATATGGACCTCAAAAAATTGCAGTTAGCTAACTTATATAGATTTAAATAGACATTCCAAAAAGCAAAAAAGCAAAAATGAACTCAATTAAAGTGAACAATTGAGAAATTACTAATAGCGAAAAAAATAATAGTACATACAATATGCACTGAAAAGACGAGGGTACCCGAATACACTACAATCTTTTTGTTTCAACCCATAAGTCCTCTACCGAATGTGATCTTCTATGGACAGAGTCGAGATAATACGAAAATTCAGTTCACACTTCGTGTGATCGTCTATGGATACGAGATCGAAATAATACCACAACAAGATAACTTGTGTGATTGAATATGGATACAAGATCGAGACAATACAACAACGAAGTATGTTACTTGATAATAGGTTCGGTAATAACCAAACTCTATAGGATCGCTATCAAGTAATGCGGAGTTAACGTATATGTGTATTTTACTTTATTATAATAAACAATTATAATGCAGAAATCAAAGTAAAAGATACAACAAGATTTTATTAACGAGGAAACCGCAAATACAGAATAACCCCGGGACCTAGTCCAGTTTTAAATACTCTAAAAATAAAGTCGTTATACAAAATCTAAACCAACTTCGTATAGTTGAGACCAAGAAGACTACCCCTAGCTACTTAGTTCCCTCAGTATCCCTGTGCTTTCGACTTCTAGAGTCACACACGTGAATAACAAGTCCTTTGGATCGTATTCCAAACTGCAAATGAAGAATCTGTTTGGTAACCACTCTAATCAATCTTTGTTATAAGATATAGATAAGTCGTTGACAAAGGCTCTTCCGTTTAATCTAATAAACTCCTTTGTCTGGTAAGATCATTCCAACTTTAACTACCGAAATAGTCAAGTATAAATTCACAATCAATCAATATAGATCTATAAGAGAAACTACAAAGTGATGCCGATCTAACGCAACTAATTAATCGAATAAATCCAATTCTAGTTGGATCCCAACCGATCAAGGTTTGTGCACATAATTCACAAGATACGAAAACCAATAAGAAATCTTCTTCGTCTTCAAATCTTCTTTAATCTTCAATAACCTGCACAACACCACTTGAATATCTTGTGATCAATCACGCACAGAACGGAGTCTGTTAACAATGGATTATCACAAGATGTATTTAGATGTAACAACAGTTCTAAAGATCACATCGATACTTCGTTCTAGTTTGAGTGAATCTTATATCAGAAGAGAAGATTCTCAAGAATAAACAAACTAGGTGCAATCAAAGTTTCAACAACTGTTAGTCAATCAAATCAATTGAAAACTCATAACACTGCAATTATCTAGTTTCCCACCAATGGTACTCGTAGAGCTTCTTGATCCCACATAAATTTTTAAACGAGCGATTGTAAGTGATTTCACCTAATTAGGATACTTTCCTCTCCGAATAGACGGCTCCACCAGAGACAACAAGAAATGAAGTTTCCATGGCTCTTAGGATAGTTTGCTAGAAATACAAACTTAGGTATTTATAGACCAAGGATGTTTGGACACCAAGGAATTTACAAAATCGAAGATATTCTCAAGATATGCAATGAATGGCAAATTCGTTTTTCCTAATTCCAATAAATGTTTGTCCAATATTTCCAAAATCTCTCAATAGAAAATCTCCAATTAGTAAATGCACATTACTAACTTTTATTCTCTAGAGATGCATTAATTGCTGGTAATTAAAACATATAAAACCAAAAACCTTAATTAAAAGATTCTTGATTTATTTTGGCACAGGATCACCTTGAGTACTAAGGAATATCTTTGAACAATAAATGATAAGAGTTACTACTTGTGTTCAAAGTATGTTGACATCTTTTCACTGCAAATCCTTATTTCATATTTACATGGATTTGCATTCTTGGAATCGGTTATACAACTTCCAAACAAGTTTAGAATTGGTTAACTTGTATTATAAGACTACTATGTCATTGATCAAATACCAAATCACATACATGGGTTCAATCGGTTCTACCAATCACTAGGATCGGTTATACCTAATTATGGAAACACTTGTGATCGGTCACACGAGTCACTAGGATCGGTTACACCAGTTACAAGGATCGGTTCCATCTACACATGGTATTACTTGTGATCGGTCACACCAGTTACCAGGACCGGTTACCAATTACAAGGATCGCTCACACAATACTCGTGATCGGTCACACCAATTACTAGGATCGGTTACACCAATTACTAGGATCGGTCACACCAATTACAAGAATCGATCATTCCATCACATGGTGATTACTTAGGATCGGTTACACCAATTAATAAAAACTAGTCATACCAAATCATAAGTAAGTCATTGTGATTAGTTATACCAAGATACATAACCTAAGTTAAGATCGGTTCTACCACTTCACACATATTGGTCATCCAAAGATTTGCAATGAATAGCCGGACCGATAAGCCTAATGATTTCCCTTTCGATTCATGAAACAAGTTCATGAATCTACTTCCTTTAAACAAATGTAAAACATTGTTTCCTAGGATGAAATCTTCACCATAAACCATTCACATAATTATAACAATATATACAAGATTATGTCGATGTCATATCTACGAAGTTCAAAAGATAAGCGTTATACTCTGTAGTCTAATTTCCTAATACTGTGATTATACTATTATGATCATGTCACATCACTAGAGTATTATACAATATGTACAATATATACAGCTTCGCAGTTATGTTTTCAATATAGCACAACTTGAAAGATACGTTAGAAAGGAAACGGTTCAAGTACATATTACTAACCTCAAGTGGAAGGATGATGTCTTCGTTGTAGTTCACTACTTCTTCACATTCTTCAGGTCCTCGAAGTAATACTTGTATGTCTCAACATTCCTAGACTTTCTAGTCTAACCTAAACGAAGTTGACTCTAGTATTTAATCAAGCGATTCTAGATGAGTTTTGATACTAAAATATGACAACCAAACTTGACATACCAACGCTTGGTGATTTCAACCGAGCTATGCTCTAATAATATCCCCCTTTGTCAATTTTTGTGACAAAACTCTTATTACATATGGATAAACAAATTACAAAAGAATTCATTTTACATATGCTTGATTCCAAGTTTCAACAACACAATAACATGCATATATTCAATCAATAAGTGCCGTTGTTGACATTTGAATAAAAATTATTTTACTCCCCCTAAAGGTAAGCTAGGTAAATATTCAATCCGAACAATTTTGTTATTCCCCTTTCGTAGTCAAAATTACTATACAACAATATGATATGTTTCTCCCCCTTAGTCAATGTTTACTCTTTCGTTAGATATAACATTTAAGCAAAGTTGTCCTTCCCTTAGTGATTAAAAATCACTTGTTTACTCCATATATTTCTCCCCCTTTTGTCACAAAATTACAAAGGGTTCGAGCAAATAAAGAACAAACCGAAACAATCTTACAAATCTAAAAGACTTGTAAACAACCTATAAGAGTTAAGCACGAAGGTTTTACATACCAATTTAGATAACCAATATTAAAACCGAAACTACAAAGTAATTTAGTTTCAACGTGTTATCAAGGAAACAATTGCCCGAAGCAATTTTCCCTAATAGTCTAACAAATCGACTAAGAAACTTAATTCCCTTGTTAGACCGATTGAGTATGCACAATCGCCTATTTCGAAAATAAAGAGCAGAATTAACTTTATTTATCTCATGAGGCTCTAATTATTCAGACAATAACTTAGAACTTTCCCTTTAGACAAGACAAACACTAGGTTAGTTAACTAGTCTTTCTTGTTAAGGCATTCGATTAGACTTGAATAACCGAATCCTCCAATTTGATAAGTCTAACAAAGATCAGAATTAACTTAGTTTCTCTTATCTTGAATCAATTGGACTAAACAAATAATCCCGTATTTTTGTTAAGCCTAAACAATACATACAAACCAAAATAAATTGACTTGCACAATTATTTTCTTAACCGGAAGCAATTGAAACAAACATAAACATTATAGCACCGCAATTGCACCGAATTTCGTGCAGCAAAAACACTTGATACCCAACAATAAAAAAGATACCAAACAATAAGCCAAATAAATTGACACAGTTTTTCTTAACCGGAAACAATTGAATCACACACACATCCATACACAATATAATGGAACATATCAATTGTACCGAAGTTTTTTAATAAAAAGCAAAATATATGCAATATAACAGGCTTTTCTTAAACACGAAAACGATTAACTAACAAATTCGTTACCTCAAATTCTGCTGCCTCTTCTCCCCAAAAAGATATATCATTAAGCGAAAGTTCAAATAAGAACTCTTCCCCAGTATGTTGTCATCCTCTCACAAGAAAAAAAGAACAACAACAAAAGCAACCTTTAACAGAAAATGTTGAATCGGTTTTAACTAATGCGTGCCAATAGCAAAAGTTGAAAACCCGAAACACATATGTTATGCTAAACACAACTCATGTAAACACAAATTGATTCAACATATTGTGACTTTTCACATATGATTTTCAATCGGAACACTTTATGATCCTTTGATAAAGCCTACCAACATGGGCTAAAACTTAATCCCGCTAAATCAAAAAACCACACAAATCATAAGGGTTTCACCATATGCGATCGAATATTAAGGTTAATAACAACCAATGTTTATCTCATATATCAAGAGTACTCATATGTACACCAAATATCTATTTTATAGAATATAAACAAACATTAGTATATGTGACTTACATATGAGCTGCAACATCACAACTTTCTTATGATTTTGATATAGCAATCGCGAAGATATGATCCAAAGATCGGCTATACTCAAAAGTCACTAACCATAAGGAAGTGAGCCAATATATGAGACTGAAACACAATGGTTTATCTCATAAACTCAAATGCAATACACCATAAATATTCAACAGAAAATCAAGTATTGCAATTACCTCAATCTTGTAGGAAACTGAATTACGAAACCAAAGCAAAAGAGAATGAGGTCATTCCGAGTTCGGACGAAGGAGTTATGAGCGAAATAGTTTTACACTCCTTCGTATGACTAGGTAGGGACCGGTCATACCAAGTCACATGTATAGGTTGTGACCGCCATGTGATTGGGTTGTGACGGATCCTAACATGAATTCATACACAAAACTGTTTTAGGCATAACTTTTGCATACGATGTCCGAATTCAGTAATTTTTGGCTCGTTTTAACCGTATAAACAAGATTTATACATATATGACATGTAGATATCAACACCATAAACTCAAAATTTCCGTTTCTATCAAATCCTCAAATATAGATAGAGAAGATATTAGCATAGAAGAGAAAATCTTCCTGAAGGTTTTAAATAGTCATATAATAACTGAGAGGTCATGTGCTCAGTTTTCATGTGCTTCCTCACCTATCATAAGATTGAGCACAAAGGTGAGCATGTATATTCCAACACAACTAAGTTATGTTTATTTGAGCCTTGTCTTCTTTTTCACAAGGGACGAAGACAGAATCACTCTTGACCTCTTGCTTGGTTTGCTTACTCTTGTTCCATCTCTTGTTTTTCTTCTTTGACTTTTGATGAAGAGTGTCATTATCACAACATTCATTTGTACAAGAGATTTTAGACAACATGATGTCTTTCTTTAGTCTTTCAAGAAGTCTCTCAATATTTATCAATTGAGTGTCATTCTTGTGACTAACTTTTGGTCCCTCTTTGGCTATGGAGGACTTCAGGACCCATTTAAAGATGGGTGTCCCGGGAGCAGCTTTCTCCTTTATACCATTAGGACAACTTCCCTTTTGGATATTTTGCGAAACGACCTTTCTCCAATTTCGAACATCAGATCTTGTCTTCGCATTTACAAAGTCATCTCTCTTTCTATATTCGGGTCTTTTATGAGATGATCTTGTCGAGTGATAGGCAAAATTTGAACTATCATTATAATAATTCTTTTGCCTAAACTTAGGACAATAATGATCTGAGTTCTTTCGGGGAACAAACTTAGCCAATTCGTTTGATACAAAAGAAAGTGCATCTTGCATCTTACGAACTTTGCGTCCCCATTGCAAGTGTCCTTTATTACCAAAATAATAACAATGCTTAGTAACATACGAAGACTAAGTTTTAATGTTATCTTTTTGTGGATCCTCTTGCATTGGAGCTCGACGAGTTTTATTCTTCTTTTTATCTTTGTTCAACGTTGTTTCTTTCTTGACATTAGCATAAGTGCCTTCTTTGATGGATGTATTTGAAAAGTCTGCTTGAACATGATTATTAGGCTTAACAAGCTTTTCTTCTTTACAAGAAATAAGAGCATCTTTGACATCAGTGGAAGCCTCTGATTGAGAAGAATTTGTAGCTTTAACAAATTTTATTTCATGGTTATCGTTGGAAGCACTTGATTCCTTATAATATCCCAATCCTCGTGTATCACCATGAAATCTTCCTGCTTCTAACAATGAGGATAAATTGTTTGTGCTATCATTGGACTTTTTCAAGTACAAATTTTCTTCTTCCAACGTCTTGATTTTATCAAGAGCACCAGTTAGATCAGCCTCAAGGTGTTTTTCTCGTGAGAGATATTCACCTGCTTTCTTTTCAAAACTCTTTTGTTGAGAGTTAATCCTTGCTTCAGATTCAACAAGTTTATGTTCCAAAAAATGGCCCTTTTCAAGAGAAGCGTCACACTCTTTCTCTAACAATACTGTTTGAAAATAGACTAACACTTGCTTTGTCTTCAAGACCTTGTATTTGTTGAGAAGCAACTTTCCTCAAATTTTCTTGATCTTGACGAAGCTTTTTACATTCATTAGTTATTGCTTTCAACTCATCCCGGGCTTTCTCAAATAGCTCGTCAGAGATATTTAGCCTATTTTTGTAAGTAAGCAATTGCTCACAAACTGATTCTGAGAGTGGTTCAATAGCCTCTTCGATACATTAACTGAGTCTTTCTTTAGTTTTCGCTCTAGCCTAGCTCTACTTTGGCTCATGTCTTATAGGTTGGATCGCACCAAACACAAATTGTTAGATATTTTCGTTTTTGCTGCTCTGATACCAATCGAAAAGACGAGGGTACCCAAATACACCACAATCTTTTTGTTTCAACCTATAAGTCATCTACCAAATGTGATCGTCTATGGATAGAGTCGAGACAATACGACAATTCGGTTCACACTTCGTGTGATCGTCTATGGATACGAGATCGAAACAATACCACAACAAGATAACTTGTGTGATTGACTAAGGATACAAGATCGAGACAATACAACAACGAAGTATGTTACTTGATAATAGGTTTGGTAATAACCAAACTCTATAGGATTACTATCAAGTAATGCGGAGTTAACGTATATGTGTATTTTACTTTATTATAATAAACAATTATAATGCGGAAATCAAAGTAAAAGACACAACAAGATTTTGTTAACAAGGAAACTGCAAATGCAGAAAAACCCCGGGACCTAGTCCAGTTTAATACTCTCATAATTAGGCCGCTATACAAAATCTAAACCAACTTCGTATAGTTGAGACTAAGCAGACTACCCCGAGCTACTTAGTTCCCTCAGTATCCCTGCGCCTTCGACTTCTAGAGTCAGGCACGTGAATTGTAAGTCCTTTGGATCGTATTCCAAACAACAAAGGAAAAATCTATTTGGTGACCACTCTAATCAATCTTTGCTACAAGATATAGATGAGTCGTTGACAAAGGCTCTTCCGTTTAATCTAATAAACTCCTTTGTCTAGTTAAATCAATCTAACTTTAACTACTGAAATAGTCAAGTATAGATTCCCAATCAATCAATATAGATCTCAAAGAGAAACTATAATGTGATGACGATCTCACGCAACTAATCAATCGAATAAATACGATTCTAGTTGGATCCCAGCCGATCAAGGTTTGTGCACACAATTCACAAGATACGAAAACCAATAAGAAATCTTCTTCGTCTTCAAATCTTCTTTAATCTTCAATAACCTACACAACACCACTTGAATCTCTTGTGATCAATCACGCACAGAACGGAGTCTGTTAACAATGGATTATCACAAGATGTCTTTAGATCTAACCACAATTCTAAAGATCCCGTCGATACTTCGATCTAGTTTGAGTGAATCTTATATCAGAAGAGAAGATTCTCAAGAATAAAATAACTAGGTGCAATCAAAGTTTCAACAACCATAGTCAATCAAATTAATCGAAAACTAATAACACTGCAATTATCTAGTTTCCCACCAACGGTACTCGTAAAGCTTCTTGATCCAACATAAGTCTTTAAACGAGCGGTCGTAAGAGATTTCACCTAATTATGATACTTTCCTCTCCGAATAGACGGCTCCACCAGATACAACAAGAAATGAAGTTTGCCTGGATCTTAGGATAATTTGCTAGAAATGCAAACTTAGGTATTTATAAACCAAGGATGTTTGGACACCAAGGAATTTACAAAACCGAAGATATTCTCAAGATATGCAATGAATGGCAAATTCGGTTTTCCTAATTCCAATAAATGCTTGTCTAATATTTACGAAATCTCTCAATAGAAAATCTCCAATTAGTAAATGCACATTACTAATTTTTATTCTCTAGAGATATGTATTAATTGCTGGTAATTAAAGCATATAAAACCAAAAACCTTAATTAAAAGATTCTTAATTTATTTCGGCACAGGATCACCTTGAGTACTAAGGAATATCTTTGAACAATAAATGATAAGAGTTACTGCTCGTGTTCAAAGTATGTTGACATCTTTTCACTGCTAATCCTTATTTCATATTTACATGGATTTGCATTCTTGGAATCGGTTATACCACACTTCCAAACAAGTTTAGAATTGGTTCACTCGTATTCCGAGACTACTATGTGATTGATCAAATACCAAATCACATACATGGGTTCAATCGGTTCTACCAATCACTAGGATCGGTTATGCCTAATTATGGAAACACTTGTGATCGGTCACACCAGTCACTAGGATTGGTTACACCAGTTACAAGGATCGGTTCAAACTACACATGGTATTACTCGTGATCGGTCACACCAGTTACCAGGACCGGTTACCAATTATTAGGACCGGTTACCAATTACAAGGATCGCTCATACAACACTCGTGACCGGTCACACCAATTACTAGGATCAGTTATACCAATTACTAGGATCGGTCACACCAATTACAAGGATCGATCATACCATCACATGGTGATTACTTAGGATCGGTTACACCAATTAATAAAAAACAGTCATACCAAATCATAAGTCAGGCATTGAGATTAGGTATACCAAGATATATAACCTATGTTAAGATCGGATCTACAATCTTACACATATTGGTCATCCAAAGATTTGCAATGAATAGCCAGACCAATAAGCCTAATAATTTCCCTTTCGATTCCCGAAACAAGTTCATAAATGTACTTCCTTTAAACAAATGTAAAACATTGTTTCTTAGGATGAAATCTTCACCGTAACCCATACACATAATCATAAAACTATATACTAGATTATGTCGATGTCATATCTTCGAAGTTCAAAAGATAAGCGTTATACTTCATAGTCTAATTCCCTAATACCATGATCATACTATTACAATCATGTCACATTACTAGGGTATTATACAATATGTACAGTATATACAGCTTCGCAGTTATGTTTTCAATATAGCACGACTTGAAAGATACTTTAGGAATGAAACAGTTCAAGTCAATATTACTAACCTCAAGTGGAAGGATGATGTCGTCGTTGTAGTTCGTTACTTCTTCACATTCTTCAGGTCTTCGGAGTAATACTTGTATATCTCAACATTCCTAGACTTTCTAGCCTAACCTAAACGAAGTTGACTTTAGTATTTAATCAAGCGACTTCAGATGAGTTTTGATACTAAAATATGACAACCAAACTTGACATACCAACGCTTGGTGAGTTCAACCGAGCTATGCTCTAACATGCATTGTATCAACCTATGTGGCAACAATGAATACATCTCAATCATTTCTCGTACTTTCTTAATTGGAGTCTATCTAATCAATGCTTTACTCTCTTTCAGAAATAACACAGTACAATATTTATATACTGATTTTTTTATGGAGTGCAGCGTTTATATATTATTTTAGCAGCGCAGCGTATATGGATTGTACTTTCTAAAATGACTACCCTTGCTAATAAAATTTCTAAAATATTGTAATTCTAGGCAAACCTGTGTATTAAGGCTTGCCGAATACAAGTTTAGTACACATTGAGCTGCTGTTGTTGAACTTTCAGATCCATTCAGAAGGTATCTATGCACAAACTACATGAACTATCTCTCCATGCCTGCAAAGAAAGAAAAAATATGCAACATCAGAAACATCTTTAACCTCAAAATATTCAGTACAGTTGTTATGCACTGCTCAAAAAATCTAGTACAGTTGTTATGTACTGTATATTTTATTCTAGTCTCGAACATACTACTGGGTAGTAGTTTGAAGATAGGTATGCAGTAAGAACAAAAATTACTTCAATAGAAAAATCCAATATAGTTGTTATGCACTACTCAAAAAATCCAGTGCAATTGCTATGTACTGTATGTTTTTTTCTAGTTTCGAACATACTGGGTTGGGTAGTAGTGTGGAGATTACTAGCATCTGGTTTTTCAGTATACCAAATATGTACTCAATATATTCTCAGTACATCGAATATGCACTCAACTCAATCCTTTTGTAAACCATTTTCGCACTACTATCCTATAACCATGGTGTACTGTAATTAATAAGAGAAAATAGTCTTACCAATTTTCTTGACCAATTTTGCTTGTATTCAAGAGGACTCCTCAGCAAAAATGGTAGTACCCAGACACAAAAATGACAGCATACCAGCCAACGAATGACCAATTACTCATAGATACAACCTATTGGAATATAATTAGCAACATGATTATCGAAGAACCATGGTCTCCATTTGCCTAAAATTGTATAACCGGGAGACCTCGTCCCTTTGTCACTCCAGATATATGCACCGTGAATCAACAAGAAAATAATAAAAGTAATTATGACAAGTAGCACCGGTTACTGAATTACTGGTCTACAATCACTTCTAAAATAACACACAACTGTGGCTTAATCCAAAAGGACCCTCAACAGTAGATAAAGAACATAATCACTTAAGACACTTAAATGACTACACCTGTTACCAAACTAATGACACAATCACCCTCAACGATGGATAGTGGCAAGAAAATAATTATCAATCCAGACAAACTATCCACCAAAACCAATCAAAATCTACCATCACCACAACAACCTTCACAATTACAATCAATTACCAAATCACAACCAGTCAAAAATTTTATGCAATTTAGAAGAAACACAGATTTGTAAACAGACATAATACTGGATCTGGCAGCACTACATTCCCAATGGATACAAAATATACTCAATTCATCTCACTATATAAAGTACGCACTCAATTCATTCTCAGTATATACACCCAGTTCATTCTCAGCATGTCAAATATACACTCAGTTCATCGTTCTCAGTATATCAAAAATGCATTTAATCTCAACAATCAACATCTATTTCCATGCACAGAACAAATCAAAGCAAATCCAAAAATCAAATCAATTATACTTGCATTCATATTTCTTCTAGAATTCACCAGTAACATGGCTCTTCACAAAAGTAGTCTCTTCCTGTTAGGTATCAACATCAAATTTCATGTTACAACTCTAATTCCACAAAAAATCCATCAAAAAACAAACAAAACAAAAGACCAATTACCAATTCCACCATCACTAACAGTAACTAGACTGTATAGTCGTTAACCGAGACAACGTTGTCTTTAAAAGCTTAAAACCAAAGTCAATACAAGATCTAAACATGAGATTAAAGACAGTGAAAATACTACTCATCAAAATCTTTCAAAAATACTACTTTAACCACATCGTTAGCATTAATAATCAAAACTGTTACATTCCGATAGGGATTGAGATTGAAAGATATATTGATTTTCAGTCAATAATCCTAAAAAAAATCAAAAGTTTTAGATCAAATCATTGAGAATTAAAAGAGGATTACATATCTATATATTCACTGTGAATCGAATCAATAATTCGAAATGAATTTAAAATTGTTAGGTTTTTGAGACTAATAAATTAGGAATCAAAATAATATGATCTAAAAACTTACCTTGTTTGTTGATGAATCTTTCAATAAAACTCGATGGCTATGCTTTCTTCATTAACAGAGTTGTTCTCGAGAAAAATTTCTTCAATTCTCCATCGCCAGAGCTCGAGCTGTGTAGCCTGTAGGAATAGAAAATGAAAATAGCCATTTAGGAGGGATCTGATTGTATCTAAGGTAGTTTTGCCATTTAGAAAACGGGCTTTCTAAACTTCGCACGTGTAATGGAACCTGGAATAAGTTTTAGGGTCCAAAAACTTAAATTGTTTTTATTTAGGATCTCCGGTTAATAGGCTCTTAATGGGCGGACCTGCCATTAACTAGGCCCATAATATTAGTACCTATTGGTAATTTCTACAATGGACAGGAAAACAAAAACTTACATACCGGTACACGGGTAAGCGGCCCAAAGGCCTCAAACCATTATCCATCGGGTTGATTGATTTGTTCCACTTCCTTCCTCCTGTTCTTCCATTTTTCTTTTGGGGTTTCATAGGAGGAAGATCTGTTGATTAGGGTTAGGGTTTTGGTTTTGTAGGGTATCAATAACAAGAAGATGACAATATCAGAAGATGAAGAAGATGCAAACTTGGCTCACTTTCTCGAATCAGAGGTACTCTCTATATCTGATGAGGATGAGGTTCATCACTTATCATCATCGTCACCTTTCGATAACAACGTACAGGTATTTCCTCTTATTACAATCATCATCAAGATTTCTCCTTTTAATATTTTAATAGGGATTAATATTGTTTCTTAGATATCTCTTAGGTTTTTAATTTAATTCATTTAATTATCTATCAGGATGACGAGGATGGCACGGAAGAAGTAGAAGGAGAAAAATCTTTTCTTTCCCCTTTATCTTCAAATAATAATACAAATAAGAGATTGCGCGAACTACCTAAGAGCAATGTTGGTGGTTGTGTTACTCATCATCAAGGAGAAGGAGGATCAGAGAAGAAGAGACAAAAGGAACTTTTTACTACTACTAGTACCAGTAATACGACACATGATGATGATCAAACTCAAAATGCTAGAAGATTTCCAAGCAGGCAGATTTTGATGCTGAAATGTAGCACCCTAGGGTCAAATTTCAGCATGATTCCTTCTGAATTGTTTCATTACATTCTCAAATTCCTCTCTTCTGAGGTTAGTACTACTTTCTTTACCCCTTATCTTCTTTTCCTTCTTAATTTTTTTTTTTTTTTTTGGTGTCATCGATCAATTCAAGGGGATATCTGGTTTGGTGTGCAGGATCTTATCGCCTGCTCCTGTGTCTGTAAATATTTGAACTTTGCTGCATCTGATGAGTCGCTATGGCGCCGACTGTGAGTTATAGTTCTTTTTATTACTATATTTTGTTATATTATCACATTCCATTCAAATTTTGTCGGACTTAAAACACACTGACTCAATCAATTCATGTTTGTGACTTATGATCTCACACACATGACTTTGTATTAGCATTTGCCTGGGATATACTGAAGTATCTCAGGACCAAAGTTTTGAATGAAAGAAAAGAGCTTTTGATTTTAAGGTGGGTGAGAATGTAAGAAGGTTGAACCATTTGACGTGTATGGTTTAATTAGTGTCATTTGGGCAACACTTCTTCCATTTTCTTCTATTTTTTCAAGATATTTGAGAGTTTAGCTTCAGTTTAAGCATATTTTATATTTTGTTCCGTTCTTACTTTTTCCTAGGCTGCTGCTATGTTCAATATTCATCTCATAATTTTAATTACAATCTTTATATTTATCAGTTAATTGTTTTGAATGAATCCTTTAAGCATCAATAATCTGTTCCTTATAACAACTTAGACTAACACCTCCCTGTGGACTAGACCTTGACTTGCCATACTACTACTTTATATTATTTTGTAGAGTTAGGAACTTATTCTTGTTAGGTTGTCAACCTCATCAATATGTGAACAGATAGTTTAGTTTTGAGTTATTTTCATTGACATGGTTGCACTTTGCGCAATGTTTTAAGTCTCTGTAACAAGGATACAGGTGCGAGTGTCAATGTCGGGTATGAATACAGATATTCTGACACGGTGTTCAAAAAAAGTAGGAAACAGGGACACAGAGGTCAGGATCAAGTTTACGTTACGTAATCTTCTTAGAAAATAAATTGCTGCATTCATAATTATACTAAAGTATAAGGACCCATCTCTTCTCTTTCATTTTTTTGTTTCGTATATTTTCTTAAGCTTTATCGGACTAAGCTGCCAGAATATTAAGTTTAAATGCTAATAAAGCTGTTGCAGTGTCCGTGTGCGTCTGTTACTGAGTACCAACGTCAAGATGGGTCCACACTGGTGAATTTTGAAAGATGGAGTATTATGTCGTAATTACACACTTACTAAAACCTTAATCCCAAGTAATGTGCTGTACAAAATAAGTAATTGTAGCTAAACCAGGACCATATTGTTGACCTTCTCATGCTAGTGCGTCCATGCCTAACGATACACATTTCGCATCTATGGATTTTCTATTAACATAGTAAATATCCACCTATAAAATTCTGCAGGTATTGTATGAGGTGGGGTCTGTTATCTCCTACCAACAAGTTACGTGAATGCGCCTGGAAAAAGCTTTACATCCAGGTTATTATTTTTATAGATCCTGCTGTCCATTCATTATAATCTGCACCTCATTTTCTATCTTCATCCAACCCCATCTCATTCGACAATGCTGAAGGGAATATTTCACAAAATTATTTGGGCAACCACACTAAAGCCCGAACCTTAGTCCCCTTCGAATGAATAAGAGTTAAATCAGGCGAAAGCGATTAGGACTCCTTCCTAAGGTTAAAGTATGTCGCCCTGAACTTTACTTCTTTTTGCAGCGTGATGAAGAGGATATGGCTGATTTTGTTAGGAATACTCCTTCTGAGTTCAAAGAATATTATATTCAAATGCAGGCGGCCAAGAGAAGCCAAGCACCTCTTCCTTCACAAGTAAGAAAGAATCTAGAAATAATGAGCTAATGTGTAACTACTATTCAGTTGCTTTTGCTGAAAAGAAGTAAAATGTCACTTTTTTGGATTGCTTAATTCTAGTCATTTGACCTGATATTAACCTAATGATCTGTTGCGATGTATATTCTGACACCTGGAGGTTTGCAAATGGATATTTGAGGAATTATAGCACGGAGTTTTATTAGTACTTTGGTTAATAATACGACAGAACCTTGGTAGGATCCATTGTTTGCATGATGGGTCTAGGCCCAAATGGCATGCCTGATAGAGGCATTTGAGATACTTTGTTTTTTCCTTCAGTTTAATCTATATTTATGTATCAAGCTTATGATGTTTAGAGGCTATCCTTATATTTGTGGTTTTACATGCGAAGGTGAACGATGACCACATAATTCTCGATAAAACAGTTGCTGATCAAGTGTCTATATGGAGAACCAGCAGAGGCTTGCCTGACGAGGTTGTTGCTGGCCATGCTTGTTCTGGGGACACATGCTCCTACTATCAAATTGGGGAACTTTTTCTCTGCGAGAAGACCGGGCGCGTTCACGGTAAGGAAGCACTGAATAACAGATCCCCTACGTTGATATCTGTAAGTTATAAAATAATGCTGGAATTCTTAAGCCGTCACCGTGGGCATATTCCTCATGGACCTTGCACTGCTCTCAAGATCTTTATGTTCTAATTTCTAAAAAAATTCTAATATGCCAACTGCTGAGTTGAAGCTAACCTCTAATAGTAGTAGATGAAACTTACATGCTTAAACATTTATTGTTGTTTTGGAGAGAGGTACTTTAGTTGTTAGAACTGTACTATAATCAGAACCTTCATTCTGCACCAGTCTTTCATGCCTGTTTGTTGTTTAATAGACATTTTCTGAAAATAGAATGCTAACTCACTTCATTTTCTGATAAGAGTTATGTCACTTTTGCAAAATTGTCATAGTATATTGCCCGGAAATTGGAAACTACTAAGTATGGTTTCTTTTATACTGGATAGGATAGGCAGGTAATTACTTAGACTACATGCGGCTTGTGAGTCATGTTGTTGTTTGTTCTCTGTTTCCTTTGCAGTATGTGATGATACTTGCAGGGAAGTTGTATTGGATGCTTCTAGTGGCACTTTGGTTTGTACAATTTCTGGGCACTGCTTCGATAGATTGCTCTCACCTTCAGAAATAGAACCAGATGCTGTGAGTGAAAGGCTCTTTTCATGGTTTTTGTTTTGGGTATAAGTCCTCATGGTAGTTTCCTTTTTTTACTGTGTTCATCTTGACCCTAACAGATGCCTATGACCTCCAACGTTCAATTTGGCTAGTATTGCCTTGCAATTTGGTCTTACGAGGCTTCATATTAAGTTCAGGGTTCAATCTCTCCCATACATCATTTTCTTAAAAAATCACTCTTTATTTATTTTTTGATTAAAATTTTCTTAAAAGATCACGTTAGGAGGAACTTCATAAGAGCAGAATGCATTATTAGTGATCCATGCACCACTTTCTTTGCCCACTATGAAGCAAGGAAAGACTGATTGGGGTAGCTTTTGAGCATGAGTTGTGATGATTGGTGCTTGTGGCCTAACTAACTCCTTTTCTACTACTATAAAATTCAGGAACAACAAGGTGGTGGAACAGATGAAGCGGAGCCATTCATGGGATCTGGCCGATTTGGTGTGTGAGACTTCTTCAAGTTGCATGTGTGTTATACTAAAATAAATAGGAATCATGACTACTGTTATTACCCCTGTGTGTTATACTAAAATAAATAGGAATCATGACTACTGTTATTACTACCACTAACTTTGTTGTGGTTATGGACAGCTCGGGCGTATCTGCTGGGATATAACTGCGCTGATGAAAAGGAGCTGGAAGCAGTATCGAGGTTTTGCTGATCATGTAGCTGTACTTGTGTGTACGGAAGAGATGTGTATTCTTGATAAATCTTGTACGTAGGTGTTTAATAAACCATGCCCCTATGAAACCTTCAGCCTCGATGCTGAACTTGTTCTTGTTGTAAAATATTTTTGCTTAGATTTTAATCCCTGTATCAAGGGAATAAACCTTTGTATGGTTTTCTTCTAAGAGGCCAAACGAGGAGGCCAAACGAGGAGACACGCATGTGATAAGTTTTCTATTTTTTTTATTTTTTTTAAGGGAGTTTTCTATTTAAGGGAGTCAGAGTTAATCAACCAATACTAATTATCTATGTGAAAATCCTTGAGATGACTTGTTAGGGTAATTCCTATGGGATGAGAATTGTCCAATGTGCTCCCGGTATGGAATAGGCAAACATGAAAAGTGGTAAACCATCAAATTTGAGGGTTTGCCCATTGGAGTTGGACATGAGATGCTCGTCTCTTCTTGCGTCGCGTGTTCAACCGTTGGCGTCTGTTGTCCAGCGGCTCTAGCCGTGTGTCTAAAGTTATGCTGCCCAACAGTTCCATCCAAGGGCTCTCTTTGAATTCTCTATAAATACGAATTTCTCACATCATATATCCAATTATTATATCTCCTTCAAACCTCAAATATCACACAATATCTCTTCCAATTCAAGATATCTTGACCTTTGTTAGTTCGTCGAGCTCAGTATCTCTTCCAATTCAAGATATCTCGACCTTTGTTAGTTCGTCGAGCTCGGTATATTATACTCGAGAAAAAGATAAAGTTATTTGCAGAAACCATGTGCTACAAACTCATCTTGCTGAAGCACGAACACCGAGTATGAATTTCTGGCGAAGTATTTACGAAAAATTCTGCAGCGACACCTGATGCGTGTCGTAAGTGCAATAAATTACTCAAGATATTTTCCGTTCATTAACTAGTAATAAACCAGTAGTAAGGATCTTTCTCACATAGAGTTGTGTAATTGATATGTTATTTGGATTAACAAAAACTAAAATAAAAATAAATACTAAGGGGGTTTGGTTGAATAATTAACTAAAAAGAATAATAAACAATAAGATGAAAAGACGATTATGAATCATTCGCCGTTACCAAACATTTACTGAATTAGTATACTTATCTATCTTTCGTCAAAATCATTTATCACCCTTTCGTCTAAATCATTCATCGCCAACCATAGAATAGCAACTATCTCAGTGCTATCCCCAAAGTTCCTTGTATAATCGGATACCTAAGCGCTTGAACACCATAGTCTATCCAACTGAGCCACCAAGTAGTAGCACACTCAAGGTGTAACCAATTGAAAGGTTTAAGTTATGTGAACCTAGGTTGATCCCATCAGTTAGACTCTTAGCGCAAGGTCCACTTACTAGTGTTGTCTTCACACACAATTGCTCCATAGAATCCCTTTGCAAGGTCTCGCGATTTTACTTGTGTAGAGAGTTATTCGACTATCACTTATCTCCCAACTTCTACTAGCAATAGAACAATCAATAGATCTATCTAGTCTGCATCCCAAATCAATCTAAGAATTATTCGTAAACCCTAAATGCAGTGAACACAAATGATTTCCATGTAGATTTATATAACCAGTAAAGCTTATCGCTTAGAACATTGAATTCGTCCATAATCAAATAGAAATCAGCTACTCTTGATTACACCGTTTCCCGGTGTCCCCAAAAGGGGTAAACGCTAAAATATTGAATGAAGAACAAAGGTACAATGTGCTATATGTTTTTAGGTCAAGAAGTGCTTCTTATATAGGTATCAAAGTTGTAGCGCCCATGCTCGAATCCAGTGCAAACAAGGTTGCCAGAAACTTGTCAAATTTCCATAAATCAGACGCTGCCAAGCTTGGCCGTGAATAGAATGGCTAATATAGCCATTGGGCTCGCGTAGGTAGAGAAAGGACCAACCCATTAATCATCATTGGATTGTCAGTGGCTTGTCATTTTCGTTGAAGTGACAGCATATTCAATTACCTTTACTTCGTATTTTCTCCGGTTAGCTCTGTATAAACCGTATAGTTATCTGTAACTTTTTGATTTTGCATCTGAGTTCTCCGGTTAACTTCCCAGGACATCACCTCGCCTTAGAGTTCCCGGGACTCTCTCTCCAACTTATCCTCAACTGCTCCTCTAAACTCTCAGGTTTATTTAAAAACTACTTCCCTGGATTACTGCTCTCGATTTCTGTTCTACTCAACTCCAAAACTCCATCAACTTCACCAGCATCAACTACCATCGTCGAGGCATGATATCAGCACTACCAGTTCCCGTTTTCCACATAGAGTTCTATTACCATTGATATCATGATTATTGAGAGTTAATGTAATGTTCAGCTGCATTTTAGTATGCAGGGAACTTTGTTCACGTGAACAAGTGTTGTGCACATAGTCTGTTTACTCTACATATTAGTATGTAGAGAGTCTTAGTGTAATGACCCGACCCTTTACCGATATTGTCCCCACTTAGCCACTGTGGTTATCCGGCAGTGTGGGTTTTTAACGGGCATCGTTGTGGTAATCCGACATCAACTTCCCGGGATGTCACCCATCTTCGGATTGCTCCCGCCCGAGCATGCTTAATTGCAGAGCTTTCTGCCAACTCTGGAGCCAATTGCGCTGAAAAGGCCTCGGTGTTTGGAAATGACAAACCATTACATATATTCCAATCGGTGAACCCTACCTGCCGAATCGGGGTATTACACTTAGTGTAATAGAATCGAATTGACGGTAGAGGTCCACATGTCTCTTTCTAAGCTGAGAGAAATATATATTGAAAATAATTAATGAAATAGAAGAGAAAGAGAGGAGCTACTACCCCTTTTCCATTTCAACTAAAATCACTCAAAACAATCAATTCAATCAAAAACTAACAATTGGTATCAGAGCCGGTGAGTGGGGGAAATCAACCAATACCCAATCAATCAAAAAAAAAAAAAAAAAAAAAAACCTTGCAAAAACAAAGTTTTTTAAATCTAGATTTAGAAAAGAAAAAACCCAATTTTTCAATTAACCTCAAATCAAATCAATTGCAAGTAGTAGCAACTCAAATCTTTATATTCAACAACTATCAAAACACAAACACCTCTAAATTTCAACCACGAGATTATTGTAATCAATTAGACTATCTTTGGAAATCCATACTTTTCAGTTAAATATACACCAAATGATAGAACCCATCAGACATGAAGCAATATAAAAAGAAAGGGTTTTCTCAAAAATTGTTACCTCAGAATAGTTTGATTGGTCAGAGATGTATGTTTTGGTGGAAGAAGATTGAAAGTACAAGGAAAGAAAATTGAGCGGAAGTATGTTCTTGGATTTATTTATTTATTTCTTTCTGCAATCTATCTCTCTTTCCCAATTTTATTTCTGATTTTTGTTTGCTCAAAAGTGGAGAATTAAAGTTTTTAAATCCACTTCTCCTACCAGATGTAAGCGGGAGAGTCAATTGTTTAATTTTGTGAGAAGGTAGGTTTGTTAATCTTAATCGATCAAAATTATCATTTTGATTTTGACTTTTGAGCCGAGAAGAAAAGAATACGTAATTCATTCTTTCTCAATTAAAGCGTGTATTCTTGGAGTCCACCACAACCGTTGGGTTTATCAATTGGGAGGGAAAATCAAGACCGCTCTTTATGTTGCCTAACTTAGCCAAGATTCATTTTATAATACAGAAAGCTAAGAAATAGGGAGAGAATATTAGTTAGGGTATAACACGCGTCGTAACGGCACAACTCGACAGTAAAAAACTTTTTTGTGTACTGATTTTGACTCGTGTCATTTATTGATAGTTATTATGTAATGTGACATTCCGATGATTTTTAACTGACATGTATTTCAACCGAGCTATTTTATAATTAAGACGATCAACCACATCTTCTACTTTATAATGTTACCCATTTTGTGGCGACACGCTAGTATATTACTACTCACCAACACCAGGAACCACCAAAATACCACATGATACCACTTATTTCTCCACCATTTTGTGGAGAAAGTAATAACATAATAATAAAGATGAAAGAGAAAGCGCGGAACGGGACCCATAGGCCGGCCGGTACCCTTGGCTACAATGGCCAGTCGGTACCCTTGCTACCATGGCCAGCCGGTCCCACTCATTCCTTAATCCATATTTTGATTAATCCTCCACTTGGTTAATCCTGCATATTTTGGTAAGTCCTCCATACACCTCCCATAAGGTCTCTCCACCACCAATGGCCGGTCCTCATACCCATTGGTCGGTTGGTCTCTCTACCTATAGTGGACGATCCTCCATCTCCTGGATCCACCACTCTCTAAATTAGGGTTTCTTCCAAGCATAATCCTGATTAGGTCTGAACAACAATGATTCTCATATTGATCCAGTTATCAATATTTTAACTAAATACTTAATGTTCAGTCTTGCTATCATTTTTGTTGCTCAATTCCAAGAAGTAAAGTTTCATTGGTCGACCATCCATTTGGACGATCATCCAATATTTCATTGGACAACCATTCACTTGATCAATCATCCAATATATGCCAATATTTTAATACCTCTACTTTGTCATTTGGCTACTCATGACATGGTGATTCGAGGATTATAATGACTCAACAACATCTGATTTCCTGTCAAATACTTGACATATCAGAATATATATTGGTCCATGATCGATCCAGCAATCTCATCATACCGACATTCATCAATCCAAATTATTCGAGTATCATTGCTGCCTCGGTTGGCACAATGTATGTCATAATTCATCAGACTCAACGTCTAAGCATCATTAGTGTCCCAGTAGACACTTTATGCTTAATCCATATTACTGATGAGTCGCATAGCATGTCACATTCGTCATTGACAACTATGCTCGACTCATCAAAGCTAAGACTCATGGTCTAGCCAAGTCAATAATTGACCAACTAAATACTCGTATGCAAAGCATACTTCATATGAGACATCAATCATGTCACATGAGGGGATATTTACTAGGGTTTTGGTCTGGAGGCCTACAACACGTGCGATGTAACAATACATCCACGATGAGAAAGCGAGTAAGTCGTGCTGGCAGTTGAAGGAGTAAGTGAAGTAGTGGATGGAAAATAAACCAAGTCTCCCATGCAATGCGGAACTGGTTAAACCACGATTTCTTACTTCCCCACTCTTCCACTCCTCTTCAACCGTCACCTTACTGAAGATCAATGTGTTAACAACTTCTGCAATATATAGGTTCACCAACCTATGATTTAAGAACAATCGAACTAAACTAATCAGAACTTACCGTATTTATGACATTCTACATTATCAAACACGCATAATTCTTTTTATCGATCCAACACATAGAATTCAACACATCCACAATCTATTAACTATCATTGATCTCACACATTCTCAGCTTCCTTCCTACATACCGATCCTCATCCGTTTTTGTGACCGAATCGACTCTGGAACGATTATTTTCTTGGTTTAGGCTGGAGTCTTACAGATTGGTTTCTCGAATTCAAGTACTATTGTACAGTACATCTATTAATGGTTTAGACAATTTTCTTAATCGAGGATTTGCATATTCCACGACTCTCCACTTTTACTCAAAAACTAGTAAATCGTTTTTACCCATCAACATATTGGTGACCACAGTGGGAGATTAATCTCTCGGTTGCAATCCCAATTTGTGAAAGATGGTTGATCTTAGGCCAGGTTCAGTTACCAATCCCAACCCTAATCCGAATAATGCTAGCACTAGTAATAACGGTGGTACCCCTGTCACTTAATAAATTCCCAATAATGGTGCTACTAATACCACCTCTCAAGTCAAAAATACCGGTATCAATACCGACACTGTCAACAATCCCCTCTTCGGTCGGCCTCCTAAAGAAATCAGAGATGATCCACTACCATAGCTGATCTCATGAAGGTGCAAGAAGTTCTGGCTAAAAATCAAGTGTGAAAAGACGAGGGTACCCAAATACACCACAATCTTTTATTTATAAACCTATAAGTCCTCTACCGAATGTGATCGTCTATGGACAAAGTCGAGACAATACGACAATTCGGTTCACACTTCATGTGATTGTCTATGGATACAAGATCGAGACAATACAACAACAACATAACTTGTGTGATTGACTATGGATACAAGATTGAGACAATACTATAACAAAGTGTGTACTTAGTAATAGGTTCGGTAATAACCAAACTCTATAGGATCACTATCAACTATTACGGAGTTAACGTACAAGTGTAATTTATTTTTAATTATAATAAAAACAATTATAATTGCGGAATAGAAAATTAAATGACACAGTAAGATTTTGTTAACGAGGAAACCGCAAATGCATAAAAACCTCGGGACCTAGTCCAGTTTTGAATACTCTCATAATTAAGTCGATATACAAAATCTAATACCAACTTCGTATAGTTGAGACCAAGCAGACTACCCCTAGCTACTTTGTTCCCTCAATATCCCTGCGCCTTCGACTTCTAGAGTCACGCAGGTGAATAACAAGTCCTTTGGATTGTATTCCAAATAGCAAAGGAAGAATCTGTTTTGTAACCACTTTAATCAATCTTGCTAAAGATATAGATGATTCGTTGAAAAGGGATCTTCCGTTTAATCTAATAAACTCCTTTGTCTGGTTAGATCAATCTAACTATAACTACCAAAATAGTCAATTATAGATTCGCACTCAATCAATATAGATCTCAAAGAGAAATATAGATAATGCAGATCTCACGCAACTAATCTATCAAAGATAAATCGATTCTAGTTGGATCCCAGCCGATCAAGGTTTGTGCACTAAATCCACAAGATACAAAAACTAACAAGAATTCTTTTTCGTCTTCAAATCTTCTATTATCTTCAAATACCTGCACAACACCACTTGATCAATCACGCACAGAACGGAGTCTGTTAACAATGGATTATCATAAGATGTCTTTAGATCTAACAAAAGTTCTAAAGATCTCGTCGATACTTTGATCTAGTCTGAGTGAATCTTATATCAGAAGAGAAGATTCTCAAGAATAAACAAACTAGGTGCAATCAAAGTTTCAACAACCGTTAGTCAATCAAATCAAATCGAAAACTAATAACACTGCAATTATCTAGTTTCCCACCAACGGTACTCGTAGAGCTTCTTGATCCCACAGAATTCTTTAAACGAGCGGTCGTAAGAGATTTCACCTAATTAGGATACTTTCCTCTCTGAATAGACGGCTCCACCAGAAACAACAAGAATTGAAGTTTTCCTGGCTCTTAGGATAGTTTGCTAGAAACGCAAACTTAAGTATTTATATACCAAGGATGTTTGGACACCAAGGAATTTCCAAAACCGAAAATATTCTCAAGAAATGCAATGAATGCCCAAATTCGATTTTCCTAATTCCAATAAATGCTTGTCCAATATTTTCAAAATCTCTCAATAAAAAATCTCCAATTAGTAAATGCACATTACTAATTTTTATTTTCTAGAGCTATGCATTAATTGCTGGTAATTAAAGCATATAAAACCAAAAAACTTAATTAAAAGATTCTTAATTTATTTCGGCACAGGATCACCTTGAGTACCAAGGAATATCTTTGAACAATAAATGGTAAGAGTTACTGCTCGTGTTCAAAGTATGTTGACATCTTTTCTCTGCAAATCCTTATTTCATATTTACATGGATTTGCTTCTTTGAATCGGTTCTACCACACTTCCAAATAAGTTTAGAATTTGTTTGCAAGTATTAAAAGACTACTATGTGATTGGTCATACCAAGTCACAATGGTTAGTTGTGATCGGTCTTTCCAAGTCACATACATGGGTTCGGATTGGTTATACCAATCACTAGGATCAGTTCTACCTAAACATGGTATCTTCTTTTGATCGGTCACACCAGTCACTAGGATCGGTCACACAACACTTATGATCGGTCACACCAATTACCAGGATCGGTCACACCAATTACAAGGATCGATCATACCATCTCATGGTGATTACTTAGGATTGGTTACACCAATTACCAGGACCAGTCATACCAAATCATAAGTCTAGGTATTGTGATCGATTATACCAAGATACATAACCTGAGTTAAGACCGGTTCTACCAACTCACACATATTGGTCATCCAAAGATATGCAATGAATAGCCGGACCAATAAACCTATTGATTTCCCTTTCGATTCACGAAACAAGTTCATGAATGTACTTCCTTTAAACAAATGTAAAACATTGTTTCCTAGGATGAAATCTTCACCATAACCCATACACATAATCATAAAACTATATACAAGATTATGTCGATGTCATATCTACGAAGTTCAAAAGATAAGCGTTATACTTCGTAGCCTAATTCCTTAATACTATGATCATACTATTATAATCATGTCTCATCACTAGAGTATTATTATATACAATATGTATAGTATATACAGCTTCGCAGTTATGTTTTCAATATAGCACGACTTGAAAGATACATTAGGAATGAAACAGTTCAAGTCAATATTACTAACCTCATGTGGAAGGATGATGTTGTCGTTGTAGTTCGTTACTTCTTCACATTCTTCAGGTCTTCAAAGTAATACTTGTATGTCTCAACATTCCTAGAATTTCTAGTCTAACCTAAACGAAGTTGACTCTAGTATATAATCAAGCGACTCTAAATGAGTTTCGATACTAAAATATGACAACCAAACTTGACATACCAACGCTTGGTGAGTTCAACCGAGCTATGCTCTAACAATCTCCCCTTTGTCAATTTTAGTGACAAAACTCTTATTACATATGGAAGCTAAATAATTCCTTATACGTTTGATTCCAATTTTCAACAGCACAATAACCTGCATGTATTTAATCAATAAATGCCGTTGTTGACATTTGAATAACAAAAGCTTTTACTCCCCCTAAAGGAAAGCTAGGTAAATATTCAATCCGAACATCTTTGTTATTCCCCTTTTGTAGTAAGAATTACTGCACTGCAATATGATATGTTCCCCCCCTTAGTCAATGCTTTACTCTTTCGTTAGATATAACGTTTAAGCACAATTGTCCTTTCCTAATGATTAAATCACTTGTTTACTCCATATATTTCTCCCCCATTTTGTCACAAAATTATAAAGGTTCGAGCAAATAAAGGAAAAACTGAAAGAATCTTACAAATCAATAAGACTTGTATACAACCTATAAGAGTTAAGCACAAAGGTTTCACATACCATTTTAGATAACCAATATTAAAACCAAAACTACAAAAGTAATTTAGTTTCAATATGTTATCAAGGAAACAATTTCCCGAAGTAATTTTCCATATAATCCAACAATTCGACTAAGATACTCAATTCCCTTGTTGGACCGATTGCGAATGCACAATCGCTTGTTTCGATAAGACCAAAATAAAGATCAGAATTAACTTTATTTTTCTCATCTGGCTCTAATTATTCAGACAATAACTTAGACCTTTCCCTTTAGACAAGACAAAAACTAGGTTAGTTAACTAGCTTTTCTTGTCAAGGCATTCGATTAGACTTGAATAATCGAATTCTCCAATTGATAAGTCTAACTAAGATAAGAATTAACTTAGTTTCTCTTATCCGGAATCATATGGACTAAACAAATGATCCTGTATTTTGTTAAGCCTCAAACAATAGGAAAATGATTAACTAACAAATAAAATCGTTACCATAATTTCCGCAGCCACATCTCCCCAGAAAGATATATCATTAAGCGATACTTCAATAAGAACTCTCCCCAGTGTGTTGTCATCCTCTCGCAAGAACAAAATAACAACAAAAGCAACCTTTACCATAGAAAGCAACTGATGAGCTCGTCCATGTTCAATCTCTGGTTGCTGGTAATGTTTAATGTTTTTCGAATTATGTTCTCAAAGGGTTGATGTTCTGTTTTTATGTTTTTTTGTTTTTTTGTCTAGGAAATTTCTTAGGAGAATTTATTCTTGTGTTTTAAGAAGGATAACTAAGGTTTGGAATAGCCATTATTGTGATTACACATAGCTGTGTCCAAAGTTTTCATCTTCAATGTTTTTAGATTTATTTATTTAAATTCTAAAGTTGGTTTGGAAGATGATTTTGCAGTATTAATCTTTATGGTTTTATATATTGTAATTTTTTATGGGATATGTGTGTTTGCGTCCGTGAACTATGATTGTCCCATACGTGGTCAAAAGTTAAGTCCTTCATATGTCAATGTGCAAGTATTGATAAAAGATTAAATGAACTTTTGACAAACAAAAGATAAGCCTTTTATGTCATTATGCAAATATTGATGGAAGAAAGGATGAGCTTTTGTTTACAAAGATTAAGTCTATTATATGTCACTGTGCAAATAGTGATGAAAGATAGAATGAATCTTTGTTTATTCCGCAGTATTGATCTTCCCTAATCCATATTTTTTATGTATATACTGTGCGGCTCCGTAAGTTTTCTTATGATGAGCATTTCCGATTAAATTGATCATGGGTTCTCTTGTGGTTAATTTAATTGCGATTTTTGGATACAAATTCATATTTTTATGTGATTTGTTAATGTCCAAAGAAATCCTTCTTTTCTTGTGAAAGTAAGGTCGCTCTTGTTGTTCTTTCGGGAATTACATTTTATGGGGGAGAGTTCTTAATTGAACTTGTGCTTAATTGCCATATCTTTGTGGGGAGTGCGGCTGTGGAATATTATAGGGGTTATCTTGTATCTTTATAAACTCCTTGATGAATGCATTTAGTTTCGGCTATATGATTGCATCTAAAAAAGTTGATATGTGCTTTCTTTTGGTCATGAAGTGTCTCTATGGAAATTTCATTAGGATCCCACTAATTTTCGTACCTTTGCCAATTTTATTGACAAAAAGGGGGAGAATTAATGTGTAGTTCACACTACAAATACATATGTTTTCGGATCATTATGTAAGGGGGAGTGGTTTTCATGTGAGATGAAGTATTTACTAAGGGGGAGTGATACATATCACCATAGTATTGTTGTCGAAGTTGTGATACAATTGAACTTTGATGTTGTGTAATAATACTATGACACTGTGTAACAATGATTGAAAGCTTTTGTTTTCTCATTGTTATGGCTACGGATCTTCAACAACGATGATGCTGATTTGAATATCTTTGGTATCATTAGAGTACTTGGAAGTGACAAAGATTTCGAGTAATGTTGAAGAACCAAGGAGATCATGCATGTGGAAGAGAAGCTGCAAAGTTTATTTATTTTGTATTCCATATGTATTGATAGTTTTGTCACTAAAATTGACAAAGGGGGAGATTGTTAGAGCACCGCTCGTTCGAACTCGGAAGCGTTGCTATCTCAAGCTTGTTGTCAAGTTTAGTTGCAAAAACTATAAGTCTTGATTTCTAGTCTACTTATAGCTAAGTCTCGGACTAGGATAGTAAGTGTATTTGAGCTCTAGACTCCACGGCGTTCATCATGCAAAGACGAAGAACTACTCAAGGAACTGGTGGATCTTCATCGACAAAAAGGTATGTGGAGACCTGAACTTATCTATCACTCAAAAGTCTATCTATTCTATCTCCTATCTTGAGACAAAAGTCGTATTGCTATATAGACTTCGATTATACACATTTGTTATTTCGAGCCGAGTTCATCTCGCTTATCTATTTCTCGAAATATGTGTTGGTAAGCTTTAGCTTTGGCCAAGTTCATCTTTACAAGTGACGAAAGTCATGTTGGTTATTTCAATATCTTGAAAATTGCTTTGATGAAAAATAGTGTGTGAATAACCTCTATTTAACATCCTCTAAGAATGTTTCAATGATTGAAATGAGATTTTAGAATATATAACCTTGAATGGATATAAACATTGTATGTGAACTCATACTTGTGTAAGTCCAAAATCCTTGAACCAAAGTATGCGTACTTTGCTGGTTTAGGATGTCCGGAAACTAAGTCCGCGTACCTGTACGCGTTCATATCCCGTGAATTTCTGCTTGAGTTTGTGAACTGAAAACAAGCTCAATCCGTGTACTTAAGTATGCGTACCGGTATGCATACTTGAGTGGGTTATTTTCTAAAAACGGTTTATTCATGAACTAAAACATATATAAACTAAGGAATGCAATCTTTGCAAGCCGTGGCTATAATGTTCATGAATCTATTAGAGTGAATCAAAATCGTTTTTGCTTCGATTGTGTCTTGTATACTTTTATGAGATCTAAGCAATTGAACAACTCTCTAACTAGTTCTTTTGAGTCATTTGAACTAGTTATGGTGAAGATGAATAAGGTTGATATGAAAGTGCTCATATGGCTAACCATTGGTTAACTACTATTGAACCAACTAGGTGTACACGTTTAGGTACGATTACACAAACCTAAATGAAATTACATTTCATGTTTGTATAACAAGCTAAGTTCGATCTAACGGTTGAAAGATATTAGCTTG